>OY728147.1:1072877568-1073477568 GCA_963277665.1 Viscum album | reverse complement strand
CAGTCATTTGCTTCCTACTTCTCAACGTGATGGCACTGAAATTCCCCTTGGGATTTGGAGTAGGTTGGGAAGGAAGATTTCTAGAGTTCTTACTTACCAGTTCATGGAGGGCAGTGGCAATATGGCTCATTTGTGTCTTTAACTCCCTCAACTCAGAACCTCGACTCTTCAGCTCATTCTATTGATTAAGAACAATTTGTTTCAAAATATCGTCGATATTAGAATATATCATTGGATGATAATTATCTTATTTTTTATTTGTTGATGCTTGAGCTTCAAATCTCCTTTGGGGTTATTAGAAACCCTATTAGGAAGGCGGAGGTTGTTGGAAATTTTTTTGAAAGGGGGGTCTTTGTTGTTGTCCAGATCCATACCTCATGTTTGATTCATCCTTCCACCATTGGTTGTATGTTGGCGCAAAGGAGCCATACTTATTTTGGTGATTTGGTTGTTGTTTCGGCTAATATGGTATCCTAGGGAATACTGTCGCGCAATCCTCTGTCTCTTATTATTAGGGGAAAATCAGTTGGGTGGTTTGTTTCAGTGAAAATCCCACAAGGCCTTGTAGGAGTGAGTTGGGATGTCTTTTGATCCAAAGAAATATACCTCATCATAGTGGTCAATTCTTACAATTTGGTATCAATAAAATTATTTTCAAGAGAATGACTTACCTGATTTACTCCACTAACATATGGTGTACCTCAATCTCCAAATTATTGGGAGTTTTGTGCCATCTTGTCAATAAATGAACATGAATATGTATGTGTTTTTTTTGACCAATTCCCCTCCAGATGCGGTATCCACCAAGATTCTCTTTATAGGTGTGAGGTCTTCATAGAAGTACTGGATGAGGAGTTTCTCACTGATGTGGTGATACGGGCTTCTTGTACACAACTTCTTGAATTTCTCCTAGTACTCATGCATTGAATCCCCTTGGGCTTTCTTGATCCTTGATATCACCTTTCAAATGGAAGTGGTGCTCGATGCTGGAAAAAATCTCTACAAGAAAAGACATTTCAAATCATTTCAACATGTTACATCTTTAGGTTGTAAATAATACAACTAATCTTTTTCAGTTCCATCAAGTGAGAATGGGAATACTCTTAGTTTTATTTCATCTTAAGAGACATTTCTTGATTTCAATATTGAGAAAACCATGTTAAATTCTTTTAAATGTTTGTTTGGATCCTCACCAGATAATCCATGAAACTTTGGAAGAAGGTGAATTAATCCAGATTTCAATTCAAAGTCTGATTCGAGGATTGTGTATGCAATAAAATTTGGTTGATAGTTAATGTCTGGTGCATCCAATTATCAAATGGTTTTATTAAGTTAATTGTTATTATTTTCATCCATTGGTTATTTTTTATGTTTAATTCAGAAGTTTTTCTAATTTTAGTGTTCCTAGAATGAAGGAATTATCCAACTGGTTGAATGTTGAAACTTCGCGTAGGCTGATACCCCTTATTCAATCCCTAAGGCTATGTTCATTCTTAGGGTCAATATCTAAGAGTTATTTGGGATTAGTTCATGTCATAAATAAAATTAAAATAAAAAGGGAATAGAGAAAAGTGTACCACAATAAAAAGAAAATAACTTTTGGGTTGATGGTCCAAAAAAATAAGAAAGGGAAAAATAGAAAACTTCAAAAAGGGGAACGAATAAAGAAATAAAATAAGAAAAGAATAAAATGAAAAATAAAATAAATACCTCTAATTAGTTGAAAAATTTACTTTCCTCCATATAAATGGAACTAGTTTGAAAGGTTTTGTTGTGGGATCTCTCAAATGATGTTTAGTTTTGGGTTATTTAGGTGCAGCAGAGTGGATGACCAAGGTTTTCTCCCAAAGGAGGAAGTAATTTTAAAAAAAAATTAAAGGTATTTTAAAAATAAAATAAAATAAAGAACTATAAAAATTATAAGGATGGAGTTTTTTATGTTTATAAAATAATAATAATAAGTATACTAAAATAAGATTGTATTTTTTTTAAATGAAATTTGATTAATAAGACACAGCGAGAAGATGTTTTTTTAGAAAATATTTTAAAAGGTGCAATCGGTCTAACTATAACTCTTCACTTTTTAATCATTCTAATTAAAATTAATATCCACTTAATTATGATATCCTAATTTTTTAATCTCTGTACCCTACGAGAATTAACTTTACCACAAAGATGAAAAGAGTTGAACCATAGGCCAGCTTTGGAACATGCAATCGTAGCACCCTGCTTTGATTTTCATATGAAGGATATATTATGGTTAGTGATAAATTAGGGAATAAATCCATTATGGAAATAAGGATGAATTTATTTTAGGGATTATATTTGAACTCTACAAATTTATCCCATGTGGTTTGGTTTTACAGATTAAGTTTGCGCTCTCACAATTTACACAAATCTCAACCACATGTGTTTTTCTATCAATTGTTCAATTGCTTGATTAGTTTCTTCTAATTTTAAAAATAAATTCATGGATAATATTATGTAAATTATATTATCTCATTTATTCAAAATAAATAAATTAAGAAGATAATAGGTTGATTGATTACTAAGAAAACTACTCTTCCATAGGCGGTGGAGTCATCATAGAAATGAATTGCATTTGCAAAGATTTAGAAAGGGTATAACCCAATATCTGTGAGGACCCAACCCCATAAAACAAGGAGTCAGTGCCTTGAATAATGATGTGTAATTATTCACAAAAACATGCACTGATAAATTACACATCATGTCCCATGCAAGGGATCGAATTCGGTTCAGGTAATGGGAAACCAACCACTTCTGTCAACATCTTTGATCGAAGCTGATACCTGAAAAATTTTAATCAAAAATGTAGGGTGAGCATATGAATACCCAGTAAGGGGGTTTTAAAAATAATATATTAAACCAGTATAACTTTTTAAAACATTCTTTAAAACTTTCCATAAAATATTTTTCTTAAGAGAAGTTGTAACACATGTAACACTTCATAATAATAAAAGTGCCCAACTAAATCATGCCAACAGAATTACAAGGGCACAAAATTCAATTACAGGCATTCTCATTTAGAGTAATAATTATAATACATTCAAAATAAGCATGACATATGAATACACAAGTATAATTTTAACATACACCGGCCATTAAAATCTATGAATATTTCATAAATAATATTCCATAACTTATACTTCTTTTGATTCTCATAATCATAAGATCTTTAACCAAGGATATTATACTAGCTGAATAATCCTCTGGTTAATTAATTTACATAGTCATAATGAGGAAAGTGCATATGTCGGACTGTGTCAAGGCCTCGGCCAAGACGTCTAATGATTAAGGCCTTAGCCAAAATCTATAACTCATTATTGGGAAAGGTATCAGCCAATTCCGCTTCTAGTTGTCTCATGAGACCTACTGATGCATTGAGGGGCTATAGCGGGCCTCACCCATCACATAATAAGTCCAATTCATTCCTCATATCTCTAAATCAAAGTACACATACCACTTGATTTATTAAATCACTTATCACTTATCATACCAAGTGTACTTATTACTTGGTCTCTTACTTCACATTATTCAAAGTGTCCTATACCACCTTGAATAGTTTAATTTCACAATTCATTTTATTCGACGTGTCTCATACCACCTTGAATAATTTAAATTTTATTTCATATTACTCAAGGTGTCCCATACCACTTTGAGTAATTTAATTTCTTATCTCATTATTATGATATTCCACATGCATGCATTATTGGGTGCAACTATAAATGAAATGGAAGATGAAAAAATTTTAATCCAAAAATACATAATATGACAGATAACATTTTATCGAAGGCATATATGGTTCACTACACATTCTTTGCACATGAGTCAATTACTAAAGTATATCAAATAATGGATGAGAAGGGGGTTCTCCATATGAGATGTTAAAATGATAACTCTTTAATTTAAAATCCTTATTACATGAATGAAAATACATGTCATTTAATATGTTGATAAAAGTGTCAGTGATCAAGCAATTAGAATTTATCACTAATTAACTAACAACAATCACAGTAGTTGATAAATCATTAAGTGTGCATAACATGATCGCATGGTTTAACACACCCTTTTTCCCTTTAATATATTTTGGTCAAATCCAAAAGTATATATTCTTATTAAACATAAAACACAACAAGATCGATCATGTAATACCTTTGAAACACGAAATTAGGGTTTTGGAAACTATACACAAATTATATATATGAGTTTTCATAATTACCAGGTTTAATAAATTCTCATAAGTAATCAATACTTTTAAAACATATTTAATACACCATCATTACTTGATTAAAAACCAAACCATGTTCGGTTTGTAACATGTGTAACCATCTATATATATATAATAACATACATTATTGGGTAAAAGTGATATACCAAATATAGTTCTTCGCATTTTGAGGTTATTAATTTAACTTCAAACCACAAGCTTAAAAACCTTAAATCTGGACATAAAGAGTTTATGTAAATTAGTGGGCCATAAATTTATATATTTATATACATATATGTATTTACATAATCGATTATATATATATAAGATAAAAAAAATAAGTTTTCATGAGGCATTCATGTTTCGGGTCTACTAATACCCTATAACTCAATAATCCCGAAGCTCTAAATTGGGTAAATAGGGGTTCAAACTCAAACTGTAAGATGCATATAAATATATATAAGTGTACAAAAATATACAACTTCAACTCATGAGCAAGGAAATATAAATCCCCTACCTTAGCTTGAGGAGGAAGAGGGGCTCAGGAGAACTCATTGAAGCCTACTGGAATTTGAGTGCAAAGAACCGAGGGGATCTTTGGGTTGCCTCAGGTGTATTTTATAAACTAAACCTATACAATATATTTTAATGCAAGTTACATGGGATCCGAGGACCAAATGGTTTATAAAAAGACAAAGGGTCGGTCCTTGTGGAAACCATGTGAAAGGTGGGGGGCCAGCGGCTGTCAAGTGTGGAGAAAACGGTGCAAGAATAGGGTGTAGGGTACTGGTGCAGTGCATGCCGCGGGGAAGAAGAAGACGGTGCTATGGGAAGAAACTGGGAGAAAAACGGACAGTTAGGATCAAGTCTGACCTTGATCCAATGCCAGGGGTGTGTTCGCAGTTTTAAAAAGAATTGGGTGGCTCAGATTAAATCTGAGTTTGATCGGACGATCCTGGATCAACGCGTCATTTTAAAACTCTCGGACGGCTGAGATTAGATCTAAGGTTGATCGAATGGTCCAAAAAATGAGGTGGTATTCCGCGGTTGCTGAGGGTCGAACGCGGGATCAGGATAGACGGCCCAGATCACACGCGATGTGATCCAATGTCCCAGATCCTCCTTCGCCCAGAAAAACACACCCCACATCGAATTGGCGAGACAACCGCGACCCCTTTATAAGCCTGGGTCTTCGAACGAAGGCTCAGAAAAAATACAGCACACGCCTAGGGAGCTATACACACAGGCTCTCACCCCCGCAGGCTTCGGCCTACCCCTGCCTCGTCATGGCCTCGCGCCCACGGTGGCGCACTCCAAACTTTCGTACGCTCTTGCGAGCCCTTCAGGGAACCTATGCCCACACTCGGGCCGGCCTTGGCTTGGGATGAGGTCTAGACTCAACCACCTAGCGTGATCTGCCTCCCTTGGCCTAGCTATAAAGGGATGGCCCTAGTGGGCCTATTTTTTTATAAAAACTAATTCGAAAAAATTATAAAGACTTAAGGAAAATAATAAATTTATTAAAACTATATAAAAATTATCCTTTTAAACATGATATTTAAACATTAGAAGGCTAATGGATACAAATTATACTTTTTCTTAGCTCAAATTATTTACAAACACTAAACCTTCAACATAAAAAGTTATAAATTGAATGATAATTCTTATACTAGTATTATAGAAGTCAAAACTTAGTTTAATCAAAAACATAGTTCAATTATAAGAAATTAAACAGTTTAAAATAGTGTTTAAGAAATGAAAATCATTACAATATATTTTTAATATTTGAAAATTGTTTTGAACTCCTTATTACACTTCAAAATCACTTAAGTGCAATTAAAAATATTTCATTGTTTCCTTTTAAAGTTCATGATTAGGGTTGGTTTTATAATTTTTCAATCCATAATTTAATTATTTGGAGAACTAATTTACACTCACTTTTTTTCAATTAATTCTCCAATAAGGCTAACAGCTATATTTATAGCCGTTAGAATTCCCCAGTCACCCAAGGCAATGGTCAAATTAGTGTCTTATAAAACTAAGCCTTAGGGTGTCCTAAAACTCAAGACAAAGAAGAAGATGGTTCACGTCATACCATTGGTGCTTAGTTTGGCCATAGTGGATTTGGACATTCTTATGTTTGTTATGAGAGATTCTAAGAACCCATATTATCTTCTTGGGTTTCCCATTGTTTTGAGTGGTCTCCCTGAAATTTTGACAGGGTTTTTAATAGGTATATTTGGGTAGAATGGTTGCTTGTGATCTTGTTACCTTGTAAACACTTTGGTGTCCTATTTTAAATAAAAATCCTTGTCTTTATCTTATAGTTTTTGTTCGGTTAAAATAAATCTTTAAACAAGAATAAAAGCATAAAATTATCATTATACGGGACACAAGTTTTGGGGTGTTACAATATCCCCCCTTCAAAGAATTGTGCCCTTGCAATTCCTTTCACATAACCTTGTTAAAATACTCCCTTACAAACTTCACCACATCCTCCATTGTGGAGGGTCCTCTGGTGTGGCTAGGTGAATTCCTATATTGGTGTTCAACTTCTATGCTTCCCTAGCCCAAACAAACCTTGGTTAGAAAGGGTTGAACTCATGTATAGTGCATTCGGGCTTCCAGAGTGTGGCTTAGACAGTGGAAAGTCCAGAGATGTCTGAATGGAAAAAGTCTCTAAGGACTCACTGGACTATCTCCCAATTGAGAATATCTAAGTTATAAATGTAGTCGTACAAGCTAAAACTGAGGAGTTGGTACATGTAGGCCACACAAAGGTTTCCCTCCAAGGTAGCCTCCTAGAACCTTACTCTAGTTGTGAAGTTCTGAGCTAGAGTGAAACATAGGAAAAGTCCTTCGTGGTATTTTCCCCTTCTCTTGTACTCGGCCAGTTGGACCGCGGATATGCAGTGATATAAGTAAGAATTCCCCTGGAAGGAGTATAGAATGTCTGGAATATTTGATATATCGTAAAGTTTCTTGCACATTCGTCGCAATCTTGCAAAAGGTGGGTACTCTTCCTCATAGGTTTTGACCAAGATGGTCTCAAGTATCTCATTAGGGAGTGATAATATGTGAGTCTGTCCTTCCATCGGAAAAATTTTATGAAAGTCCAATCGGTGAAACCCATATGAAAGTATAAACAAAGAAAATATAATAGAGACAAAAGATGAAAAGTTTTATTCTCATATAACTAATAGTACATAAAAAAGGAAAGGGATAAGGGTTTCCCCAGTTCCCTGGTACACGAATCCCCAGATCAAGTTCAAAACTCTCGATCTCCCTAAACCATATACAACCTGAGCAGTCTGGTTCAATCTCATGGGTGCACTTATAGTGTCTCCAAAGTCTGGCATGAGGGGTGTACAACTGAGAGGTGTCAGTGTGTAGTTTTTGTCTGTACATAGAACTAGAGGCTTTAAATTCAAGAATTTCAAAGTCCATTACGTGACAAAAATAGCCATAGGACAAAACTTGACACATATATGTCGCACGGAGGCATCCCGCTACCGAAGCTTCTTGGAAATCCATGAGGGACGAGATGCCTTCTACCACGGTGAAGAATCTAAAAAGTCCCTCGTGGTACTTTCCCTGTCATGCGTAGGAATAAAATTGGGTTTGTATCATAAAGATGTAGTCTAAACCTGCTCCTCGGTAGAGTTTTAGTACTCGGGGGGAGTTGGATACTTCATAGAGATGTTTTCATGACATACGGTTATGGGCATAGTTTATAAAATTTTCAGGGCTAGCTATGGAAATTATGGTTTCTAGGGCCTCATTGGGAAGAGACAGAAGACTAGTGCCTTCTTTTTCCATCTAAAAATTAGAAAGATATTCATAATTAGAAATGCTTAAGTAAATTTTTATTTGTTTAAGTTTTGGTTTCTAGAGTTATCTAAACTGAATCCTCTGGTACCAACTATGAGGACTCGACCCTAAAAAACTAGGAGTCGATGCCTTGAATCATGATGTGTAATTCTTCACAAAATCATGCACTGATAAATTACACATCATGTTCCATGCAGAGGATCGAATTCGGTTTAGGTTCTGGGAAACCAGCCACTTCTGTCAACTTCTTTGGCTGAAGCTGATACCTAAAAAATTTTAATCAAAAATGTAGGGTGAGCATACGAATGTCCAGTAAGGGGGTTTTAAAAATAACATATTAAACCAGTATAACTTTTGAAATCATTCTTTAAAACTTTCCATAAAACATTTTTCTTAAGAGAATTTGTAACACATGTAACACTTCATAATAATAAAAGTGCCCAATTAAAGCATGACAACAGAATTACAAGGGCAAAAAATTCAATTACAAGCATTCTCATTTAGAGTAATAATTATAAGACATTCAAAATAAGCATGACACATGAATACACAAGTACAATTTTAACAACTAAGAGTAATGCAAGATCAGATTTGCATATAACAAACTTCAATTCCATCCTTTACTATTGTGAAACATACACTGGCCATTAAAATCTTTGAATATTACATAAATAATATTCCATAAAGTATACTTCTTTTGATTATCATAATCATAATCTCTTTAACCAAGTATATTCTACTATCTGAATAATCCTCTGGTTAATTAATTTATATAGTCATAATGAAAAAAGTGCATATGTCAGACTGTGTCAAGGCCTCGGCCAAGACCTCTAATGATTAAGCCCTTAGCGAAAATCCATAACTCATAATTGTGAAAGGCATCGGCCAATTACACTTCTAGTTATCTCATGAGACCTACTAATGCATTGAGGGGTTGTAGTGGGCCCCACCCATCACATACTAAGTCCAATACATTCCTCATATCTCTAAATCAAATTACACATACCACTTGATTTATTAAATCACTTATCACTTATCATACCAAGTGTACGTATTACTTGGTCTCTTACTTAAAATTATTCAAATTGTCTTGTACCACCTTGAATACTTTAATTTCATAATTCATTTTATTCAAGGTGTCCCATACCATCTTGAATAATTTAAATTTTATTTCATATTACTCAAGGTGTCCCATACCACTTTGAGTAATTTAATTTCTTATCTCATTATTATGATATGCCACATGCATGCATTATTGAGTGAAACTATATATGAAATGGAATATGAAATCATTTAGTCCAAAAATATATAATATGACAGATAACATTTTTTCAAAGGCATACATGGTTCACTACACATTCTTTGAACATGAGTCAATTACTAAAGTACATCAAATAATGGATGAGAAGGGGGTTCGCTATATGAGATGTTAAATGGTAACTCTTTAATTTAAAATCCTTATTCCATGAATGAAAATACATGTTATTTAATATGCTGATAAAAGTGTCACTGATCAAGCAATTATAATACATCATGACTTAACTAACAACAATCACCGCAGTTGATAAATCATTAAGTGTGCATAACAAGATCGCATGGTTTAACACACCCTTTTTCCCTTTAATATATTTTGGTAAAATCTAAAAGTATATATTCTTATTAATCATAAAACACAACAAGATCTATCATGTAATACCTTTGAAACATGAAATTAGGGTTTTGGAAACTCTACACAAAGTATATATATGAGTTTTCATAATTACTTGGTTTAATAAATTCTCATAAGTAATCAATACTTTTAAAACATATATAAGACACCATCATTACTTTATTAAAAACAAAACCATGTTTGGTTTGTAAAACATGTAACCGTATATATATATATATAAGAACATACATAATTGGGTAAAAGTGATATACCAAATATAGTTCTTCGCATTTTGAGGTTCTTAATTTAACTTCGAACCACAAGCTTAAAAACCTTAAATCTGGACATAAAAAGTTTATGTAAATCAGTGGGCCATAAATTTGTATATTTATATAAATATATGTATTTACATAACTGATTATATTTATATAAGGTAAGAAAATAAGTCTTCATGAGGCATTCATGTTTCGGGTCTACTAATACCCTATAACTCAAAAATCCTGAGGCTCTAAATCGGGTTAAGAAGGGTTCAAACTCAAACCGTAAGATGCATATAAGTATATACAAGTGTACAAAAATATACAACTTCAACTCATGAGCAAGGAAATATAAATCCCCTACCTTAGCTTGAGGAGGAAGAGGGGATCGGGAGAACTCGTTGAAGCTTGCTGGAAGTTGAGTGCAAAGAACTGAGGGAATCCTTGGGGTGCCTCAAGTGTATTTTATAAACTAAACCAATACAATATATTTTAATGCAATTTGCATGGGATACAAGGCCAAAATGGTTTATAAAAATACCATGGGTCGGTCCTTGTGGAAACCGCGTGAAAGGTGGGTGACTAGTGGTTGTCAAGTGTGGAGAAAACGGTGCAAGAATAGGGTGTAGGGTACTAGTGTAGTGCACGCTGTAGGGAAGAAGAAGACGGTGCAATGGGAAGAAACCAGGAGAAAAACGGATGGTCGGGATCAAGTCTGACCTTGATCCAATGGCTGGGGCGCGTTTGTAGTTTTAAAAAGATTTGGGCAGATCAGATTAAATCTGAGTTTGATTGGATGGTCCTGGATCGATGCGGTGTTTTAAAAATCTCAGATGACCGAGATTAGATCTAAGGTTAATCAAACGATCCACAAAAACACGGTGGTGTTTCGCAGTTGCTGAGGGTCGAATGCAGGATCGGGATCGATGGCCCAGATCCTGTGCGACGCGATCCAATGGCCCAAATCCCGTTTCGCCTGGAAAAACATGTCCCACATCGAATTGGTGAGACAACCGCGACCCCTTTATAAGCCTGAGTCTCCAAACAAAGGCTCAGAAAAAATACATCACACACCTAGGGAGCCTTACACAAGGGCTCCCGCCCCCGTAGTCTTTAGCCTACCCCTGCCTCGTCATGGCCTCGCGCCCATGGTAGCGCTCTCCAAACTTCTGTGTGCTTCTATGAGCCCTTTGGGGAACCTATGCCCATGCTCGGTCCGGCCTTGTCTTGGGATGACGGCTAGGCTCAGCCACCTAGCGTGAGCTACCTCCCTTGGCCCAGCTATAAAGGGCTGGCCCTAGCAGGCCTATTTTTTTATAAAAACTAACTTTCAAAAATTATAAAGTCTTAAGGAAAATATTACATTTATTCAAACTATATAAAAATTATCCTTTTAAACATGATATTTAAACATTATAAGGCTAGTGAATACAATTTATACTTTGTCTTAGCTCAAATTATTTACAAACACTAAACCTTAGACATACAAAGTTATAAATTGAATGATAATTCTTATACTAGTATTAGAGAATTAAAAACTTAGTTTAATAAAAAACATAGTTTAATTATAAGAAATTAAATATAGTTTAAAACACTATTTAAGAAATGAAAATAATTATAGTATATTTGAAATATTTGCAAATTGTTTTGAATTCCTTATTACACTTCAAAATCACTTAAGTGTAATTCAAAATATTTCATCGTGTTCTTTTAAATTTCATAATTATGGGGGGTTTAATAATTTTTCAATCCATAATTTAATTATTTGGAGATCTAATTTACACTCACTTGTTTTCAATTATTTCTCCAACAAGGCCAATGGCTATATTTATATCCATTAGAATTCCCCAGTCACCCAAGGCAACGGTCAAATTAGTGTGTTATAAAACCAAGCCTTAGGGTGTCCTAAATATCAAGAAAAAGAAGAATATGGTTCACATCATACCATTGGTGCTTAGTGTGGCCGCAGTGGCTTTGTCCATTCTTATGTTCGTTATGGCGGATTCTAAGAACCCATATTATCTTCTTGGGGTTCTTATTGTTTTGAGTGGTCTCCCTATAATTTTGATAGGGTTTTTAATAGGTATATTTGGGTAAAATGGTTTCTTGTGATATTGATACCTTGTAAACACTTTGGTGTCCTGTTTTAAATAAAAATCCTTGTGTTTATATTATAGTTTTTGTTTGGTTAAAATAAATCTTTAAACAAAAATTAACGCATAAAATTATCATTATATGAGACACAAGTTTTGGGGTGTTGCAATATCGTTTATACTCTTGATTTCCATCCCAAGGAGGAATATTAAATAAGAAGATAATTGAATAAAATATATTAAAAAATAAGAAATAAAATAGGAAGTAAGAAATTTATTGCTATAATGAAAACATTAACAAGTGTAGAAGAAGAAGGCTTCAATGAAGAGATCCTAGCTTCAATAGCTCTCCCTATTGAAATGCCTAGAGAAATGGTGTGAAAACAAGTCTCTTATACCTTCAATGTCCCAATGCATGTACCAAACCCTCTAAATAATAAACACTAATTTATAGATTGGAAGGTAGGGTAGGTTTTAAGAGGTTTCAAGTGTGAATGGTGAAATTCGGACAAATAAATTAATCCAAATTACACCACCATTATGACCACAAAAACACATGAACCAGTTGTCCTTACAGAAGGATGATTTGTGAGAAAAAGGTTCCTTGAACTTTTCTCCAAATTTGGGCCCAATATAAGTACGGATAAATAAGTTGTGACCCGAATACTGAAGTGATGTCCAATCTGGCCTTTCCATCCCACCTTTGACTTAATGGTCCATTTACTCCAACCAAATGCATGATTTATATCCATTGTCCTGAATAAAAGTTGTAGAAAATTAAGTGGGGAACATTTTTTCAAAATTTTAAATTCAAATAATTGAAATTAAAATATTTATTTATAAAATACTACAGTGAATTCTAAAAGGGTAAAACTGGAATTTTCATCAAATTTTCAAATGAATGATCTAATTTGAAATATTCCATAAATGAAAAAATTTATTTTCAATAAAATATTCAATAAAAATGTTTTTTATCAGTATACCAATCATAAAATCCTCAATTATATCTTCTCCCAATGTGACTTGAATCTTCGACAACAAAGAAGGGTTGAGTACATGCAGTCCTTTGATTTTGAACCGGTGTACATGCTAGGAAAAGGGAACAGTGTTACGGATTCTTTGAGCGGGAAGACTCAAACCCTGGTAGTTTAAGAATCCAATTATAAGTGTAGGATGATGGTGTTCTTTGCAAAGATGCACTTAGAGGTTCAGGATGGTCAATGGCAGATGACCCTTTCATCCTTGGCAGTTGAGTACACCCTTTTGAGCTAGATCAAGGAGAGGAAGTATGAGGATCTGAAGTGTTTGGAATTGAGGGGAAGTCTTGAAGTTTTGGATTCACCATATGATTAGATTATTGGTGATTATGGGATCATTTATGTTCATGGTCATGTTGTAGTGCCTACTTGTATGCGGGAAGAGTTGATGTGTGAATTCCATTCCTCAAAGTGGGAAGTACATCCTAATTTAACCAAAATGTATCATGATCTTTATAGACAGTATTGGGGGCTAGGGATGAAGAAAGAGGTCACAGGTTACATGACGTGATGTTATACTTGTCATCAGGTGAAGGAAAAGTATCAGCGACTGGGTGATTTGTTATAACCTTTGCCCATTCTGGAATGGAAATGGGATGACGTGACAATAGATTTTGTAGTGGGTCTTCCAAGGATGCCTCAGAATAATAATGTATTATGGGTAGTTGTGGATCAGTTGACCAAGGTGGAAAATTTATTTCTGATTTTTGATACCTTCACTGTTGACTAGTTGGGAGAGTTGTATGTATGAGAGATGGTTTGGTTTCACGAGGTGCCAAGGAATATAGTTTCAAATCTTGATCCGCATTTTACTTCACACTTCTGTAAGGGGTTACAAAATAAACTTAGTACCCAGGTGTTTTTAAGTATGTATTTCCACCCACAAATGGATGGGAAATCAGAGCGTACTGATTCAGGTGTTAGAGGACACGATGAGGGCATGTTTCCTATATTTTGGTGGATCTTGGGAAAAGCACTTGGCCCTTGTTGAGTTTGCTTACACTACAAGGAAATCGCCGTTTAGCGGCAGTTTTTTTTGCATTTCGCGGCGGTTTAAACCGCCGCTATATGGTTTGGCAGTGGTTTATGTAAACCGTCGCCTAATACGGCATCACCAATCTATTAGCGGCGGTTATTTCCGTTTCGCGGTGGTTTAAGGAAAGCGTCGTAGCTGCCTCATTTCGCGGCGGTTTTAACAGAGTTTCACGGCGGTTTTTACGCGCCCTTGACATTAGTTTATTCATGGCGGTTATAACCGCCGTGAATAAACTCAAATCTAGTGGCCGTAAAACCACCACTGAAGTCGCGAGAACCGCCGCAGAATGATCCCTTACGCTACGACTATTTAGTGGCGGTTAAAACCGCCACAAAACGTAATTTTTTTTACATTTTGTGGCGGTTTTCACCGTTTAGCGGTGGTTTAAACCTCCACTAATGTACATTTCGTGGTGGTTTAAACCACCGCTAAAAGCAGACCAGAAAAAAAAATTGCTTCCGCTGCACCACTGCCCTAAAAGACAGATCAAACCAGCAATAGCATATTGTACATACCAATAGAAAACACGAAACATCAACCTAGTAAATTGGTATAGAAAAAATTGAAAAAAAATAAGTAAACATTGACATGCTATATAAGAATGAACCATATTGCACATACCAACATACAACATTGACATGATATATAAGAATGAACCATATTGTATTTTATTCCTCTTAACTAGGATACAATATATTACCCTCTGAGGTTCAATCCCAACATCAAGAAACATGCTATTATTCTTATGCGATAAGAATAATATGAATAACTTTTAAAAAATACCATAGTTAAAGACTCTAGTATTAGATTCTTTATATAGTCCTTAATTTTAGATACCCCTCCTAGTATCACAATATCATATCCACCTTCAAGTTGTATGCCCCATCCTCTTAAGCATTCATCCATTATCATCATACCAACATATATGACATTGAAAACAATATATGGGCCCTCTAATAGGTGTAATCCACAACCATACCTTCTCCAAATTAGTCATTGAAGACCAAGATGAAACTGAAATGGAAAATCATGATAAATTCAAACATTATATATTTCTAGGTACCTTTCACAAAATGTTCCCCTTCACAAAAAGTTAAGATTCTTGAAATATTCCTATTTCTGATAGTGGTGTCTTTCAGTGCTGAATGCATCATTTATGAGGTTTTGCATTTCATTTTCCATTGTCGATGAACTTGGGACCTCATTCTGTGGATTAACATCAGTGCTCAGTCTTTCTGTAACATTCGATTCTCCATGCCAAATCCAACACAAATATTGACCAAGGAATTGCTTCAGTATTAAATGTTCACAAACTTCATCTCTCTTCAACCATGTTCTAAATTTACATTTAGGACATGGACATTTTATTCTCCCATCAACGGACCGATTATAAATTGAAAAATATAAAAACTCATTTAATCCCTTAACATACTGAGGTGTGTTCCTCGGTAATGTGATCCAGCTTTTATCCATGTATATCACAATGTGCCTACACAATAATAAAAAAAATTAAAACACATAGTTACTACTAAATAGAGAAAGAGATCCATATATATGATAGTATAAGATTACAGAAACATAATATAATAAAGATAATCCATTGAGTTAGATAAGTGGTTGAGTTCATGGAAATGCATGATGAAATAACTTGGGAGATTAGGTTTTGAGGTTATACGAACCTTGTGTGGATTGAATTTCTAGACCTCTCTTTGGTGTATTCACATAGAAAAGAGTGGGGGTGTGACTTGTGGGTGATTTGGATCATATATTTTTTAGTGCACATGAGTGGAGAATTATGGTTAAATGGGATGATCGAGGATCTGACCATGGAGTTGAACTAAGAGTCAGATTCAGACTTCGGTGTGGGTATTGAACATTTTTGTTATTCCTTGAGTTTTAAGGCATCGTGGTCGGGATATGATAGCGCATTGGTGGGTGGGATTGAGTTCCTTTGGTATAATTCATCTAGATAAGGACTTACTAGTGTTGTTGCATAAAAATTGATGTGGTAAGGTGGAGACCACATCAAAAATGGTGTTCAAGATGCGCCTTGGCATGAGGCGTGGCGAGGCACACCTAGTGTGCCTCACCATGGGTGAGGCAAGGTGACCTCAATGAGACGCACCAAAGGTGTGTGCCTCATGCGCCTACCCAAGAGTCACTATGGCACGAGGCATGGAAAAGGCGCACCAATAGCCCCCGAAATCAGGGGGGATAAGGCAGTGGAGATCATACTTAGAGGGGCGGTGGAAATCGAGGGCCCGATGGAAATTGGGAGTGCCGGCGGAAATCAGGGTGTGATGGAAATCATGGGTAGGATGGAATCAGGTAAATCAAGGGGGAGCTCGTGGAAATTGTGGGTGTGTGTGATGAAGATTGTTCTTAGAGGGGATAATGGAAATTGGGGATATTTTCTCAAAAGTGATTTGTACATCCCTAAATATAACATAACATTTAATATATTAATAAAATAAGAACTAAATCAAACTCTATAAAATAGAACCATCTCTCGACCAAAAGAAAGCAAGGAATAACAACAAAAATACATTTAACATAACATAATGATTTTGATGTTTAGGTTCTCAAAATCATTTAACATAACATATTTAACATAGCAGGGAATAAGAGAAACAAATTTAACATTGCAGAAGACATATAACATAACATGATGATTTTAATATTTAGGTTCTTAGTGATTGATTATTTGATTATTATTTGGTTAAAAATTATCAACATGTATTTTTGTTTGTATTATTTTGATTGAATTTAAGTTTTTTTTATTTAAAATATTGTTGAAAATTGTATATATTTAATTATGCACATTTGTGCATTAGTTGCGCCTCACGCTGCACCTCACGCCGCATCCCCAAGTGGCATTTGCGCCTTATTGTGCCACGCGCCTTTGACAACACTGCCTCTAACAAAATTATAAATTCATGAATTAAAGTTTTTAAAATAAAATTAATCGCTTACTTTGGAACATCAAAACATGATAAAATATAATTCCCTAAATAGAACTCAATTATAAGAAGATAAATTTTTAAGGACAAACTAAACCCTATCTTCTAATTCTCAAAACATGATTTAGAGAAACATTAACATAAGACATAAATTATAAAAATGAAATGACCCCTTAAAATAAGTTTTAGCGCAATAGTAAATATTAAATCCCTTACATTATATTTCCTAAACTTAACTAAAACATAATTCAAATACATTAAATGATCCCTTATAGAAACTAAGGTCCACAATCCAAAATATAAATTGTATAAAAAATATATGTTACATCAAATGAATATAATTTTACTAAACATAATCATTACTGCAAAATGAAAATTCATTACACAATCAAGTTTTGACCAAAGAAATTCCTTATTGCAGACCATAGCTTTGATAAATACAATTAATTACTTATTGTAAATCAAAAAATCATAATTTGAAAATAAAATTTCACCCTTACTTGATATGATGGAACAAAACAGGAGCTGTTGCGGACTCCAAAACAAAACAAACCACCTACAAAAGGCTGAGACAAAGAAACATGAAAAACACTGAAATTAGTTGAAATAAAAATGAACACAGCAACGAATGAAGATTTGGGCGCCTACTCAATACAAGTTCTTGAGTGATTTTTAACTCAACCTATAAGAAAATTAGTACAATTCAAACCTTAGGGTTCGTATAGGTCGTCGGGGTCGCGATGTCGCCGGGGTCGCGGGGTCGCGGGGTCGTCGGGGTCGCGGGGGGCTGGGGTTTCCGGGGTCACGGGGTTGCCGGAGTCGCGGGGTTGCCGGGGTCGTGGGGTCGCCAGAGTCACGGGGTCGTCAGGTCGTCGGGTCGCCAGGGTCGCGGGGAGCCGGGGTCAACGGGGTTGCGGGGGCGCCGGAGTCGCGGGGTCGCGGGGGGATAGGGTTGCGGGGGAAGCGGGGGTCGGGGGTGAGAAGAGGGGTCGGGGTGGGGGGAAGGGTCAGCTCTGTAAAAAAACAAAGGATTCACAGCGGTTTATTATAAACTTCCGCGAAACCTTTCTTAAAAAAGGTTTAGCGGTGGTTCCCAGAACCGCCGCTAAATGGAGTTTTTTTTGTAGTGTTATAACAATAGTTAACATGAGACGAATCAAATGGAACCATATGAGGCGCCCTACGATAGGAATTATAGATCATCATTGTGTTGGATAGAGGTAGAGGAATCAAAGTTGTTGGGACTGAGTCTCATGCAGGAGACATCAAAATAAGTTCAGTTGATTTGGAAGCATATGACTACGGCTAAAAGTAGGAAGGAGTCATATGTGGATCGGCGTCATCGACCTCTTGATTTTATGGTGGGTGATCATGTTTTTCTTTGGTTTTCTCCAAGGTTGGGTCACCGTCAGGTTTGGAGACAGGGTAAATCGGCACCCAGGTATGTGGAACCATTTGAAATAGTGGAGAAGATCAAACCAGTGTCATATCAATTAGCTCCTCCAAAGTGGTACGGTGGAATGAATGATGGTTTTCATGTCTCATAGCTTCAAACATATCACCCTAACCCATCTCATGTGATTGATGTTTATGATGTTGAGCTTGATGATGATTCGTACTTTGAGGATCATACAGTTTTTATTGTGGATCATAGTGGGAAAGTCTTGTGAGACAAGACTGTGTTTTTGGTTCGAGTGTTATGGAAGCATGTAAATGTTCCGGAAGAAACCTAGGAGAGGGAGAAGGATATGTGTTCTAGTGGATCGATCTTTTTTCTTTATAAGCTTAGTGATGCTTGGAAGTGCAGCTCGAAAATGAGCCATTATAAGGTGGCACTACTGGAAAAACAGGTATTTGCGACGGGCTATTTGCGACGGGATCCCGTCGCAAATAGCCCGTTGCGGAAAACGCCGTCGCAACTAAACGTATTTGCGACGGGACCGTCGCTAAAGCCTTTTTTTGCGACGGGCATTCTCCCCGTCGCAAATAGTATTCCGTATTTTTTGTAAAAAACTTTTTAAACAGTTATTGCGACGGGCCCGTCGCAATAACGTTTTTTTTTTTAAAATAAAAAAATTAATAATACTAGTATTTGCGACGGGAACCGGGACCCGTCGCAAATACTATTCATAGTAATTGCGACGGGACCCGTCGCAAATACTCTTTTTAAAAAAAAATAAAAAATTATTAATAATACTAGTATTTGCGACGGGCATAGTATCCCGTCGCAAATACTATAAAAAAATAAAAAAAATAAATTATTAATAAATTATTTTAATTAATATAATAATAGAATTATAATTTACAAATGAAAATAATAAATTATTTTAATTACTATAATAATAGTAGAATTATAATTCAAAAATAAAAATAATAGAATATTAATAAATAATTTAATTAATATAATAATATTATAATTATAATTCATAAATAAAAAAAATATTAATAAGTTATTTTAATTAATATAAAAATAATAGAATTATTTTACATTCAAATATTAAAATAATTCAAGTATTACAAAAAAATAATTAAATTATAATATTATAAAATTTTAATATATATATATATAATTTTAATATATATATAAAATTTAATATTATAAAATATAAATATTATTATTATTCATATTAATATTGTTATTTAAAAAAATAATATTATTAATATTTTATAATGAGACAGAAACTACGAATAGAAAAAAAAATATTTTGATTTCACAAATTTTATAACAGAAATACAAACTCTAATCTGTAGGAGGGGGGGAGGTGGGGGATCTGCAGATGGTGGTGGAGGAAACTCCATCCCTAAAGCATGAGTGAGTCGGCGCATGTACTCCATCCCTAAAGCTGACAGAAACTTTTTATTGCGCATGACCTGACAATTAGCGACCCTTTAAGATTTGAACATGTTAAGAATAGAGCAAAATCTGTTGTAAATATTGATAATTTTAATATTTTATAAATTTTTATTATTTTAATAATATTAATATTTTTTTCATAAATATTGATAATATAATTTTTTTTGCTAAGTGTTCTTGAGTATTCCTGAGTATTCCTGAGTATTCCTGATTATTCGTGAGTATTCGTGAGTATTCGTGATTATTCGTGAGTATTCGTGATTATTCGTGAGTATTCGTGAGTATTCGTGAGTATTCCTGAGTATTCCTGAGTATTCCTGAGTAATCCTAATTATTACTAATTATTCCTAATTATTCCTAATTATTTGCAATTATTGGTAATTATTGGCAATTATTGGTCATTATTACTAATTATTACTAATTATTGGTAATTATTACTAATTATTGGTAATTATTACTAATTATTCCTAATTAATCCTAATTATTCCTAATTAATCCTAATTAATCCTACTTATTCCTAATTATTCCTAATTATTACTAATTATTGCTAATTATTTCTAATTATTGCTAATTATTTCTAATTATTGCTAATTATTTCTAATTATTGCTAATTATTTCTAATTATTGCTAATTATTTCTAATTATTCGTAATTATTGCTAATTATTGGTAATTATTTCTAATTATTCGTAATTATTGCTAATTATTGGTAATTAATACTAATTATTGGTAATTATTGCTAATTATTGGTAATTAATACTAATTATTGGTAATTAATACTAATTATTGGTAATTAATACTAATTATTGGTAATTATTACTAATTATTGGTAATTATTACTAATTATTCCTAATTAATACTAATTATTCCTAATTAATACTAATTATTCCTAATTATTCCTAATTATTCCTAATTATTCCTAATTATTGTTAATTATTCCTAATTATTACTAATTATTGTTAATTATTCCTAATTATTACTAATTATTGTTAATTATTCCTAATTATTACTAATTATTGGTAATTAATACTAATTATTGGTAATTAATACTAATTATTGGTAATTAATACTAATTATTGGTAATTAATACAAATTATTCCTAATTAATACTAATTATTGGTAATTATTACTAATTATTCCTAATTAATACTAATTATTCCTAATTATTCCTAATTATTGTTAATTATTCCTAATTATTACTAATTATTGTTAATTATTCCTAATTATTACTAATTATTGTTAATTATTCCTAATTATTACTAATTATTGTTAATTATTCCTAATTAATACTAATTATTGGTAATTAATACTAATTATTGGTAATTAATACTAATTATTCCTAATTAATACTAATTATTCCTAATTAATACTAATTATTCCTAATTAATACTAATTATTCCTAATTAATACTAATTATTCCTAATTATTACTAATTATTGTTAATTATTCCTAATTATTACTAATTATTGTTAATTATTCCTAATTAATACTAATTATTGGTAATTAATACTAATTATTGGTAATTAATACTAATTATTGGTAATTAATACTAATTATTGGTAATTAATACTAATTATTGGTAATTAATACTAATTATTCCTAATTAATACTAATTATTGGTAATTATTACTAATTATTCCTAATTAATACTAATTATTCCTAATTATTCCTAATTATTGTTAATTATTCCTAATTATTACTAATTATTGTTAATTATTCCTAATTATTACTAATTATTGTTAATTATTCCTAATTATTACTAATTATTGTTAATTATTCCTAATTATTACTAATTATTGGTAATTAATACTAATTATTGGTAATTAATACTAATTATTGGTAATTAATACTAATTATTCCTAATTAATACTAATTATTCCTAATTAATACTAATTATTGGTAATTATTACTAATTATTCCTAATTAATACTAATTATTCCTAATTATTACTAATTATTGTTAATTATTCCTAATTATTACTAATTATTGTTAATTATTCCTAATTAATACTAATTATTGGTAATTAATACTAATTATTGGTAATTAATACTAATTATTGGTAATTAATACTAATTATTGGTAATTAATACTAATTATTTCTAATTAATACTAATTATTTGTAATTAATACTAATTATTCCTAATTAATACTAATTATTTGTAATTAATACTAATTATTCCTAATTAATACTAATTATTGGTAATTATTACTAATTATTCCTAATTAATACTAATTATTCCTAATTATTCCTAATTATCACTAATTATTGTTAATTATTCCTAATTATTGTTAATTATTCCTAATTATTACTAATTATTGTTAATTATTCCTAATTATTACGAATTATTGGTAATTAATACTAATTATTGGTAATTAATACTAATTATTGGTAATTAATACTAATTATAGGTAATTAATACTAATTATTGTTAATTATTGGTAATTATTACTAATTATTCTTAATTATTGATAATTATTAGTAATTAAATGAATAATTATCAATAATTAGAAATAATTACCAATAATTACAAATAATAACATTATTAATATATTTTATTATTAATATTAAAATAATATAATTTTCTAATTTATATACAGTTCTTTTTTCATCTGTGCGTTTTCTATCTCCACATACAAATAATACATGTGAAGACAGCAAACACACAGATGAAAAAAGAACTGTATATATATAAAAAATTATATTATTTTAATATTAATAATAAAATAAACTAATAATGTAATAATGTTCTTATTCCTAATTATTGGTATTTATTACTAGTTATTAATATTTATTCTTAATTACTAAAAATTATTACTAATTATTCCTAATTACCATATAAACAATACTTATAATTTAAATTTATTAAGTAATAAAACAATGTAAACATAATTAAATTACAACTAATTAATAATAATAGAAACTAATAAGAAATTAAAAATAAATAAAAAATTAAAATGAAGATAAATACCTTGAAAATTGATATGTTCTGATCGTTCTTCAAAACTTTAATATCAGCTCCGGAGAAAAAACTTAAACTGGAGAAAAACTCAACTCTAGAAATATGATTCTGAGAGAGAGAGAAGATAAGGAATGAGAATGAAATGAAAAAAACGGATGGGGGTATTTATAGGTTAGATTAGTTGCGACGGGCCCATTTGCGACGGGATTCCCGTCGCAAATAGTATTATTTACGACGGGACCCGTCGCAAATACCTTAGCCAACATTTATTACGGTCGACCGGTAAATAGTTATTTGCGACGGGTCCCGTCGTAAATAATCCTCTGCCGACATAGTATTTGCGACGGGGGAATATTCCCGTCGCAAATACCTTTTACCGCCGCCGGTTATTTGCGACGGGAATATTTCCCCGTCGCAAATAAGTTTCCCGCGATTTGGCGCGCATCGCGGGAAAACTATTTGCGACGGGGAAAGCAATCCCGTCGCAAAAGCCTCCTTATTTGCGACGGGGAAATACCCCCGTCGCAAATAAGTTTTTAACATGACTATTTGCGACGGGATTTATTCCCGTCGCAAATAACCCGTCGCAATTGCTCATTTTTCCCGTAGTGTGGGGAGGTTGTAAGATCCTAGACTTCCTTTGAGGTATGTTCTTGTTTAAGTTTTTGTTTAATTCCCTGTATTTTGGTTGAAGGAATGGTTTCCAAGTGAATAAGGAGTATTACAGGTGTTTCGAGGGTTTGGGATATAAAAGAAAGGAGAATGTGGTCATCTGGTGCATGTCACATGGTTGGCGCATGGTTAGTAGTAATTGTGCACCCTAACCATTCTTTCCTAGAGGATGGGTGCATGATTTGAAGAAAACCATGCAAGGGGCAAGGACAAACCATGCGGGCATGGAAAAATCCATCCCGCACAGTCATCACACAATCTCTCAAATCAGGCGGGATCCCCAGGTAATCATGCAACCTAGCCCCCTCTTAAATAGAGGGTGGTGCACCGTGCGCCCCTTAAAAAGTGGGTTTTTACCATTTTTCCCTCTCAGGCCTTAAGTGTTCTGATTCATAGTTTGCCACCATTCTTCCTCCTATAGCTCTAGTGATGATCCAAAATTCCCCAAGATTCCCAAGGATCAATATCCCTCGTTACTATGTTATTTGGAGCACTGTTGGTTGCAAATTGAAGCTCCGGGTGATTCTAATGCTCCTTTTCCTTCTCTTTTACAGATTAGGGATTGTGTAGTCATTCTTCTTATTTTGAATCCCTAAATCCCTCTTTTTTCAGTAGATCTTAGGTTAGGGATTCAAAGGGTGTTTAAATCCAAGTCAAAGTCTTGGGTTAAGTAAGCACTTGTCTTCAAAATCAAGGTATATGGTTTATAAGTTATATCTCATAACCATATCGATTGTTCATGTGTATGAGGTTATACTTTTGTGTTTTTATGCTTCCCTTTTGGTTTTACTTGGTAGAAATGCTAAAATGATTGGGTAAATGTTTAATTGAAACCCTCATGATCCTCATGGGATGCGTTGAGGATGATTTGACCGGGTTAAGATCCACCCATGGGGTGTGCCACTCTTTGAACGTGGAAAATTAAAATGTTAAGTGTAAAATTGGATTGTTATGACATAAAGTCCATAATAAATGTGTTGACAAGTTAGCTTGGGTTTTGAAATGAAACTAATGGTAATTTTGTTTACTTCTTAACTTGGCATAAGGGGTTGTTTGGTATAATATTAATGAGTTAAATGAGTAATGAATTGATAAGGGTGATTTATTTGATTGTATAAGGCATGAAAATGATAAATATATTAATTGGGATAAGGCATATAAATGAGAATGTGTAAATGGGTTGATTCATGAAGATTATTTATGTCTTGAATGCACCATGAATTGTGAATGTTATGTGTGTAAACAGAGTATGGTTTGTGAATTGGTATGTGTGGTAAATGATTAAAGAATCATGTGCACATGGCATGGTGGTATGTGTGAGGTATTTTACTTGAGGATCTATGCCCATGGGATGAGTTATACTGAGGCTCTAAACCCCACCCCCTTTAATGCACGAGTTAGGAAGGTCATACTGAGGCTATATGCCCCTAACGGTTGAATTTGATGAGATTACCTATACCGAGGCTCAAAGGTAAGTGTGGTGAAAATTATTTGTGAAATGTTTACCCTAGTGAGATAGGGAACTTGATTTATCCTCTTATGCATAGTAGTTGACTGGAATAGGCTAAAGTGAAATTGATGAAAATGTATAACCCAATAGATGAATGGTGAAAATGGTTTATGTGGACTTTGTTAGCTAATGGCACATGATTTACCCTTTTTGTTTATCTTGTTGTTTATTTGGTACTTGTATACACTATCTGTTTAGAATGGGTATTTTTTAGACACTGTTGGTGGTGGCCTACTGAGTTGTACTCACACTCTGCTCGGGCCGCCATTGGGTACCCGAGCAGACTTCATGGTTGTAGGTTAGGACAAGGGAAAGGGCCCTATGCTAGAGGGTTGATTTGGTCATGGGATGTGCATGGATGAGGGATCCGAACTTCGAGTCAGAACCCGTTTTGGGGATTATTATGTTTGTCTTTATTTTGGGTTTTCCTTACACTTAGAACTATATGACATGACATAGCATATTTACTAATTGGTTGTGGGATTGTACCCCATTTTGGGAAATATTTGAAAATGTGTGTTATTTATTATTTTGTTTACTTTATTTCTTATTTCTATCTATCGTGGATCACTCTGATAAAGAGAGTATATCCTCCCCACATAACACATTAGATCTTCATTTTTAGTTGGAAGCCTCTAGAATATGGGGAGGCACGCGTGAGGTCATATGGTGACCCAGCTCGGAGCACCAGTTTAGTAGCTCCCGTGTCACAGACCAACCCGGGTACCCTGGTAACCCAATAACTGAGTCGGCCCTAACATAGCCTCAAGGGCATTTTTGCTCTACACAGGTCAGCAACTAGCACCTAACACCACACAAAATGCAAGTGGGAATTATTTTTCCACCAAAAATGCAGAAGAAAAGAAACAAGACAGCATGCATAACAAAAGAAACTCCATTGGGAGTAATGTACCAGAAGTCAACAAGGCATAAACCAGCCCAAAGCACTACACCAAAGTACCAAAATAGAGAAAACAACCTAAGGTCCCGAGGAACACAACTCACCAAGCCCAATGCTCAACAACTGGATCCACCTCTAAGAGATCCTTTCCCCTTGCTCGAACCTATAAGGAGAAAGTCTACAAACACTCAAAGGAAAAAGTAGGGTGTGAGCTAAAAATCCCAATAGGGTCTCACCACGGATTCCATAACAGATGACAACAATTGATTAACCAAAGGAATGATTTCAATTTTTAAAGACAAACAAGTTTAAAATTTTAAAGCATAATTAAACAAATCAAGTTATACAATTCAAATGATAGAAAAATACTTTAAGTAAAGACTTTACAAAATGATGAAATATTTCTAAAACAATGGCTTAAATAAAACAGTTGCATGAAATTGTTTGAGTAAAATCAGTAGGCATGTAAAGTAGTTCAAAAGCATTGGCATACATTTATATCTCAAATATAAATAAACAAGCAAGAAACATGATCATCTACCAAAAGGTATGATAGTATTAACTGGCTATAGGATTCTGCACTCTCTATGTGAACTCAGAAAAATGTGTATAAACACATACCTATGATATTGTCCAAAGGAGACTCGTCACCAACCCATCGAGGATGTGACCCACTGCAAGTATGTTTTAGAACGTTGTCGTGGCGTAGAGTGTATCCAAATAACTCACCATCAACCTAAGGCTTACATGCGCACTTACATGATGGGTGAACTATTTTAAGACTGCTTAAAAATACGATAAATCTCATTCTTCCATTTCAAAAATGTCAATTTCTTTCCATTTAAAACCAAAACAAGTTTTATTCAAAAATATACACTTTTCCCAAGATAAAACCACTAGGTTTCTATCAAAAACAAATTAAATCATTTTCACATTTTTAAATCCATTCAAAACACATTTCATCATTACACAATTTATTTTTACAATTAAATTTAACAATTTAATTGAAATCATTTCCATCAAATTTACAATTTAAATTAATCAATTTAAATCAGCCAATAAACACACCCAAATCAATGGAATTTGGGGTTTTCCAAATTTCCATGTCAAAACCATTTCAAATATCCCGATTCACTATAATAGGAATTTTATCAATTAAATTGAATGAAAATTTTGAGCAATTGAATTTAAATCAACAATTAAAATAAATCAAGCAATACAAGGATAATCAATTTCGCTAATCTGGATGGAACCACCTACCTCAAGGTCGTCAATGTCAGCAGCAATGATAAAACACCTTGTGTGGTTCAATACACCTCCTCACGTCCCTATTATCGTAAGTGTTGACACACCTATGATCGACGTTAGTCAAGATTTCCTACAACCAAAACCAGATATTTTATTTCAAAAATAAATAAAATATCACATGCGATGATTGTTTCTCTCTCTCCTGAATAATTCTCAAATTATCACTTAAAATATTACATGCGATAATATTTTCTCTCCTATATAAATTTTCAAATTATCATTTAATATATTGTATGTTATAATAATTTATCTCTAATGGATAATTTTTGAATTATTTATTAAAAAATCAAATACGATGATATTTTCTCTATCCTTAATAATTCTCAAATTATCATTTAGATTTTATCACACGCGATGATAATTTATCTTTTCAGGAAAATTTTAAAAATATCATTTTAATTTAACATTCAAAAACAAATCATGTGTTAGAAAATAAAATGAATAATTATATTTTAATAATTATTACTTACAAATTATCATTTTGCAATTATTTTATGATAATTTGTTTCCAAAAATTGTCCTTTAAAGATTTTGTGCAATTACACTTTAATATTTTTTTCATAATTATTTATGATAGTTCGCGTCAATTTATCATTTAATTAAACTTTTCATTTAACTAGTGATAAATTCTCCAATTACTGCACTATTGTAATTTTATAGAAATTATCGTTATATAATCCTACATAATTATAAATGATAATTTCACAAAATTATTCTTATTTTATTTATTTATTAACTATATTTTGATAATCTAAAAATAATAATATTTGAGTAAATTATCAATTGATAATTTTCATATTATCATTTTATTTAATATGAAACGTTTTCTTTTTCTTCCATATATTGAATTACTGAATAAAAAAGGAAAATAAAATAAAATGATAAAATAAAATAAAATAAAAACATGGAAGAAGATTCACTTGGGAGAGGTGCAAGAGGAGGTGGAGCTCCACTTTGTCTCTAAGGAAGAGGAAACTAAAAGAGAAAGGTCTTCACAGATCTTATGAAAAGGACACTTGATGTCAAACACACACAAGTAGATCCACTGTGAACCACAGTGATCAGTTCTCTTATAAATAAAACCCCAACCCATGTTTTTTTTGTTTCGATAAATCAAAACCTGATGTTTAATCTGTTATTCAATGAACAATTCAATATGGAGTCATTTATTTCTTCCAATTAAGTTGTTGGCACTGAAACGGATTAAAACGGTGAAGAAACATATATTTTTAAAAACTTGTCATGTAAATAATAGATTTTTGATTCATATAAGGAGAAAGCGGCGTGAAAGGTGGAAGATGAACAGGGTAAAAAATGTATTTGATAATTAAAACCGGATTTAATTATTAAATTAAATTAATTATTTAATATAAAAATTAAATAACATCAAATGTCTGTTGCGAATAAAATTTATACCATGTCTAGGGTAAACACCCCGTTCCGGACACAACGGTGGTCTCAAATTTCTCAAACGATAAACCGTTTGAAAGATATTGAAGATTTATTAATTAAAAAACAAAACAATTAATTAATTAAAATAAAAAGGGTTATTTTTATGAGCGAGGTGTCCAAACGCTCGACGCTAACAAACATTATACCTCATCTAGGGTAAACCCCTCATTCCGGACCCATCGGTGGTCTCAGATTTCCCATAAAATGCACCGTTTGGGAGATATTTAATTATTTTTAATAAATAATATATTAAATATTATTTAATAACTTTATCTCATGAGCGAGGCATCAAAATGTATGGCGCCTTCGAATGTTATAACCCTCCTAGGGTAAAAACTATATTTTAGACAAAATAGTGGTCTCATATTTCTCATACGATGCATTATTTTAAAGTTATTCAATTATTTTGAATAAAAAGTACACGTTTAATATAATATATTTAATATATTTATTCACTCTTCACTGAGACTTTGTAGGCCTCGGAATCATGCATCAACTCAATGACGAACCCCAAAAATATGCAATTGAATATTCCAAGATGTTAACTGGCGGTTAAGGATTTTGAAACATTTATCATAAATTCATTGATAAATCATTTTTTCACTTAAGAAATTAATAATTTAACACAAGAGGATTTAAGAATACCCAAAAACTGTAACGCGGTGTTACAGCCTCCCCACCATAGGAACTTTCTATCCCCATAAAGTCTACAAAGAAGCCTCCGCGTCAAAAAGATAGGGTCACTACTCTCTCTTTATACCAATGGGTATAGTAATATCCATTGCACAAGATAGTTGCTTCATATGAATATTAAGCAGATTAATGATATGGGTTAAAAAAATGAGTGAGATACACCGATATCAAATAGAGTTGTTGCTAAAGATGAAGTTATAGTAATGGTACCTCTCACGGTCATTGGATCTCTATCAGCTTCCTCTAGAGACTCTTCCACTGTGTGAAGAAACTTTATTCCAGATGCTTGTGGATGGAACCCTTTTGTATGTAAATCATTTGGTTTCCCCATAGTTTTAAGAAGATGTGATGATTCTATTCCACTACGCAGAGTGAAAAAGTTGTGGTAGAAATTCTGTAAGTGCCCTAAACGTCTGGAAGAGCTACAGTTATTAGGTTTCTCAATGCAAACCCTCTTGGAATGTCCCGGTTTTCCAAACTGAGAGCAAATCAAAGAAATTCCATCAGGCATTGTAGGAGGTCTGGAATGACTCCGTCTTCAAGAAATGTCGCGAGAATCATCATGCTTACTTTTTTCTTTGAAGGAACCAATGCCACCACTGGGAGAAAAAGAAACTCCGGATAACCCTGACTTTCCATCCAGGTCCATCTCAACCATCATCGCCCTATCCAGTACATCAGCATAAGTGGGAATATTCAACAAGAAAACCAGAGAATGAATATCTGATCAAAGTCCAAACTCAAACCTTCGAGCCTTTATCCTCTCATTAGATACTATCTCAGAATCAAACTGCACCAACTCAGCAAAATGATGTGAATACTCGATCACGGTTATGTCAGCCTGCTCAATCTTGAAAAATTAAATAGCCTTACCTAAAACCATTGACTCTGGATAGAACTGGTTGGTAAAAAGAACTTTGAAATCATTCCACTCTAAGCCCTCATGTTTCCCTGTCGTCACCATCATGTCCCACCATCTCCAACTCAGTCCTTTCAGCATGAAGGTGGAACACTTCACCTTGATCATGTCCGGTGTTTCCAAGAAGCCAAATAGACGTTCTATCTTTCTCAACCATTCCTCATTATGTTGAGGGTCAGGGGAGCCTTTGAAAACCAGTGGATTCTGGCGAAGGAACTATTGAGAACAATTTCTAAAGACATTCTCCTGAGGATCCGTAGCTGGAGACTGAGCATTAACTGGTGATGGTGTTTGTCCCAGAGCTTGGACAGTACGCATGATCACCTCAACCAAACTCGTATCCACAGCAAGATTCCCTTATTGAGGTCCAGCAGCAACCCTTTCCTGTATTTGATTCGCACATCTTATCAGAGGCATGATGCTACACAACATCAGCAGATAAAGAAAAAAATTAGAAGAACACTCAAATTGAGTAACAGGGAAACCTATTCCCAATAGAAGGAATAAAAAAGATTTGGATTCCAATATATCCAAATCAAAATATAGAAAAGGCTATAACTAAACCATAAGACTTATTTCCCTAACCACTCATGGAGACTTAAGGTTTATTGCAATGAGATCTAGTGAGGCACTCAATCACAACTACCTCTTAATTCCCAATAAGATTTCACAAAAGAATATTATCTTCAAGACAAAGGCTCACCCTCCCTCTGATACCATTTTGTCACGAACCAACCTGGGTACCCTGGTAACCCAATAACCAAGTCAGCCCTGACATAGCCCAAAGGGCGTTCCTGATCCCCACGGGTCGGTGACTAGCACCTAGCATCACACAACATGCAAGTGGGAAAGATTTTTCCACTAACAAATTGGAAGAAAAGAAACAAGACATTATTCATAACAAAAGAAACTCTACTATGAGTAATGTAACAGAAGTCAACAAGGCATAAACCATCTCAAAGAACTAAAACTAAAGTACCAAAACAGAGAAAACAACCCAAGTTCCCGAGGAACACAACTCACCAATCCCAACGCTCAACAGCTGGATTCACCTCCAAGAAATCTTTTCCCCTTGCTCGGACCTGGAAGGAGAAAGTCTACAAACATCCTAAGGAAAAAGTTGGATGTGAGCTAAAAATCCTAGTAGGGTCTCACCACAGATTCCATAACAGATTCCAAAAATTTATTAACCAAATGAATGCTTTCAATTTTTAAAGATAAACAGGTTTTACATTTTAAATCATAATTAAACAAATCAAGATAAACAGCTCAAATGATGGAAAAATACTTTAATCAAAGAATACAAAATGATGGAATATTTCTAAAACAATGGATTAAATAAAACAGTTACATAAAATAGTTTAAGAAAAATCAGCAGGCATTTAAAGCAGTTCAAAATCATTCGAATACATTTATATCTCAAATATAAATAAACAACCGAGCAACATGGTCATCTTCCAAAAGGTACGATATTATTAACCAACTATAGGATTCTGCACTCTCTATTTGAACTCAAAAAAATTTGTATACACATGTACCAATGACACTGGCCAAAGAAGACTCATCACCAACCCGTCGGGGATGTGACCCGCCGCAAGTTTGTTTTAGAACGTCGTCGTAGCGTAGAGTGTATCTAAATAACACACCATTTACCTAAGGTTTACATGTGATCTTATATGTCGGGTAGACTATTTTAATACTACTTAAATATATGATCAATCTCATTCTTCCATTTCAAAAATTTCAATTTCTTTCCATTTAAAACCAAAATAGGTTTTATTCAAAAACATGCCCTTTTCAAAAGATAAAACCACTAAGTTTCTATCAAAACATTTTCAATCCATTTTAACCATTTTAAAATTCATTCAAAACACATTCCATCATTACACAATTTATTTTTACAATTAAATTCAATAATTTAATTGAAATCATTTCCATCAAATCCACAATTTAAATTAATCAATTTAAATCAGCCAATAAACACACCCAAATCAATAGAATTGGGGGTTTTCCAAATTTCCATGCTAAAACCATTTAAAATATCCTGATTCACTAGAATTGGGTTTTTATCAATTAAATTGAAAGAAAATTTTGAGCAATTGAATTTAAATCAACAATTGAAATAAATCAAGCAATATAAGGATGATCAATTTCACTAATCCGGATGGAACCACCCACCTCAAGATCGTCAATGTCAGCAGCAATGATAAACCACCCTGTGTGGTTCAATACACCTCCTCACATCCCTATTATCGTAAGCATCGACACACCTATGATCGATGTTCGTCAAGGGTTCCTAGAACCAAAACCAGATATTTTATTTCAAAAGGAAATAAAATATCACATGCGATGATAGTTTCTCTCTCTCCTGAATAATTCTCAAATGATCACTTCAAATATTACATGTGATAATATTTTATCACTCCTATATAAATTTTCAAATTATCATTTAATATATTTTATGTGATCATACTTTATCTCTAATAGATAATTCTTGAACTATTTATTAAAAAATCAAATACGGTGATATTTTCTCTCTCCTGAATAATTCTCAAATTATCATTTAGATTTTATCACACGTGATGATAATTTATCTTTACAGGAAAATTTTAAAAATATCATTTTAATTTAACATTTAAAAACAAAGCATGTGTTAGAAAATAAAATGAATAATTATATTTTAATAATTATTCCTTACAAGTTATCATTTCGCAGTTATTTTATGATAATTTTTTTCCAAAAATTATCCTTTGAATATTTTGTGCAATCACACTTTAATAAAAAAAATTGATAATTATTTATAATAATTTGCATCATTATCCATTGATAATTCAAATCAATTTATTTTTTAATTAAACTTTTCATTTAACTAGTGATAAATTCTTCAATAACTGCACTATTGTAATTTCATAGAAATTATCGTTATATAATCCTACATAATTATCAATGATAATTTCACAAAATTATTCTTAGTTTATTTATTTATTAACTATCTTTTGATAATCTTAAAATAATAATATTTGAGTAAATTATCAATTGATAATTTTTATATTATCATTTTATTTAATATTAAACATTTTCTTTTTCTTTCATATGTTGAATTATTGAATAAAAAGGAAAAGAAAAGAAAATGATAAAATAAAATATAAAAAAAACGTGGAATAAGAGTCACCTAGGAGAGTCGAAACAGGAGGTGGTGCTCCACTTTGTCTCTGAGTAAGTGGAAAATAAAAGAGAAAGGTCTTCATAGATCTTATGAAAAGGACACCTGATGTCAAACGCACACAAGCAGATCCACCGCGAACTATAGTGATCGGTCCTCTTATAAATAAAACCTAAACTCGTGTTTTCTTCGTTTCAATAAATCAAAAACCTGTGTTTAATCTTTTATTCAATGAACAATTCAATATGGAGTCATTTATTTCTTCCAATTAAGTCATTGCCACTAAAACAGATTAAAATAGTGAAGAAATGAATGTTTTTAAAAACTTGTTGCGTCAACAATAGAGTTTTGGTTTGTGTAAAGAGAAAGAGGCGTGAAAGGTGGAAAATAAACAGGGTAAAAAACGTATTTGATAATTAAAACCAGGTTTAATTATTAAATTAAATTAATTATTTAATATAAAAAATAAATTAATTATTTAATATAAAAAATAAATAACATCAAATGTATATTGTGAATAAAAGTTATACCATGTCTAGGGTAATCACATCGTTCCGAACACAATGGTTGTCTCAAATTTCTCAAACAATGAACCGTTTGAAAGATATTAATGATTTATTAATTAAAAATAGGATAAATTAATTAATTAAAATAAAAAAGTTTGTTTTTGGGAGCGAGGCATCCAAATGCTCGACACTAACAAACTTTATAACTTTTCTAAGGTAAACCGCTCATTTCGGACCCATCGGTGGTCTCAGATTTCCCATACAATGCACCATTTGGGACATATTTAATTATTTTTAATAAATAATATATTTAATATTATTTAATAACTCTATCTCACGAGCGAGGCATCCAAATGTCAGGCGTCTTCGAATGTTATAACCCTCCTAGGGTAAACACCATATTTAGGACATAACAGTTGTCTTAGATTTCTCATATAACACACTGTTTTGGAGTTATTCAATTATTTTGAATAAAAAATGCATGTTTAATATATTATATTTAATATATTTATTCACTCTTCACCAAGACTTTGTGGGATAAAAATCATGCACCAACACAGTTTCGAATCCCAAAAATATTCAATTGAATATTCCAAGATGTTAACTGGCAGTTAAGGCCTTTGACATGTTTATCATAAATTCACCGATAAATCATTTTTTTCACTTAAGAAATTAATAATTTAACATTATAGGATTTAACACAAGAGGATTTAGAACTCCAAAGTTAAGCGTGCTTGTCCTGGAGTAGGGATCAGGGTAGGTGACCTTCTGGGAAGTTTCCCAGGGTGTGTGTGAGTGAGGACAAAGCACACTGAAAAGGACATGTGTTGGCCTGTGGGGATAGTCATTAGTCAGATGACCTGTTCGGGCATGTGGGTGGGGACCACATGTTTTCGGGGAAATTGGTGGTACCTGGCAGGCCAGGACCCAATGACCATGTTAAGGTGGGGTGTCTGTGCTGTCAGTGGGGCCCAGTTTTCACATTTGGTATCAAAGGAGGAACTCAGCCTTAAGTGTGGTGCACTGCCTTGGTTGAGATTTTAGGGCCCACAATATGGACATTGTTCTCTAAAAGGGGGTAAATGTAACACCCCAGAATGATAAAGGGTTGAATGATTAAATTATATGACTCATGTCAACAAGGTACACCTTCCTTTTGGGAGCCTACCTTATTAGAACTCCAAAGTTAAGTGTTCTTGGCCTAAAGTAGTCATCAGGATGGGTGAACTTCTCATAAGTTTCCCGGGGTGTGTGAGTGATGACAAAGCACACTGGAAAGGACATGTGTTGGCATATGGGGACATTTGTTAGTTAGATGACCTGTTCGGGCATGTGGGTGGGCCCTAGGGGGGACCACGTGTCTGCGGGGAAACTGGTGGTACCGGGCAGGCTAGGACCCGACGACCATGTTAATGCGGGGTGTTTGTGTTGTCAGCGAGACCAATTTGTCACATCCCGGATTGGGGATGTTACTAATTTCATCTTATATTATGGTGAAAACAATTAATTAGTTGGTTTCCCTACATATTTACAATCTAGGTACAAAGAGGCTCAACTAAATAAATCTAGATTGATTCCTATTAAACAATTGAGGTATTTCCCACTTACACCCAGATTGTAGCATTTATTTATATCTTAGAACACAGCGTCATTGATGTCATCGCACAAAACCAATATTTCAACCTATAAAATCTTAAACCATCCTTATGATGGTAATTTATGGAAACATTTTCATTAGGTACATTCGTATTTTAATTCAGAAGAACAAAACGTGTGATTGGGTCCTTCTATTGACAATTTCTATCCATTTGGTTCTTATGATGGTCAATATTCTTGTTTTCTCATCTTTATAACTCCATACAATTTACCTCCTTAGATGTTTATGAATGATTCATATATCTTTTTTGACTTATTAATTCTAGGATATTCAAAAAATAATATTGATGTTTATTTGAATCCATTGATCGATGAGTTAAATTTATTGTGGAGTAATGGTATCAGTATATATGATGTTGTGAAACAGAATTTGCTATTGAAATCTGCATTAATGTGGATAATTAGTGACTTTACGGCATATGTCGTGTTATCTTTCTAGAGTAAACATGGCCTAAAATCATGTTTGTACTATATGAGTGACAACAAAGTGTGTATGCCCGTTTGTAGAAGAAAACCTTATTTTTTCAACTGTCATCACAGATTTATTCTTACTAATCATCTTTTCTAAATGAATAGAAATCATTTCAGAAAAGGTACAATTGAAAGAGATGGTCCTCTAGAAATGATCTCAGGTAGTTATTTAAAATCTATTGCCTCTTCAGTACCTCTTATTACCTTTGGACTGACTATAAATCAAAAATAGATGGCTTTGGGAAAGATCACAATTGCATTAAATGGATTGTTTTTTAGGATCTTCCATATTGGTCTGATTTATTAGTCCGCCACATGTTGGATGTCATTCATATTGAGAAGAAATGTTTTGATAATATATTTTATACAGTTTTGAACACGCTCAGTAAGACCAGATAAAATATGAAAGTAATATTAGATCTTTCCTAAATTTGTAGGTGACTAGAATTTGTTTGAAAATGAAAGATCATAGGAGTTAATGAAACTAGAAGCAGCTTATACACATTACAAGGAAAACTGATTATTATTTTGTCATCAGATTGCATATTTGAGACTACCAGATGGTTATGTTTCCAATTTGGCTAGATGTGTTAGAAACATTCATATTACCAGATTAAAAATTCATGATTATCTTGTTATATTAGAAATAATTCTACTGATTGGATCTATAGGTTTGTTAAATTCTTTGATTTGGGATGCAATAACAGAAATATCAAAAAAAATCCAAGACATTTTTGCAGCAACAACAGACTGTGATACACTTAGTAAACAGCAAAAAGATATTGTTTTAATATTATGTAAACTGGAAAAAAAATCGGTCAGCTTTATTTGATTCGTTAGAACATTTGATATTACATTTTCTAAGTGAAGAAAAATTGGGAGGGTTAGTAAAGTTCTGATTGATGTATCCATATAAGAGATGTATACAGAAACTAAAGAAAAATGTATGTAATAAAGCATCAGTTGAAGGGTCAATTGCAGAAACTTATTTACAGGAGGAGATTTTTTTCTGCTCCCATTATTTCCAAAATGAATATCCTTCAAAACATAATCGAATGGGTCATAATGAGGGGAATGTTGATGATGCACTGAAAATCCAATTATCAGTTTTTAATTAGCCTGAACTTGGATTTGGTGAAGTTCAAGGATGGTGACTTTCAGATAATGAACATCACAAAGATCATATATTTTTTTTGCTCAACTGTGAAGAAATGATATGATTTGTATAGTGAGTGCTACTACCAAATATTGTTTATTTTTAAAAAAAATATTATTTAATTTGTAGATTTTATGATGACCATATCAAAAACAATTTCCACAAATTACAGCAGATGCTCTTGAGAAACATCGACAATATAATTTTCCCTACTGGTTTCAAAGACCCGTGAAGTAAATTATTTATGTTTTAACATATGAAATCAATTTATTATTTGTTATATTGTTAATTTTTTTTCAATTTTGAAGGTATCACAACATGATGATAAAATTGATAATCGATTATGTGTATTGAGTAACCCACCATCCAATATGGTTAAATCTTATAATGCATATGTGGTGAATGGTTTTTGATTTTATACACGTACATATGGTGTATAAAAAACAATGAATAGTAGTGTTTTTTTAGAGGATCTCATCATAGAGAAAGTGAAGTTGAATTTTATGGCATGCTGGATGAAATAATTGAGTTGTGTTATCTGGGACATAATTATGTAATGATGTTTAAATGTAATTGGTTTGATAATAATATAGTCTTTTGTGTTCATCAACGTTATGAAATCATTGATATTAAATGTAAAAGTCTTCTTACAGTAAATGAACCATTTTTATTTTCTCATCAAGCACACCAAATATATTATGTGAATTATTGTGCTGCTTCAAGAGAGTTAATTGATTAGTGGAGCATTATAAAAATGAAAGCCTATGAAAATAAGTTTATGTAAAGTGAATGTGGTTCAATTAAAGTGAAAAGAATTGAAATTATTTAAGAGACAACTCCAAATACATCTTTTCAAAGAAGAGACATGAATATCGATGATGACACCCTATGGTTATAGATCAATGGTGGTGATGATGTTGATGATGTAATAAATGAATTTGAATTAACCAGTGATGATAAAGTTGAAACTGTTATGGAAGTTGATGATACTAAGGAGGAAGGTGAAGATATTGACACCACAGTATATGAAGAGGATGAAGACAAATAATGAAACTATTACTTTTTTAGTTATAGTCAAAATAAATATATATATATATATAAATCATTTTCAATTATTTCCTAAAAAAATTATTTTCATGTTTCAGATGGCTGATGAGACTTATGATAATATCTTTCATAGCCTTGAGGAGGCTATAATACCTGGTGATGAGCCTCATGCTTTATCATCTGACCCTCAAGTTCCTAACAGTTCATCGTTCACTCGGAGGGGTTGGGGTCTTACAAGATTGATAATTTCTGACCCTATTCCTGAGTGACGTCCATGTCTTGACTTCAATCCATGCATGCAGAGGTATGATCGGTTGTGTATTTTAGTTAGTTTTCATTAATCTTCATTAAATTATTTATATACTAATTGTTTGATTATTTGTTCTCTTTTTTCATAGCTTTTCACAAATATTTGTTGGATATGGGATCTCTATTTTTTTGAACTATTTTTATGAGGCATGGGTGGCGTGGGATCAAATTCTCATTGACGTTCGACACTACATGTTTCATTATTGGATGGTATGTAAATAAATAATAGTTATTTTGAAATTTATTTAATTAGTAACTTGCTATTATTAAAAAATGCAAGGTTTGTATTATCTCGTCGATGATAACATGAAGATTTCCATCAAGGTGGTTTGGGAGGTGTGTATTCATAAGCATTGTCATCAGTTTTTGCACAATTTGAGGAGGACAGCCATGAAGAAGGTGGGAGTCACAGATTTTGATCAGTCTTATTGCACCCATCGACCGGATTACATCTCATCTCAAGTTTGGGATGGATTGTGTTTATACTGTATAGAAGATAGTTTTCAAAGGAGAGTGTCATTAGGTTAGAAAAACTAGGGGAGGTAGGAGGTGATGCATCGAGTTGGTAGTCGTACATTCAGTATGTATGGTAAATACTTTTTTATAAAAATTTATATAACTTTAAATGTAAACTATTTATTTTATACTCATATAACCAGTTAAACATCTCAATATTACGGAGTTTGATGTTTATAAGAGGATGTACAATAATCCTATCACAGGAGAGATTGAAGGTGGTCGCGAGCATTAGATTATGGTCAATATAATTTTTTGAGTTTTAAAATTAATTGAAAAAAATATTTTATCTATTTTAATTTCAAATTGCAATTGAAAGAGTTATATGAGCCTATGACTTCTCAGACACAGGATGAGATTCAGGCTAATACTGAGAGTCAAGCCACTGATGTGTCATGATTTAATTGTACATGTGCCCTTATTATTTTCTTAATCACCACAAATATCTATATTATTATTATTAAATAATATTTAATATATATTATTTCTCACCTGGCCTTTAAACTTGGTCCATCATTCTAACACAATATTTATCAGGCCTTAATAAATAAATGTCACTACATTATTGGACAATATATAAATAAATATCATATTACATAAATAGAAAATATAAATTTATTATAAATTCTACTCTCAAAATATTCTCTCAAATAACTAGTGACTGAATATATGTGATCAAGCAAACATGAATAATTATTAAACCTTGTAAGGGAATAATATTTATTCAACATGTTAAATAATAAATAATATTTAATATTTAACTGAAATTATGGATAGGCTTAGTGTGCGACCCTCTATGATTTTTTATCAATAGCTTGGGGTGGAACCACCCAAAGTTCAAGGATAGGGTCTAGAAACACATAAAAACACCCACATAGAAAGAAGTTAATGTTGCAACAGCATACCTCAAATGGATGCTTGCTCTATAATATAATCCATTTATCATGATATCTCTAATCAGAAAGGTTGTATATCAGTGTCATCAACTTAGGTGTTCAATGTCACTTTCTTTGACTTTCATGAAATAAACATACCCATAGAGATAGAAATACAATGACACATATAAATGTATACTTCCTACTAATGAGTTGTGTTCTCAAAATCTCCTGCACTGGAAATTACCAAGATCATACACCATGAGAAAGTGGCTCAAAATCCTATGAGTCTCCACCCCTAATAGCTTGTATCATTTTTTCCCTATAAAATGATGTCATACTTCTATATAACTTATATTTAATAATAATTTCATGTCACTTTGAGGTTTAGTGCCTAATGAAATAAAAGAGAAAAAAGGGAATTGGTTACAGCAATATGAGGGAATCTCGATGGATTAAAGGCCCAGTATATACAACATTGCATGGATGGAGAAAATAGGCATATTATCACCTTTATTTTCACCTCAATGTTATACATGAATCCCAAGCCATGTGGATGTTTGAATTTGGAAGCTCACACAAATCTCTAAGGTTGGAGGCAATAAAGTCAAGTCTGGTGGTCTATAGAATCAAAGACAAGTCCTAAATGTGGAAAGTATCTTCTACCCTTCATTGAAATCAAAATTTGTGGGCTAAACTATGTGTTCATTTTCCAAAAAAGTGTTTATTCTACTTTATCATTTTAACGTAGAAATATTTTTGACAATGGAAAAGTGGACTCATTCAAATTTTCATTAGTGAAACACTACAAGTTTATTCTCTCCATTATGAGGGTCATTATTATCATCTCTTTTACTTGTCAATTCTTGTCTTGTCAATATACAAGTTATATTAGTGATTCAAGATTTCAAATCTACCAATTCATGTATCAACTCAAATACGTCATTTTGTGGATTTGATTCACTCAATTTTGGGTGTTTTTCTAGATAGAATTTCGTGCTTTGTAGTGTTGGTTGACTATTTTCTTCCACCGAGCTCGCTCATTATCCTTCATCCATTATCCTGCACCATGAAGATCGGTCCACCCCACTCATCTAAGTGGAAGAAAATAGTCAATAAATGATAAGATGTGTGACCTATTATTTAAACAAACAACCAAAATAGAGTAAATCCAATCCACACAATGACATACTTAAGTTGAGGCACAAAATGAAATCTTTGCAATATTGGATCAACCGAGATCCCCATCAAGAAACTGTGTCGACTTGGTATGTCAGTAAATAATCAACCAGATAGAATTGTGGCTCCTCTCAATCTACGGAAGCCCCATCACAAATTCCATTGATATTACATCCTTATTTCTACTCAGGTATCTCAAGAGGTTGAGTCAAACCTACTGAAACCTGATGTTCATCCTTCACCTGTTAACATGTGATGCACTGAAAGAAAAAATAAGCAACACTCTTCCACATATCATCCCACCAAAACTATCATTGAAGGTCCTTGTACATATTCACCACCCCTGAATGTACAACTAAAGGGGATGTATGAAACTCACTCAATGCCTCCTCCCGCAACGTGACCAGAACCACCATTCATCCCTATAAAAGGATGATGTACTCCCCTCCTTTAGAAAATATGTTGGGTGCATCTCCTAAGAATTCTGATCACGAATAACCTCACATTCGATGTCTCCCAACTATACATCTCTCGCACGCTAAAGGAGTGGTGGACCCACTACCATCGAATAAAGATAAGCTGCACATCTCTCTTATACCATGATCAACTGCAATGCAGCTGGCTGCCTCCACATCTTCAGAGTGAAGACGAACGCTACCAATTCTAAGTCGTGGATCAGACTTAAACTAACAAAAAATAAAATTCCTCTTTAGTTATAAAATATCACACTCACAAATAAAAAAGAAAATTATTTTCAAGGAATTAAAATCCTAACAAGGAATCCTTAGAACTTTAACTCTAAATAACTACAAAGACAAGGAATGGGATGTTCATGCAAAGAAATCATCAGATGACTTGAGTTGTGAATGAATCATCTCCCAGCTCTTCAAATGACCTCCTATTTATATGAAAAACTCCAATGGTTATATTTTAGATTTGGTTGCAATGACATCAGACAATTTTAACTTGAAAACTGAACTATAACTGAATATCTGACATCGTTTATTTTAACATCATTACAATGTTATTATGTATTTCATCCGATGGAAATAAATCAATATACTCTAATTATAAACTTTGGATAGTCTAATGGACTTCTTTATTATTTTTCAAACTGATAAACTAAACAAAGTTTGAACCGATGAATCAATACCAATGTCAGTCTAACCACAGGTCAGAACATAGGTTTTTCTAATGTACCAGACACACTTTTAATCTGATGGATCAAATTGATTAATATAAGTTTATATTCATATTACATTATATCTATTTCATCATTTGGTATAAAAGAATTTTTTCTACAAAAAACAAACTAAAACACTTGGGAAATATAAATTTAGTAAACATAGTTTTAAGAAAGTGTTTTTTATTTCCAAAAACTAAGGAAATGAAAAGTAGAAAGTATAAATTTCGAATCAAAAATCTCCCCCTTTTTGGAAAAAACAAACCACAACACTTAAATAAAAACAATAACTTTGAAAAACTTACATCCCTTTATTCTTTTAGATCTTTAAAGATATAATTTATATCTTAACTCCCCCTAAGTTTATGTCTTCTTTATAATCTGATGGAAAAGATAGATATTTTGATTTCTCCCTTTTATGATAATAAATCCCCCTTAAGGAAATACTTTTAAAAATTCTCCCAAAAAACTTCTTAAAGAATTTTCCCTATAGATATTTAAATCCCCCTTAAACAAATCTTCTTTATAATTTCTCACTCTTTGTGATTTTTAAAAAAAATAGGGAAAGTATATAACCTGAAATGTTCAAAAGTAATAACATGTAAAACAAATGTATGTGAGTAAACTATCCATCCAATAATTAAAATAAAGAACGTACATCCAAACAAAATTGGAAGACATTCAGACATAATGAATTTGGATAAAGAGTTATTCACATTCAGCATCCATTCAAAATGTTTCAAAATTTTACATCAAGAGTTGAAAGGAAAATGTTCATTCTTTCTTCGTTAACTTTTTTACAATTGCCTTCATTTTCTTGAACTTTTCATGATCCTTATGAGCCTCTACAACCAAAGACTAAAGCTTCATGATATGGTCCTCCATCACTTACTTCTTTCAAACTTCTGACTTTAGTATTTCAACTTCCTCAGTGATATTTTTATTTTCCTCCTTCACAATGAGAATCTCATTTTCACATGTTCTGAGTCTGCTATTTTCTAACTCCAAATTATGAAAATTTTCTTTCAAAACTTTCACTTGTTACGTTCATTAGTCATATCTTTAAATTCTTCTAAAAACTTCACCCAGTTTGAAACATCGGAAGATAACTTTTTGAAAGATTCACCCATTTCTAGAGAAAGTTTCTTTCAACAAATTGATCATCATGGTCTTTGAGTTTATTATCAACTTGGTTTGACCACTTGAACATCTTATAGTAGGATCTTTTTTATGACTTGGTCATTGCTTTAAAAAATTTCAAGTCTACCTTGATTTTAACTACTGATTCTGTCAACTTTTAGAGACTCTGATTTTTCATTAAGACTATTCTGAATTAGTTTACAAGAACTCAATCTGTTACTCAATAGTCAAAGAAACAAGAAATAAATCTAATGTTGAAAGAAACTAAATACAAAAACACATCAGGATACGATCACAGGAGAATCAATAAAATGAAAGGTAGGGGGTGTTAAAAAATTTAGATCGGTGAGATATCTAATGGATTATGAAATCAGAAACCATCAAACAATTTACCACTAAGATAGGTCTATAAAAACAAGGATAACACCGAGAAACCCTAAGGTTGGTAAATGAAGTGGTGAAAGATCGTACACTTATAGGAGAGGTTGGTGTAATGAATGGATGTGATGAAGAAAGGTGGCATAAGATTGACGGTTGATAAATAAAGGGTGGTGGGTGGCGGTGGGTGGTTGGCAGGGATGAATCTACTAGCTTAGTGGATGCATGTATCATGTTATATTTTTAAATATTTATTTAAATTTGATAAGTCATTTAAATATAAAAATATAATTTTGAATGTTTAAAATTAATTTATAAGAGTAAATTGAATGAATATATAATAAAATAAATATATTTTTAAAATTTTATTATCATTTTAAAACATGAATTTAATGAATTAATGATAATTAATGAGAAATATAATGATAAAACCAAAAATTATTATTTTTGAGTGAAATAAGAACTCATATATTAAGAGATCCAATACCAGGTAACACAAGAGAGGTCACCCGAATGGGGAAACAATCCAACCAGAAAAGAGGATCGTTAGAAATACTCCTATTATCCAAATGATGATCTGGTCAATTAGCCTCCCTTTTGGTAAAGGAGAAGGATAAATTTGAGAAGAAGAGCTGCAAGGAATGGGTTTTTGAGACCAAAAGACCAAATAGTTAGAGGCTGACCTCAACAATAGAGATTGCATTAATAACATTGAGGCAGTCTGATTCCATTGAGAAGGAATCCCATTCTCACTCCAAGGAAAATTCCATTCCAAATATGATCGCTTGAGCTTCTGCCAATGAAGGAAAGAAGGACCCCCTGAGAGAGTTTTTAATTACAGCAACAATTGAGTTGGAAGATTCATGCACCATGATGCCAAAACTGATGATTCCTTTGTCTGAGGGTGATGTGCCCATGTTAATTTTCAATGTTCCAAATGTGGGAGGTGTCCAAGGGAGAGGGTTTGAATTACATGCAGGACCTTCCATCTGGTGATCATTATGGATCTATATGGATAACCATCGGAAAGAAAGCTCGACCCAAGAGGCCCAAGGCTTTGAGACCTTATTAAAAAGGGTGTTGTTCCTCACCCATAAAATCCATGCCATTGTACATCGGGAACTAATCACCTCCACTGAAAGACGAGATAACCAAATGGTGAGAAGAGCAGAAAAATCGGAGATCGCTTCCAGTGAGAGATCAACATCAACGCAGAAGTCACACCAAATGTCCCTAACTCCAGGGCATTGGGGGATGGCATGCATGGGGGATTTCATCATGGACATTCAGATAAGGTTTATTAGGCTTTCCGAAGCATGGAAAAAGGATAGAGTTCTTGGTAGAAGTTTCCCTTGAGGATTTCACTAAGATTTTGAGGATGATGGTCACTACAAACCGACAACCCCATAGCACTGATGTTGAGAAATTTTATCTAGATAATTTTGGATTGAAGGAATTAATTTTATACATGATACCATAATCACTTATTTATTTGGGGGCACCCGTTCAGATTTCAAAAATTCAAAATCCATCTATTACGACTAGTCACATTATTAATCATTTTTATAAAATATTTCATTTTATTTTTATTTATTGTTTATTTTGTTATATATATATATAATAAAATAAAATATTTTACTAAAATATATATTTTAAAATCATTTAAGTAGATATATATATTTTATGAAAATACCAATTCTCAAGTCCCCTTTTATAAGGGATGATTTTTTGGAATTCGGTCCACATTTCCAATGTGAGATTCCCAAAATTATCCATCTCATCAATCCAAGACAATAAAAGTGGACCCATCAAAAAATAATTTATTACCTTTTTATGAATAAAATTATAACAATCCCCCACTTTTATTCATAAATATTAACTCTCCAAATCACAAGTGAATCATTATACATAATAAAGGTATCTTTTGATTTAAACATTTACTTAGTATCAATATCTCAAAGTACTATCAGATTTACAAGTTGTTGAAACATTAAACTTGTTAATCTTTAATATAAACTGAATATATCATACATACAATGAACTTTCCATCCAACATCTCATTTTGTAGAACTTTTATGGTAATGTGCTTATATACTTTTCATTAAATCTCTAAGGAGTAAACTCATTAACTCTAGTAACAAGCGGCACCACTTCTAAGTTCACATAGGAAAAATATTACAATATGCTTACATTATTAGAATGCATAACTCATCAAGTCTTAATATTTAGTTAAGAGTTTATAACTCAACCTATAGTCATAACGAACAATATTGACACCAAGTAGTTGGGGTTATAATTTATAAATATCAGCAATCATCTTCGTAACTTGTTTTTTCCAATTAAACACTTTGATTAGTATCTACCTAAAGAGTGTTATGTTTTCATTACATAAATGATTTATTCTATGGGTTTTAACCCCATCTCTTTATTCTTTGCACGAATGATCTCTCTTGGTGGGGATTTTGTAAACGGATCCGCAAGGTTTTTACACAATCACACATAGACAATTGTTATGGTTCCATCTTGTAACAATTATCTCACATAATCGTGTCTCAAACTTATTTGTCTAGACTTTCCATTTTATATGCAACTATATGATTTTGATATAGTTGTTTCACTATCACAACTGATAGAGATAGGAGGTATAATACTAGGCCACAATCTAACATCCAATAATAGATTCTTAATCCATTCAACATCCTTTTCACATGTCACTAAGGCGATAAACTTCGACTTCATGGTCGAATGTGAAATACATGTTTGTTTCTTACTCGCCCAAGAAACAACACAACCTCTAAGAGTAAACAACCATCCATGTAGCGCCCTGGCCCCAGTAAGCTCGAAGCCAGTGTCTACTACCATTACATTAGCATGATTACAAGGAATCAACTCTTGAAGAACCGATTAGCTTAGTAGCCTTTGTAAACTAGATACATACATGAGTCTTAAATTATAACTGAATACACTAATTACAACATAACTTTTTTCCTTTTGAGAATAAATTTATTCCCACATAACATATCCTTGCATATCTTTATTGTTACACTTCTTGGATTCTTAGGAAAATTAATCAAAATAAAGATAGGATCAAATGCTCAGTAAGGTTTAAGTACAGTGGAATAAATAATAAATCAATGAGCATAATCAATATGACAAGGTAATAATTGAACATGCATGTCATATAATCAATAAACTAAGAAAGAAGTGCATAAACAATATGGAAAGGTAAATAACTAGAAACACATGTCATTCAAATAACTGGATAAGGAATAATAAATATGACAAGGTAAATAACTGAACACACATGTAATTTAATCAATAAATTGAGAATGAAATGTATTCATAAATTTTTTCATAGTGAAAATATCATGGATAATAATATCTAGATCTAAATGAAGGAAATTCTTAATTATTGGACACCATGTTTCCTAGGTACACTACGGGGAAAACACATTTTATGATAGGATATTTGCAACGGGCTCGTCGCCCGACGTAAATAGTCCCTCAGTAAAGACTATTTGTGATGAGATTCGTTTTCCATCTCAAATTGTCGTTAAAAAACATTATTTACAAAAAAAATGGTTTCCCGTCACAAATACCTTTGATGTACCCTACGCGCCAAACCCCGAGAAAGGTATTTGCGATGGGAATATACCCTTATCGCAAATGCCTTCTATCATTATTGTTATTTGCGACGGAAGTTAACTCTTATCGCAAATAAATTTTCGGTAGAAGAGTATTTACGATAGGACTCATCGCAAATGCCTTTCATCGTTATTATTATTTGTGATTAGATTATCTCTTATCGTAAATAAATTGTCGGCAAAAGATTCTCTGTGACGGGTCTCATTGCACATACTTTTTTTTACAGTCGTTGTAATTAATATTGTGGGTACTATTTGCGATGGGAAACCTGTTGCAAATAGCCTCTTCGCAAATTATCTAACCTATATATGCCTCCCTCCACCCAAATTTTTTTCATTCACTTCTCCCCTAAACTCCCCTCTCCTCTTCTACTCGTATATTCTCCTACTTAAAGTTTTCAATGTTTTAAATTTTAAAGGGAAGCAATTTTATGGCTTTCTATCCGCTAAAAGATTCTATTTTAAGGTATTTATTTAATATTTTTAATTTTTAATTAATTTATTTAATTTTATATTGCTAATAATTATTATTTATTAGAAGTAACTAGATTTAATTAGAATTTTTTAGTTTTATTTTTCATTAATTAGTTTTAAGAAATAGTAATTTTTTTAATTATAATTATTTATCTTTAATTATTAATAATTATTTTCAATCAGAATTATTTAGTAGTAATTAGTTTTAATTAGTAGTAGTTAGTAATAATTAGTAGTATTTAGTAATAATTAGTAAAAACTAAGTAATATTTAGTGGTAATTTGTAATAATTCGTAATAATTAGTAATAATTAGTGGTAATTAGTAACAATTAGCAAAAATAAGTGGTAATTAGTGGCAATTAGTGGCAATTAGTGGCAATTAGTGGTAATTAGTGGCGATTAGTGGTAATTAGTGGCGATTAGCAGTAATTAGTGGTAATTAGTCATAATAAGTCATGATTAGTGATAATTAGTAATAATTAGTGGTAATTAGACATAATTAGTGGTAATTAGTGGCAATTTACAATAATTAGTGGTAATTGGTGGAAATTGTTGGCAAATTGGTGGTCATCGGTGGTAATTCATGGTAATTGGTAATAATTGGTGGTAATTGGTGGTAATTAGAAATTGGTGGTAATTAGTAATTAGTTATAATTAGTATTACTTTAATAATAATTAGTAAAAATTAAGTAATGCTTAGCGGTAATTAGTAATAATTAGTAATAATTAGTAATAATTAGTAATAATTAGTGGTAATTAGTAATAATTAATGGTAATTAGTAACAATTAGTAAAATAAGTGGTAATTAGTAATAATTAATGGAAATTAGTGATAATTGGTGGCAATTAGTGGTAATTAGTTTCAATTATTAGAAATTAGTGGTAATTAGTGGTAATTATTGGCAATTAGTGGCAATTAGTGGAAATTAGTGGCAATTAGTGGAAATTAGTGACAGTTGAGAATGGATGCATGCTTCCTTGAATTGATGATCTTTTTGACCAATTGAGGTGTGGTTCAGTGTTTTCCAAAATTGATTTGAGATCAGGTTATCATCAACTAAGGGTGAGACCTTCTGACATACCGCAGACTACCTTTATGAGCGGGTATGGGTTATATGAGTTTGTTGTAATGCCATTTGGGTTGACCAATCCGACGGTAATGTTTATAGCCCTGATGAACCGAATCTTTCACCTATACCTAGACCATTTTGTAGTTGTCTTTGTAGATAACATCTTAGTGTACTCTAAGACTCATGATGATCATTCCAAACATCTTGACATCATCCTAAGTACATTAAAAGAGCATAGGATATACACCATGCTATTCGAGTGTCATTTTTGGATTGAAAAGGTACTCTTCTAGGGTCGCATCACCTCTGAGTAAGGTGTGTCTATGAACCCATAGAAAGTATAAGCTATTGTATCTTGGGAGCTGCCCAAAAATTTCTTTGATGTTCGAACATTTCTGGGTTTGGCAGGCTATTATTGAAGGTTCATCAAAGACTTTTGTTGTTTGGAAACACCACTCTCAGGCTTGACCAAGAATGTAATAAAGTCAGTTTTCCATGCTATATTATAAAAACATCTTCCAATTGGATTTAGAGATTTTCTGAATTCTTAGATTTGTGATGCAATAACAAAAATATCATATTTTTTTCTGAGAAATCTGTGCGACAACAACAGACTATGATGCACTTAGTAGTCTGCAAGAAGATGTTTTTTTAATATTATGTAAATAGAAAAAAAAAATATGTCATATTTCTTTGATTCAATGGAACATTTGATATTACATTTGCCGCATAAACCAAAATATGAAGGGTTGATACAGTTCTGATGGATGTATCCATATAAGAGATGTATGCAGAAACTGAAAAAAATGTACATAACAAAACATCGGTTGAAGGTTCAATTGCAGAATCTTATTTACATGAGGATTTTTTTTCTTCTCTCATTATTTCCTACCTAAATATCCATAAAAACATGATCAAATGGGTCATAATGAAGGAAATGTTGATGATGCACTAAATATTCAATTATCAGTTTTTAATCAACCTGAACTTGGCTTTGGTAGATTTCATGAATGCTGAATTTCAGATAATGAACATCAAAAGGCTCGTACATCTGTTCTTCTCAACTGTGAAGAAATGAAATGATCTGTACAGTGAGTGTTATTACCACATATTCTTTAAAAAAATTAAAAAATAAATAAATATTATTTAATTTTTAGATTATATTATGATCATATCAAGAAACAATTTCCACAAATTACAACTGCTTTTGAAGAACATCGACAACATAATTTTTTCTACTTGTTTCAAAGACTGGTACAGTAAATTGTTTTTGATTTAAAATATGAAATCAATTTATTATTTGTTATATTGTTAATTATTTTTCAATTTTGTAGGTATCACAACATGCCGATAAAATTGATAATCAATTGTGTGTATTGAGTAACCCACCATCCAAAATGGATAAATTTTATAATGCATATGTGGTGAATGGTTTTTAATTTCATACAAGTGCATATGGTGAATTAAAAAAACAATAAATAGTGGTGTTTTCTTGAGAGAATCTCATTATAGAGAAAGTGAAGTTGACTTTTATGGCATGCTGGATGAAATAATTGAGTTGTGTAATCTGAGAAAGAATTATGTAACGATCTTTAAATGAAATTGGTTTGATACTGATAGAGGCTTGAATGTTCATCTACACCATGTAATCGTTGATATTAAATATAAGTCTTATTACAATAAATAAACCATTTTTATTAGTTAATCAAGCACACCAAATATATTATGTTAATTATTTTGATAATTCAAAAGAGTTAATTGATTGGTGGAGCATTGTAAAAATGAAATCCTATGAAAATTAGTTTATAAAAAGCGAATGTAGTTTTGTTGACATGCAACAAATTGAAATTTTTCAAAAGACAACTCCAAATATATATTTTCAAAGAACAGACATGAATGTCGAAGATGACATCTCACAGTTACAGGTCGATAGTGGAAATGATGTTGATGATGTAACAAATGAATTTGAATTAACAAGTGATGATGAAGTTGAAACTACTATGTAAATTGATGATACTAAGGATGAATGTGAAAACATTGACATTGTCGTATACGAAGATGATGATGAAGATGAAGAATGAAACAATTACCTTATTAGTTATATTCAAAATAAATATATATTACTCATTTTCAATTATTTATTGAAAAAATTCTTCTCATGTTTCAGATAGCTGACAAGACTTATGATGATATCTTTCGTAGCCTCAAGGAGTATGTACTACCTGGGGACAAGCCTGATGCTTTGTAATCTAACCCTTAGGTTCCTAGAGGTACATCATTGTAACACCCCCCCCCCTTCTCCTCGTTGTCTTGAGTAGGTGGTAGAGTGTTACTATGCCTTAAGCGATATCCTCAAGATGCCAAAGGATGATAATAAATGTCGAAGGGTTTCAATACATATGGGGGACAATTTACCATTTAAGAATAAGACAACTCAACCAATAAAATCAAACAAAACAAACCACTATATGACGCATGATAAAAAGAACAACAACTCAACTAATTCTTTTATATCAAAATCATACTCAAAAAAAGTGCCCCAATGGAAGAACACAACATCAAAATAATCAATGGAAGGTAAACTAATAAAACTCCAAGACGACCACAAGACTCCATGCTCCATAAGCTCTATGCTCCAACATCACCAAACAGTGAAGTATTAAGAAGTAGTGATAAAGACGTGTGATACTTTACCTTTGTCCATGTCCTGGTAGATGACATCTTCAAAAGCATCAAAGTGCAAAAGCAGGGGTGAGTACTAAAACTCAGTAGGTTTTTTCCAATGACTTCCCTACTCACACCACTAGGATAGAAGAGTTAACACCATTTTTATAAAACAATTTATATAAAAACAATTTCCAAAACAGTTTATAACTAAATATAAACAACTTTTAAAACAGTTTATAACTCAATATAAAAAAGTAATATATCAACAATTTTCCAGGAATATATTTCCAAGAAAACGACCATGCCATGCTTTAAAACTAGTCCTCAAGTTCTACTTGGCATAACCAATCCACTTCACATATTCACACCACCAACCATGCATGCTTCGTTATGATAGTTTCATACTCATGAGAAGTCTCTAATTAATCTACCATGTCGTCACATGATAATTATGTCACATGTGTCATTACACTTTTGGCACTGAGCACAAGGTCATATTTCAACCAAGCCTCGTAAATGCAATATGAATACACAAAAAAGTATGCCCAACACCATTGTCAAAACCAACATGCCAAAATCATTTCAATAAAATGACCTTTTATTGAAAACCCATTTTCCAACAAATCATTCCACAAATCCATCCAAGCCATATTTTAAAATCAAGAAACTAAATCACTTTACACAACAATCCACCACAATTACACAATTTCATGAAAACCCATAAATCATCACTAATGATGATGTATACCATGCTTTGAACAACACTTTCATAATCAGTTTCATGAAAATAAATTAATTTGAAACTAAGACAATCAATTCTAGAAAAGAAGAGTCGAGATTGAATCCACCTACCTCGAGAGTTTTGGTGAAAACAATAAACTGATAAAGAATGCCAATGAAACTGGGTTAAATATCCACAAAATCGCCTTAGATCTCTTCACCTAACATAAATCAGACCAAATCTAAACTTATTTGGCATCCACAACCTTAGATATACCCACATCGGGTGTAGATATGAGAAACCGAGAAGAGGGGAGAAGTAGGTCTTAGAAAACGTCAAGAATGATGAAGAACGAACACTTACTGTGAGGAATCAGCTTCTAATAACCAAGTGAAACCTTCAAATCACCTTCGGATCGATGGAAAAACCTTCCTTGACCATTATAGAAGCAAAATATTGAGTTAAGGCCGCATAGGATGAGGAATGAGGCATTAAACATTAAGGCTGACCCAAATCCACTTTTTAAGGAGGTGGTTTTGACCCGCGCACGGTTAGACAAACCGTGTGCTAACCATGTGTTAGCCACTACCTTAAAGATGGCCCTTCGCATGGTCTCCTCGCACGGTCCCCAGAACCGTGTGTCAATCATGCGGAAACCACTGGATCAAACTGCCCAAAACACACGGTTTCTCCTAGGTTGTCGCACGGTTTGGAAAAACTATGCACCGCCTGTGCGCCTTCCCTTTAGCCCCAAAAACACAAATAAAGATCTCCAAAATCTCCCAACTATCACCCTTATACTTTGTAAACACCAAAATCATAATGTAAGGGTTACATACCAGAAATTGGGGGTGCTATATTCTCCCCACCATTGGTCTTTCCATCCCCGAAAATTAGAAAAGCACCATCACCCTAAAAGAGTTCTGTCCATTACTCCTTCATTTCCTTCTCGTGTTCCCAAGTCTCTTCCTGAATCTGACCATGTTGCTACAAAACCCGCACTAGACTGATGTTTTTTCTACATAAGACATTCTCTTTCATATCCATAATCTGCATTGAAATATATACCAACGAAGCATCCAGCTCTAGGTGAACGTGATCTCATCTGATCACATAGTCATGATCAGGTTGATACTTTTTCAATTGTGATACATGGAACACATTATGCACCACACTGAACCATGGTGGCAATACCAAATGATATTCCACCTCACCAAACCATTCTAGTATCTTAAAAGGTCCTATGTATCGAGGAGATGACTTTCCTTGCTTCCCAAAATGATGATGTCCAAGCCTTTGAGAGATTATTAAGAACACATGATCACTCACCACGAACGACAACGGATGTCGATGATGATCGGCATACGATTTATGATGACTCTGAGCCATCTCCATTCTTTCTGATCAACTAAATCTTCTCCATTGTTTCTTGGACAAAGCTCATCCCAACTAGTGAAGTTTCACCAATCTTCACCCAACAAAGTGGAGAACAACAAGGAAGCCCATACATTTATTCAAAAGAATCCATATGTATCGAAGCCTGATAGTTTTTATTATATGATAACTCCACCAATGGAACATGCTCTGCCCATGAGCCACCAAAATCCATTACATAATCCTACAGAATGTCTTTTAACATGTGTATCATCCTTTCAGATTTCCCTTCTGTCTGAGGGTGATATGTCGTACTCATAGTCAACTGAGTCCCAGGAGATTTCTATAAGGATTTCATGAAATAAGATGTGAACATCGTATCTTTGTCTGACACTATCAAAACTGGTATTCCATGTCTCTTTACCACTTCTTGGATATAGATTTTTGATAGATCCTCCACCGTGTGATTTTCACAAATAGGGATGAAATGAGGAGACTTGGTGAGTCGATCCATTATCACCCATATGGAATTGTGTTTCTGAACCATTCTTAGGAGACCTGTGACAAAATCCATCATTATTTTCTCCTATTTCCACACTGGGATGGGTAAATACTACATCATACATGATGGTCGCTGATGTTCTGCCTTAACTTGTTGACAAGTTAAGAATCTTGAAACAAACTCAACCACTTTTTGTTTCATACCGCTCCACCAAAACGGTGAATTCAAATCCTTATACATATTCTGTATTCCAGGATGAACTATCTATCTCGAATGGTGGTAAGCATGAAGAATTTATTCCTGACAAGCTATAGGTACAACTATCCAATCTTGAAACCTGAGAACAGAACTCTCATCCAGTTTTCATCCCTCAATGGTCTCCCCACTATTGAGTTTTGAACTCATTGCAACACATTCTACATCGGATGTTTGTACCTCTTTAACAACCTTCATCAAATTAGTAAAAAGCGTAAACGAAAAGAAAAATGCAACATCACCTCGATCTTCACATTCCACATGAATGTCGTCTAGGACTGACATCATCTGTCACTCATCTAAAGCTTCTTTCGTCAACTGAGCATATGAATTTCTACTTAATACATATGTCATTGTGTTGCCATTACCTGGTGTATACATCAAGTCAAAGTTGAACATCTGGAGATACTACATCCATCTCCATTGCCTCGTATTCAAATATCATTGTGAAAAAATATACTTCAAACTCTTATGATCCATGAACATAGTAAATTTCTCACCGAAGAGATAATGACGTCAAGTCCTCAAGGCATGGACAACTACAGCTAACTCCAACTTATATGTTGGGTAATTATTCTCATGTACCCTCAACTACCTTGATCCATAAGCAACAACATTGTCTCCTTTCATGAGAACGCATCTGAACCCTGATCCCAAAGCATCACAATAGACCATATACCCATGTCCTGATTCCGAAAATATCAAGATAGGTGCTAATGTAAGACAAACTTTCAGCACTTGGAAAGATTTCTGGCATTCATCAGTTCATTAGAATGGAACATTCTTCTTTGTCAAAGCTGTCATTGGTGAGGCTAGCCGTGAAAATTCATGAACAAAGAATCGTTAATAACCAACTAGACCAAGAAATATCTGTATCTCAAAGACGTTCTTCAGTGGTTTCTAAGAGATAATAGCTTCGATCTTCTCTGGATCCACTAAAACACATTTTTCATAAATTACATGGCCAAAAAGCATACTTCTTGAATCCAAAAATCACACTTAGATAGTTTGGCATACAAACGATGATCTCTCAATATTTCCAACACTATTTAAAAGTGTTATTAATGCTCAACTCTTGTCCTTGAATACACCAATATGTTATCCACAAACACCACAATAAAAGAATCCAAATATCTCTGAAATATCTGATTCATCAATGCCATAAAAACTATTAGTTCATTTGTAAGATCTAAAGGCATTACCACATATTCATAATGTCCATATCTGCTTCTGAATGTTGTTTTCAGAATATCCCCCTTCCTTACTCACAATTGGTGATATCTTGATCACAAGTCAATTTTAGAGAACCGCAGTGCTCCCCTCAATTGATCGAACAGATCATCAATGTGTGGAAGTGGATATCTTTTCTTTATCGTAGCTTGGTTGACCTTATGATATTCCACACACACCCTTAGAGTTCCATCTTCTTTCTTCACGAACAAGACTAGTGCCACCCACGGATATGTGCTCAACTGAATGAAACATTTTCTTTTCACCTCTTCTAATTAAAGTTTCAACTCCCTTAATTCTGTTGGTACCATTTGATAAGAGGGAAGTGAGATAGGGTTGGTCCCTGGGAGGAGATCAATCGTAAACTCCACTTCTCTTACAGGTGACAACCCTGAGAAATTTTTGGAAAAAACATATTGAAATTGATCCACAACTACTTGAAAACTATTACCCTCAATCTCTTCCATCAATTCCAAAGTCAATTCCACCAACTGGAAAAAAAAATATTCCCACTGTTGGCATCAGCAAGCCCATTGAACCTATCTTTACAACCCTTTCTCCTCTGAAGAGATGCTCAATGTCATCCTCAGTTGTGAAACTAACTGTTCTTCTATAATAGTCGATGTGAACCTTAAACGTTGTCAACCAATTCATACCCAGGATTACATCATAGACATCCATCTCCAACACCGAGAAGTCTCATTTCAGTTCAGCTCCATCAACAGTTATAGAATATGCTCTACACAGAAAGGTTTGGCATTCTCTTTGACCAAGAGGAGTTTAAATTTTTATCACAAAAGGCGTCATCTCAAGTTTTAAACTTAGCAAATCAATAGCACGAGAAGCAATGAAGGAATGTGATGCAACAGTGTCAAACAGCAGTTTCATAAGGGTAGAATTAAAAAGAATCATACCACTCACTGTCGATGGTCCAGCCTGATCATCTATAATTATCTACTCAGCTCTATATAATTGTTTTGTCGTTGCACTATGATCCTTATTTCTTTACTAAGATTTCCCTTGATAAGGAGTCATAGTATTCCTAGAATCATTATGACTAGCTTTGTTCTGCTGACGAGATTGATTTTGTTGTCCTCACCTCATCGAAGCATACGACGCTTGCAACACCTGAGGAGTGTCCCAAGCACCTAAGCTTGGAGCACTATAAAAATAGATCTTAAGATGTCCTATATTGTTTCAATTATGGCATGATCTTGGTGGTGTTATACACTCTCGCTTCATGTGGTTGAAGGAACCATATTGTAAACACCCCGTCTTTGTTGTGGGTCTCGAAGGAAGATTCACCGATTCAGTTGTTTGATTCTGATTTTCACTCTCACCCTAGAAGTAGGTGTCCCTCTTCCACTTGCTCCCAACATTAGAGTTCCCACCATTTTTTGTGGGTATCATGATAATTCATCCTCCCATAGCTCCTAAGATGTCTCGTTCATCCATTGTCACTCTATTCACCATCTTTGTATAGTTTATAATACAAAGCACAGCTATCTTTGAGCGAATCTCATGTCTCAGCCCAATTCAAAGATGTGTGCCTTCAAAGATGCACTATTAGCAACCTCGATTGAAAAGTGCACTAAATTTATAAATTTAGCCGCATGCTCGGTGATAGAGAGATTTTCCTGCTTTAGGCTAAAGAAGTCCTTCGTCCTTTGAATCTTGAACGTGTGAGGATAGAATTGTTTATTGAACAATTCCTCAAAATCCTCCCAATTAAGGCCTTGATCTACTCGATCATGTGCCGTTAGATCCCGCCACTGGTGTGAAATATCCTCGATCATATACATTTTCAGCTTGACTTTCATCTCTACGGGTGTTCCGATGAAATTGAAGATATGATCCATCCTATTCAGCCACACCTCAGCCTTTTCTAGTTCAGAATCACCCCAGAAGATGTGTGGATTCTGTTTCTAGAACTAGACAGAATGATCCACTTGTCTTGGTACATCCCTCCCGTTTCTTATGTCCACAGTTTGAAATGATTGGATGATACTCTGAAACAAATCTTGGTTCACCTGTGGCTCAGGTGCAACCACATTCTACACAGCTTCTTCTGGTTGGCTTCGACGATGCTTATTGGGTTCCATTTTCTAAACAAACCACAATCTCTATAAGTCTCACTCTCTAGCAACCGAAGGCTTCGCATTTCAAATTCTATCAGATCAACTATCACAGCATTGCTTTCCAAAAATCAACATTTTTTCACATTCAACCACTTTTGAAAATTTTCAACTTTCTTTTGAAAATCAAACCATTTTCAAAATACACTAACTATGCTCTTTTCAAGGTCTTTCATTTGAAAACAAATGAAACATTTTTCAAAAATCAACATAGTGCATCAAATCATATATCATTACTAAAAATGAAATATGTGATCCTAGTGGGAAGTTATTCCTCTAATGCATGACATGCTTGTCACATTGGCTAAACTCATGACAATGAGATTTCAAAATTCTATAAGTGTCTACAAAACACTTATGTACCCAACTCCTTGATAACTTGAAGTGAGACCAAAAAAGGATAGTTATGTCTTTTTATGCTCAATTTCTAGTGCTAATAATCCTACTCCTTTCTAAGATTTCATCTCAAGAAATAGACAAGAATGAATTCAACTCTGAAACCAAGAAAATTGATGACTACTTGTTCCATAAGGAAAATAACAAGCTGATACCATTTATCTCAAAAAAGATTTTGGGATGAACAAAATTGATACCATTTGTAACATAACTCTTCATTGGCTTGAGAGTGTGGGAGGGCATTACTGAGCCTTAAACGACATTCCCAAGATTTCAAAGGCTGGCAATAAATACCTATGGGTTTCAATACATGTGGGGGATGATTTACCCTTTAAGAATAAGACAACTCGACTAACAAACCCAAACCAAACAAACCATTATATGATGTATGATAAAAATAAAGACAACTCAATCCATTATTTTATATCAAAATCATACACAGATAAAGTGTCACAACAGAAGACCACAACATCAAAGTAAACAGTGAAAGATAAACTAATAAAACTCTAAGGCGACCACAAGATTTCATGTTCCACAAGCTCCATGCTCCAACAACACCAAATATCCAAGTGTCACAAAGTAGTGCTAAAGACGTGTGATATTTTACCTTTTCCCGTGTCCAGGTAGATGACATCTACAAAAGCACCAAAGTTTCAAAATAGGGGTGAGCACTAAAACACAGTGGTTTTCCCCAATGACTTCCCTATTCGCGTCAATAGGATAGAAAAGTTAGCATCATTTATATAAAAAAATCCAAAGCAGTTTATAACTAAATATAAAAAACTTCTAAAATAGTTTATAACTCAATATAAACAAGTGTTATATCAAAAAATTTCTAGCAATCTATTTTCAAGAAAATGACCAAGCCATGCTTTAAAACCAGTCCACAAGTTCCACTTGGCATAACCAATCCACTTCACATATTAACACCACCAATCATGCATGCTTTGTTATGACAGTTTCATACTCATGAGCGGTCTCTCATCGATCTACCATATCATCACATGATAAATATTTATCATGTTCCATTAAACTTTTGGCACCAAGAAAAGTCATATTTCAACCAAACCTCGTAAATGCAATATGAATACACACACAAGTATACCCAACACCATTTCCAAAACCAACATGCCAAAATCATTTCAATAAAACAACCTTTTATTGAAAATCCATTTTCCAACAAACCATTTCACAAATCCATCCAATCTATATTTTAAAATCACTATTTTAAAATCAATAAACTAAATCACTTTACACAACAATCCACCACAATTTCATAATTTCACCAAAAACCATAAATCATCACTAAAGAGGATTTATACCATGCTTTTCACAACACTTCATAATCAATTTCATGCAACTCAATTAATTTGAAACTACGCCAATCAATTCTATCAAAAGGATTCGAGAGTGAAGCCGCCTACCTCGAGAGTTTTGGCGAAAACGATAAACGGATGAAGAACGCTAACAAAACTGGGTTAAATCTCCACAAACCCACCTTAGATCTCTTCCCCTAACATAAACAAGACCAAATCTAAACTTATTTGGCATCCACAACCTTATATCTATCCACATCATGCATAGATTTGAGAAATCGAGAAGAGGGTCCAAGTAGATATAAGAAAAAATCAAGAATGATGAAGAACGAACACTTACCGTGAGGAATCGACTTTTAATCACCAAGTGAAGCTTTTGGATCACCTCTAGATCAATAGAAGAACCTTTATTGGCCTTTGGAGAAGAAAAATCCCGAGTTAGGGCTGCATAGAAGGAGGAATGAGGCATTAAATGTTAAGGACAACCCAGATCCACTTTTCAAGGAGGTGGTTTTGACCCGCGCACGGTTTAGTCGCACGGTTAGACAAATCATGTGCAAACTGTGTGTTAGCCACTGCCTTAAATATAACCCTTCATATGGTCTCCTCACATGGTCTCCAAAATCATGTGCCAACCGTGTCGAATCCACTACCTCAAATTTCCCAAACCACATTGTTTCTCCTAGGTTTTCGCACGGTATGGACAAACCGTGCGCCGCCCGTGTGCCTTCCCTTCAGCCCCAAAAACACAAATAAATATCTCCAAACTCTCCCAAATTTCACCCTTAGACTTTATATACATCAAAAGCATAACACAAGGGTTACATACCAAAAATTGAGGGTGCTACAATCATCGACTCGGAGGGGTCAGGGTCTTGTGAGATTGATGATTCTCAACCCTATTCTCAAGCAACGTCCACATTTTGACTTCGATCCACACATACGTAGGTATAATAAGTTGTGTATTTTAGTTAGTTTTCATTAATTTTTATTAAATTATTTATACACTAATTATTTTATTTCTTTTTCTATTTTTTTCATGGATTTTTGCATATAGCTATTGAATAGAGGAGTGCTATTTTGCAGAACTATTTTTCTGGGGCATGGGTGATGTGGAATCAGATTCACATTGACGTTCGGAACTGTATACTTGATCATTGGATGGTACGTAAATAAATTACAATTATTTTTAAATTTATTTAATTAATAACTTGTTATTATTAAAAAAATGCAAGGTTTATGGTATCCAGTCGATGATAACTTGTAGAGTTCCATCAAGGAGATCTGGGAGTGTGTATGCGTGAGCGTTGTCATCAGTTTTTGCACAATTTGAGGACAACCATGAAGAAAGTGGGAGTCACGGATTTTGATCGGTCATGTTGTGCCCATCGACTTGATTAAATCTTATCTCGAGTTTGGAATAGATTATGTTTATACTGGATGTGAGAAAGTTTTCAAAGGAGAGAGCGTCATTAGGTCGACAGAACCGGGGGAGGGAGGAAGTGACACATCGAGCTGGTAGTCGTACATTCAGTATACATCGACGACATATGGTAAGTACTTTTTTTAATAATTTATATAACTATAAATGTAAATTTTTCATTTTATACTCATACAAGCAGTTGAACATCCCGATATTACGGAGTTCAATGTTTATAAGAGGATGTAAAATAATTTTGTCACTAGATATGTAACATCCCGCCCTATATCATTGGCTTGATAGGGAGGAGGAATGCTACTTGGCCTTAAGCGACGTTCCCAAGGTGCCAAAGGCTGGCAATAAATGTTGAGGGCTTCAAGAATAAATTGGGAGACGATTTTCCCTTAAGATAAAACCAACCAACCAAACAATCCACTATCAACAAACTACATGATGCATGTCGACAAAACAACCAAACTCATACATTACCAAAAGACAACCCAACTATTCCACAATACAACCCAAGAACCAAAACAACCAAACACAATATCAGAGTACCATGCGGAAGACTAAACAAGATACCCAAAATAAACCAAGACACACTCCACAGATCCACACCAAGCTCCATGCTCCAAGCACCACCACATCTCCCAAGCATCACTACGAACCAATAGCCATGAGATGTTTTACCTTTTCCTATGTCCCGAAATATAACATATGCAAAAGCACCCAAGTGCCAAAGCAGGGGGTGAGTACTAATACTCAGTTGGTTTTCCCCAAAATGACTTCCCTACACACGTCATTAGGATAAAACTGTTAGCAAATTTATAAAAACAGTTTACAAAAAACATTCAGTAGTGAAACAACTTGCAACATGCCAAACATGCCCTTACCAAGTCAGGATAAAGGAAAGCCACAACCATGCCACAATCCATATCCCCATCACGCATTAGCATAAAAATTCCATCTTTGCAAAGCAAAACACAACAAAGAAACCATTACGGTCGGACTTCCGCTCATCCCATTCACCTCATTCTCAACTAGCGGTGCTTCCCGACCACTACCCAAAATGGTGGTTCTTCCGAACCAACACAAGCCATAACATTCAATCAACCAACAATCACAAAGCGCAAAGGCCGCACAATAAGCACACAACCATTTACAACACATGCCAATTCACTTTAATAAATCACTCATTTACTAAAAACACCCTTTAACTAACTTCCCATGCCCAACCACATTTCTATAAACATCTTTATTGAAAACCATCTTTCACGAAACATTTTTATAATCATACACTAACGATTTTAAAATCAACATTTTAAAATCACACAACAAATCCCCTTTTTGCAAAAATAACTCATTTTCCCCAAAATCCCCCAAATCATCACCAAATAGATTTCCAACAAGACTCGCACGTCATTATCACAATTAATTTCAAGAAAAACAATTTATTTGTAACCAAAACTACTAGTTCTAACCAAGTGGAGTTGAGAGTGAATTCACCTACCTTTAGGGTTCTGGTGAAATCAACTCACACACAACCGCACCCCAAATCCATCGAACGCACCACCGAAACCATTCTAGATCCCCTTACCTAACATCCACAAGCCTTAAAATCAACACCCAAAGCAGCCAAAACCCTAGATCTACATGAAACGGATGTAGATCTAAAAAACAAAGAAAGGGAGAAGAATAGATCTAGAGAGAACCAAAGAGAACCCAAGAGAAGAGACTTACCCGAGAAGAACCAACTTCAATCCTCCGAGAAACCCCTTTGCTTCCAAAATGAGTGGGAGGGTACCTTCAAACTTTGAGAACCCAAAATCCCAAGTGAGGCTCGAGTGGGAGAGGATTTGGATTGAAATATATTTAGCCCGATGGAGCCCGGATTTAAAAACCCTAACTTTAAGTGGTCACACGGTTAGTTCGCACGGTTTGTCAAATTGTGCGCTAACCGTGCGCATGCCACTGTCTCGAGAGGAGAGGTATGCATGGTTTCCTCGCACGGTTTGGAAAACTGTGCACAATCCCTACAAAGCCTAATGTCTCCCTCTGCACGGTTTTCTGGAGAACACGCACGATTTCCCCTATTCGTGATCAAACTGTGCTCACCTTAGAAAAGCCTCCTAACTTATTCAAAACCATTCCAAACTCTCCCAACCTCTTCCAAACTCATCCCAGACACTTTAAACACATAAAAATGCATAAACAAAGGCTACATACCTCAAACCGAGGGGTGCTACATTCTCCCCGCTATTGGACTTTCTGTCCTCAAAAAGTAGAGAACCATCGCTTTGCCGAAAGAGCTTAGGCCATTGCTCGGTCATCTATTTCTCCTGTTCCTAAGTCTCCTCTTGAATCTGATCATGCTGCCACAAAACCCAAAGTAAACTGATGCTTTTACCACACAATACTTTCTCTTGCATATCCACAATCTTCACTGGCACGTTCACCAATGAAGCATCTAGATCTAGCTCAACATAATCCCAAAGAATCACATGGTCATGATCTGGATAATACTTTTTCAACTGCGGCACATGAAACAAATTGTGCACCGCACTAAACTGTGGTGGAAAAGTAAAACGATAAGCCACCTCTCCAATCCCTTCAAGTATCTCAAAAGGCCCAATATACCTCGGAGATAACTTACCATGCTTCCCAAACCAACGATGTCCCAACCTAGGAGAGATTCTCAAAAACACATGATCACCCACCTCGAACAACAACGGTCGATAATGATGGTCCGCATACGATTTCTAATGACTTTAAGTTGTCTCTATCCTCTTTATGATCAACTTGATCTTTTCTATAGTCTCTTGGACAAGGCTCGGTCCGATCATCAAAGTCTCGCCAATTTCCACCAAACATAGTGAATAATGACACGGACGCTCATACAAAGCCTCAAATGGAGCCATATGTATCGAATCCTGATAACTGTTATAATAGGAGAACTCCACCAATGGTAAGTGCTTCTCCCATGAACCTGAAATCCATCACACAAGACCTTAACATATCCTCCGAAGATTGTATCGTCCTCTCGGATTGCCCATCCTTTTGAGGATGATATGTCATGCTCATTGTCAACTGTGTCCCAAGGGCTTTCTGCAAGGATTTCCAGAAACGAGATGTGAACCTCAGATCTCTATCTAATACAATCAAAACTGGAACATCATTCCTCTTTACCACCTCCTGGATATATATTTTGGACAGATCCTCCACCATATGAGATTCAAAAATCGGGATGAAATGGGCTGACTTTGTGAGCCGATCCACAATCAACCATATGGAATCGTGTTTTCGGATCGTTCTTGGGAGACTCGTCACAAAATCCATTGTTATTTGCTCCCATTTCCACACTAGGATAGGTAAAGACCGCAACATGTCTGCTGGCCGCTGATGCTCTGTCTTGACTTACTGACAAGTCAAGCATCTCAAGATGAATTCGGCCACATCCCTTTTCATATCAGCCAATCAAAACTGCGCTTTCAACGCCTTATACATTTTCTGAATTCCAGGATAGACAGCCCACCTGGAATGATGATAAGCCCTAAGAAGTTCCTCCCGACAAGCCACTGGTACCACCATTTAATTCCAAAAACCCAAGACGGAATTCTCATTCAGTTCTCAGTTCTCTATGGTCTCCTCACCATTGAGTTTTGACCTCATCGCCATACATTTAGAATCAGATGTCTGTGTCTCTTTAAGAAAATCAGCCAAGTCAGGAACCAACGAAACCAGAAAGAAGAACGCTATGTCACCCCGATCCTCACATTCCAACTGCATGTCAGCTATGACCAACATCAACTACCACTGATCCGAGGATGTTTCACCATTTGATAATATTATTTCCTACTTAATGCATCCGCCACAGAATTTCCCTTACTCTCCTCCAATGGCCTGAAGGCCTTCATTTTTTATTGATTTTGATAACACACCTTTCAAGGGGTGAGGTGGAACCCTTACAAGGCCCGTAGGCGTAAGTATTACATGGCATGTAGGCCTTAGAGGAATTCATTTCCCGTGGGTTTCAAACATTACATACAACCCAAACTAACTATTTGGAACTGCTCCTCCCCAGCATCTTCATCGTAAAATCAGCTCTCCACCTTTGCATGGTTGTTCGACTACGCTTTCTCATGCATGCACAGGCTTGTCCCGATGGCAGGTGTCATACCCTCTCATTCTTGCAATCTGTTTAGCTTATGAAATGGTGAACGCCCCTTGCTCATCCTTCTAGAACTTATTCCTTGTAGGTTGTCTGGTTTGCATCAGCACTTAAGGTGGCCCGAAGGCCTTGAGGTGGCCCGAAGGCCTTATTGACCTGAAGGCCTGGGTGGCCCGATGGCCTTAAAAGGACTCAGGGACCAAATCGGTGGCCCAAAGGCCCAAACGGGAGAATATTCCTGGCTACTACAGTGCCAAACAGTACCTACTACAGTCCCCGTTATAGCACCTGTTACAGTACTGCTATAGTTCCCACTACAATACTACTACAGTGCTGCTACAGTACCCCGAAAATTATGTCTCTGCCTGGATTTGATCTCGGGTTTCCTGGATACACTAAAGGAGTCCTCACCAACCGGGATGAGGCTCATGTGTGAATTTCCCTTACTCTGTGTGTACATTAAGTCGAAATCAAATATCTAGAGATATTTCATCCATCACCTTTGTCTCATGTTCAAATATCTCTGTGAGAAAATATGCTTTAAGCTCTTATGGTCGGTAAACATTGTAAATTTCTCACCGAATAGATAATGACGCCAAATCTGTAAAGTATAAACCACTACCCTCAACTCCAAATCATGTGTTGGGTAGTTCTTCTCATGCAACCTCAACTGTCGTGAGCCATATACAACTACATGATCCCCGTGCATGAGAACGCACCCCAACCCTGATCCCGATGCGTCACAATACACCACATACCCTTTCCCTAGTTCCAGAAAAATGAAGATTGGTGGTGAGGTAAGGAGAACCTTTAACTCTTTAAAGCATTTATGGCACTACTCATCCTATTAAAATTGGATATTCTTCCTTGTCAAAGTTGTCATCGGTGAACCCAATCATGAGAAATCACAAACAAAACGTCGATAATACCCATCTAGACCAAGGAAGCTCCATATCTCTAAAACATTCTTTGGTGATTGTCATGAGATAACAACCTCTATCTTTTATGGATCAACTGAAACACCCCTCTTAGAAATAAAATGGCTAAGGAAACGAACCTCCTGTATCCAAAAGTCACACTTTGACAATTTGGCATACAACTGACGATCCCTCAAGATCCCCAACACAATCACCAAGTGCTGCTCATGCTCTACCCTTGTCCTCAAATACACCAGTATATCATCCACAAATACTACCACTAAAGAATCCAGATATCTCTAAAATATCTTATTCATCAATATCATAAACACCGCAGGTGCATTCGGTAGACCAAAGGGCATAACCACATACTCATAATGGTCATATCTACTTTGGAAATCTATTTTAGGGATATCCTTTTTCCTCACCCGCAATTAGTGATACCCTAACCTTAAGTCAATCTTAGAGAACCATTGATCTCCCCTCAACCGGTCAAACAAATCATCAATACGTGGAAGTGGATTTTGATTCTTTATCATAGCCAGATTAAGTCTACGATAATCAACATAGAGCTGCAAGGTTCCATCCTCCTTTTTAACAAACAAAACTGGTGCTGCTCACAAAGACGTGCTAGGCCAGATGAACCCTTTGTTTTCTAACTCTTCCAACTGCACCTTTAATTCCTGTAATTCTTCTGGTTCCATTCGGTAAGACAAAAGTGAGATACGACTGGTCCCCAAAAGGAGATCAATCGTAAACTACACTTCTCTCACGGGTGGTAACCCTAAGAATTCATCGGAAAATACATCCATAAACTAATCCACAACTACCAGAAGAAAACTATGCTCAACATCTTCTACTGATTCCAACGACAAGGCCTCTAACTAATACAAGATCGTTCCAACGGTTGGTGGAAACAAACCCATTGCACCTAGCTTTGCACTCTTCTCCCATATAAGGATATTTCCAACACCATCCTCTGTCACAAAACTAATCGTTCGCACATAGAAATCGGTGTGGGCCTTAAATGTCACCCACCAATCCATTCCCAGGATTATGTCATAATCATTCATCTCAAGGACTGAGAAATCCCACATCAATTCAATGTCGTCCACAACTAAACAACACGCTCGACATTGGAAGGCTCGACACTCTTTGACCTAGAGGAATTTGTAGGTTCAAAACAGAAGGAATCATTTCCATGTGTAAACCCAATAGATCAACGATGTGAGAAGCAAGAAAAGAATGGGAAGCACTCATATCAAACAAAGCTTGCATAAATGTGGAAATTAAAAGAACCGTACCTTGCACTCTAGATGGTGTTGACTGATCATCCACCACAACTTGCTCAGCTCCAAGTAGATGCGTGCTTTCCATGCTCTACTCTTTATTATCTTGCTGACACTTCCCTTTCTGAGGAGTGTCATGAACACCCGACCTCAAAGCATTACGGCAATAGCGCTGAAGATGCCCCATTTTCTTGCAGTTATGACATTCTCGAGGTTGGGTCTTACAATACCGCTTGATGTGGCTCATACAACCACACTGAAAACAACTCAACTTGTAATGGGGTCTTAGGGGAAGTTTTAACAATCTTGTGGTCTGATTCTAATGTGCTCCATGTCAATGAGAAAAGGTTTACGTCTTTCTCTTTACCTCAGTGTTAGGGTTCACACCTCCTCTTGTGAGGACAATCATACTTCCATTACTTGGATTTCCAAACATGATAGATATTGTAACAAATGTATCTGGTTGCAATCCTGAATTCACTGTTTGAAAAGCCTGAATGATTCTTTGGGCCAACTGTTGGTTCACCTGGGGTTCAGGTGCAACCACATTTCCAGTAGCTTCCTTCGATTAGTCTCTACGATGCCTGCTCGGTTCCATCTCTATCAACATATGAATCACCATAAGTCTCACTCCCTAAAAACTGAAGGCTTACAATTTCAATTTCAATTACATAGCAACTATCACAACTAGGCTTTCCACAATTTCACATTTCCCACATTGCACCATTTTTGAACAATCCCCCATGTTTTGAAAATCAATCCATTTTCAAAATACCAAGAATTTACATGGTCAACCCCTTCCGTTTTGAAACCCAATTCAGAATTTTCCAAAATCCACACATTCATACCACGTCATAAATCATTATACCCTAATGAAATATGCATCCTAGTGGGAAGTCATTTCTACCATGCATGTCATGCTCATCTCATTGGCTACACTCATGACAATGAGATATCCAATTCCTATAAGTGTCTCCAAACACTTATGTACCCAACTCCCTAGTAACTTGAAGTTCAACATAAAAGGGTTAGCTAGTCCTTTTATGCTATACATTCCAAGTTCCGATAATCCTACGTCTTGCTACCATCCCGACTCAAGGAATAAACCAAGAACGAATATCAACACCAAGACCAATGATCAACACCAAGGATCGAACAACAACTCTCACTTGAAATCCAAGGACCGAACAAACTGATACCACTTGTAACATCATGCCCTATCTCATTGGCTTGAGAGGGCGGAGGAATGCTACTTGGCCTTAAGCGATGTTCCCAAGGTGCCAAAGGCTGGTAATAAATGTCTAGGGCTTTGAGAATAAATTGGGGAACGATTTTCCCTTAAGATAAAACCAATCGACCAAACAGTCCACTATCAACAAACTACATGATGCATGTCGACAAAACAACCAAACTCATACATTACCAAAAGACAACCCAACTAATCCACAATACAACCCAAGAACCAAAACAACCAAACACAATATCAGAGTACCATGTGGAAGACTAAACAAGAGACCCAAAATAAACCAAGACACACTCCACAGCTCCACACCAAGCTCAACACCAAGCTTCATGCTCCAAGCACCACCACATCTCTCAAGCATCACTATGAACCACTAGCCATGAGATGTTTTACCTTTACCTATGTCCCGGAATACAACATCTGCAAAAGCACCCAAGTGCCAAAGCAGGGGGTGAGTGTTAATACTTAGTAGGTTTTCCCCAAAATGGCTTCCCTACGCATGCCACTAGGATAAAACCGTTAGAACATTTATAAAAACAGTTAAAATAAAACATTCAGTAGTGCAACAACTTGCAACGTGCCAAACATACCCTTATTAAGCTAGGACAAACAAAGGAAAGTCACAACCATGCCACAAGTTATATCTCCATCATGCATTAGCACAAAAATTCCATCTTTGCAAAGAAACACACAAAAAAACCATTATGGTGGGACTTTCGCCCATCTCATTCACCCCATTCTCAACTAGCGATACTTCCCGACCACTTCCCAAAATGGTGGTTCTCCCGACCACTATCCATCACCTTTTATAGTGAGACTTCCCGCCCACTTCCATAATGGTGGTTCTTCCGACCACTATCCATCACCTTTTATAGTGAGACTTCTCGCCCACTTCCACACAACCAATACAAGCCATAACGTTCAATCAACCAACAAGCACAAAGCACCAAGGTCGTACAATAAGCACACAACCATTTCCAACACATGTCAATTCACTTTAATAAATCACCCATTTATTGAAAACACCATTTAACTAACTTTCCATGCCTAGCCACATTTCCATAAATAACATCTTTATTGAAAATCATCTTTCAAAAAACATTTTTATAATAGTCCACTAACGATTTTAAAATCAACATTTTAAAATCACACAACAAAGCCCCTTTTTGGAACAATAACTCATTTTCCTCAAAATACCACAAATCATCACCAAATGGATTTCCAACAAGACTTGCACATCATTATTACAATTAATTTCAAGAAAAAAAATTTAATTGTAACCAAAACTACTAGTTCTAACCAAGTGGGGTCGATAGAATTCACCTACCTTTAGGGTTCTGGCGAAATCAACTCACACGCAACCGCACCCCAAATCCGGCGAACGCACCATCGAAATTGTTCTAGATCCCCTTCCCTAACATCCAAAAGCCTTAAAATCAACACCCAAGGCAGCCACAACCCTAGATCTACATGCAACGGATGTAGATCTAGAAAACCAAGAAAGGGAGAAGAGTAGATCTAGAGGGAACCAAAGAGAACCCAAGAGAAGAGACTTACCCGAGAAGAACCGACTTCAATCCACTGAGAAACCTCTTCGATTTGCTTACAAAATGAGTGGGAGGGAACCTTCAACCTTTGAGAACCCAAAATCCCGAGTGAGGCTCAAGTGGGAGAGGATTTGGACTGAAATAGTTTTATCCCAAGGGAGACCGGATTTAAAAACTCTAACATTAAGTGATTGCACGATTAGTCCGCATGGTTTGGAAAATTGTGTGCTAACTGTGCGTATGACACTGTCTCGAGAGGAGAGGTCTTCACGGTTGTCTCTCAAGGTTTGGAAAACCGTGCGTAGGTCCTACGAAGCCTACTGTCTCCCCCTGTGCGGTTTCCTAGAGAACCTGCATGATTTCCCCTAACTGTGCTCAAACCACGCTCACTTAGAAAAACCACCCAACTTATTCAAAACCATTCCAAACTCTCTCAACCACTTCCAAACTCATCTCACACACTTTAAACATATAAAAAGTCATAAACAAAGGTTACATACCTCAAACCGGAGGTGATACAAGAGAGATTATAGGTGGTCTCCAGCATCAGATTATGCTCAATATAATTTTTCTTTAGATTAAAAATTAACCAAAAATAATATTTTAACTATTTTAATTTCAAATTTCAATTAAATGAGTCATATGAGGTCGCGACTTCTCAGACATAGGATGGGAGTCAGGTTGAAACTGAGAGTCAGACCACCGATGCGATAGGATTTGATGATGCAGCATGGATGCAGGCAATACAATATGCTTTTGAGAAGGGTTGAGTGGTTGGTATCAATTCTCGACCAACACCTCACAATTTTTATGGTATTGCTACATGATCAACATCCAGTTTGAGGGGAGCTCATAGAGATTCAGCATCATCGGTCCCACAATATGAGGAGCAACTGCGAGCTCAAAGTGAGGATATTGGGGCTATGCGTAGAGAGTAGGATGAGCTCCGTCGACAACACTAGTAGTAGCAAGATGAGATGAGACAATGGTAGGAGAAGAAGAATGAGTACATGTGATAGCTGGTTCAGGGTTTAGGGATGGAGTTCCCTCCCCTTCCTCTTCCAGATGACCATCCCCCTCCCCCAGCCCCTCCATAGTGATTGATACATTATGTACATATTTCTTATGTTAAAATTTAAATGAAAATATTTTGTGTGATATTTTTATTATTTCATATGTTTACAATTTTACTTATTACAATTTTTAAATTATTTTTATATTTTTATATTTTTTAAATTTATCCTTTTTTTATTTTATTTTTTATTTTCATTTTTTTATTTTTTAAACGTATTTGTGACGGGTCTGTAACCCATCACAAATAATTTATTGCAATGTGTAAATTGACATGTAAAAATAAATAATTCGTTTAAAAATTTATTTGCGATGGACCGTCGCAAATAATCTATTTTTCAATTGTGGTACATGATACCTTTAGTGTCAAGACTTTTCACAAGAGAGTTTAAAACATACTGGGTGAAAACCCCACTAAGGCTAGCCAATTGACTCATACCATGAGACTACCGATGCATCGAGGGGATATTTATAACTGGACTCCACCCGTTTCATACCTATCCAAATCACTCTTCATATATTGAATAATCAATTTAATTCATGAACAATGTCCCTTATCAAATATTCTTATTGAGTAAAAGATGCGTATTTATCAATATTTTCCTAGATATCAAACAAAAATCAAAGTAAATACCGTATGTAAAAATGGTATAATATTTAGGCAATAATTATATCCATGATAAATGATATGAATATTCAAAGGGAAATTTAAAGTTCAATTATTACTAGAAAGTGAATATTTCAAAGGGAGTACAAAAATGAATGAAGTGAAACATTTGAAACATTTGAATCATAAGCCCGATGAAGGAATAACATTAAATGAAACTTAGAATATCATGAGAATAAGTAGATTCAGGATATATCATGTCAAAGGAGAAGTATATACACCTCATAAAAGAAGATAGGTGTATAACATAACAAATTTCACAAAAGGAAAATTGTGATAAAAAAACATTACCGATTTGGTAACATTGAAAACGTAAACCCCATGAAAGAGAGGCCATCATATTGATATATAAATCTATATAAATTCAATTATAAGAATAATAAAATACATTCATGATCAGTATATAAACCACACAACAAAAATAAGTAGTGAATATAGAATAAATCTCACAGAAATAAAAGTGAGACTAGAAATACCCTTACAGCTATGGTAACATCTGAATGGGAAACCCCAAAAGTAATTAATAATAAAATGAAACATTTAAATACCATGAAGATAAAAAAATCATAATATAATATATCAAAAGGGTATTCGATACACCACGCAAAAGAAGTGGTGAATATGATATTTATCTCACAGTGGTAAAAAGTGAGAAGAAAATCTCTTGCCTTAGGCTTCCATTTGGTTGAACGTTATTTAACATCTAGTATAATGGTTTTAATAATGTTAATAACTTATTACATAATCATACTCATGTTTATAATATCATATATGATGCTTTCATAACATCTTATCACCTGTTTATTAACAATCTTCCATTATTTTCATTGTTTCGGGTGTTAATTGTCTTGTTTTTCGAGTATGTTTTGACTTGTTATTTTTTTGTTCCTCCAAAAATGATGTTATGGTATTCTCAAAAAAATATAAAGCATGAAGGTATAAGTTATACAAAATTCCACAAGCATAAATACATTATAAATATTATATATATAATATATAAACTATAAATTCTTCATTATTTCCAACCTAGAAAGGTGGTAATGGAAGAACGGTCGACATCAATTCGCGAGATGGTAGTTCGTCGGACACATGAACAATGATTGCATATCTCATTTGATGGAAGTATTTGTGAGTATAGGTCATAACTTTAATAGAAAAACATTCCAGTATATTGAGAATATTGATGTTATTGTATAGCAAAGATATAAGAAAAATTGAAGTGGTAGATAAAGAAATAAAATAAAAGTGCTTGTTGAAGAACGTTGCCTCATTTTTTGGGTAACTCCTTTTGATTTATACCAAAAGACTTGGTTTTCTTTCTGCCTAAAGTGAAGATTTTAGGATCAGGGGAGGGATGTTTGGAGTTTTTTTAGGCAAATTTTGGATGATCCAAATGGCTTGAGAGATGTAAAAAAGTGAAAGAGGTGGGTGCCTTTTTATAGTGGAGAAGTGACATTATTGTAAATATAAAATGGTAAACACTATTGAAAGGTCTCCCTTACATCATGTGCCCCAAACAATGACCCAAATTCAATCCAATGGAGGATATGGTCAAAATAAATCCATCAAATAGGTTTTGGACATGTGTCTAGGTCATTTTGACCATTAAGTTTAAGGATTAGTCTCTTCTTAAACTTCATTTTACCTTGATTATTGTAATTAATTTTAACTGCATTCACTAATATTTTTGGTCAAAAACTAAGTTGGACTTACTAAATATTATAAATTATTCTGATGCAAAATATGTAATTCATTTTACCTTAAAATGTCTTTGAAAGCATAAAAATAGTTCTTTGTAAAAACATATCCTATATATTAAATTGGTTTTTTATTCATTTCTATTTAATTGGTAACCAATAAATTCAGAAATATATTTTCATAAGTTGGTTAATCCTATCCATAACCTCCAATTTAACGTCTATGTTATATCTTATTATATTAAATAATAATATATTAATAATATATTGTTGTTCGGTAAAACTCAATCTTATATGTAACGCAAGTCATCGAAGAAAGTCATTGTTGCATGTAACGCAAGCCAAACTTGGTGTTCTGTGTAGGAAAAACTAAACTTTGTGTTGCATGCATTGCATACCATATCATATATTGAATTTATTTAATATAGTAAATATATTGTAAATTCACGGGATATTATATTCTCTTTTACACTTGGCATTTCATGTCATATATGATATCAAATACAATGTTATTACTTTAAAATTTTGAGTCATTACATTCTCTCCACTTTAACTAAATTGTATCCTCGTAATTTAAAGTTTATCTCAGTAATCTAGGGTTTGATATTTGAAAATCCCCTTGTTGAAAAACTCACATCGTAAAAGAGTTTATAAAATATTCTCTTAATAAGAGGGAATGTGAAGTACAAAGGTCACAAGAATAACATATAACTAGGTTTCTGCATATGACAACATTAGTGGAAAATGAAAATATGGACTTGGAGAAAAGGCATAAATAATTATAGGGAGTGATTGAGGTCGTTGATCACAAACAAGTGAATGATCAATGAAAATTTGAGAACCTCAAATCCATAAATATATGATGATTTAAAAGTTCATCGGTTCAACAAAAATTAAGGTTTTAGGATAACATTTTTGTTTTAAGATCATTTTCCTAATGCTGAGGAATTCTTGTATTGACTAAGAATATAAAGAAATATACTTACTTTTCAATTTCATAAGAACAAGTTCATTTTTTAGGTTGTGCTTCGATCAAATTTTAATTCATCCCTTACTCCATGAAATGGATATCCTAAAATGAACTTTTTTCTAATCTTGAAACACTAAAATTTACTTTTTACAAATCATAAGATCAATAAAACAAGGCTTTACGTTTTCCTCAAACAATTTTCCAAAACTAATATGGTTAACACATTAATCACTAAACCTCAAAAGTGACACCACTGGTTCATTATTAACATTTATTCTTCAAATTTTTTAGCTAAAAGAAATGAGACATTGATCAGGATATCACATAGGCCAATGGTAGGTGTGAAACTCTTATCGTCCTTCGATCATGAGTTCAAGCCCCACCATTTCACTAGATACAATGGGTTGTCACCCTACATGCAAGTTGTCCTTTTTCTAGGATACATTAATATAATTCCTATAACATTTCCAAAAATATGATAGACATCCTTGAAATATAGTAAATCAACAAATAACCTTTTTACTAGGGTTTTCAATACAACCTATTTTTTTAACAGTCTAATAATCTTATTTGTATATCAACCCTAAAGTTTATCAATGCCTTTAAACTGATGTCTCTAATATGTAAGGGAATTATTCCTCAAATAATTTTTCCCTAAAACATGTACTAAACTATTGATTTGTATTGCCATAAATTTCTTCCAGAACAAACTTAATCTTGGGAGACTCCCATCACAAAAAAAAACTTAAAAAGAGGTGTTTAAGACTTTGAACTTATAATCAATCTTAATATCATAATCCTGTAATGGTATTCATAACTCTTAAGTTAATGAAGACATTTTTTTCTATGATAATCCTCAAAATCTATTTTAAGGTTGTGTTCTCTAATTCATGTTTTCCTAAATCTAGTTCTCAAAGTTGCTACTAAACTTCCTTTAATACCAATAGCAGTGCCCCAACCCCAGTAAGCTCGGAGCTGGTGTCTACTATTGTTACATTGGCATGATTAAAAAGAATTAAATCTGGAATCAATGATCAGTTAAGTAGTCTATGTAAACCAAATACATACCTGAGTCTTAAATTACAACTGAATACACTAATTATAGTATAATTTTTCCCTTTTGAGGATAACTTTATTCTCACTTAGCATATCTTTTCATATCTTTCTTAGTACATTTTTTGAATTCCTATAGAAAGGAAACAAAATAAGGGTGAACTCAAATACTCAGTAAGGTTTGAGTGCAATGGGATAAATAATGAATCAATAAGCATAATCAATATGGCAAGGTAATAACTAAACACACATGTCATATAATCAATAAATTGATAAGGAAGTGCATAAACAATATGATAAGGTAAATAACTAGAAACACATGTCATTAAAATAACTGGATAAGGCATAATAAATATGGAAAAGTAAATAACTAAACACACATGTCATTTAATCAATAAACTGAGAATGAAATGCATCCATAGATTTTGTCATAGTGAAAATATCGTTGATAATAATAGGTGAATCTGAATGAATGCAATGCTTAATTATTGGACATCATGTTTCCTCCGTACATGATACATTTACTATCAAGACCTTTCACAAGACAGTTTAAAACATATTGGGTGAAAAAAACTCACTAAATCTATCCAACTGACTCGTCCCATGAGACTATCAATGCATCAGAAAACTATCTATAACTGAGCCTCACTTGTATCATACATGTCCAAAGCATTCCACATATATCAAATAATCAATTTAATTCATGAACAATGTGTCTTATCAAATATCTGTATTGAGTAAAAGATACAGATTTATCAATATTTCCCCAAATATAAAATAAAGTTCAAAGTAAACACCATATATAAAAATGGTATACGGTTTAGAAAATAATCATATTTATGATAAATGATATGGATATTTAGGGGGAATTTAATGTTCAATAATTATTGTGCATATACTCTAAAAAGTAATTTTTTACTCAACTTTCTAATATTAGTTTTATCGGGCTGATTGTGATACCGATAAACTACTCTGATTTAATCAGACAATATCTAGTTCTGATTTTGACACTCTGATCATCGGATGAAAAAATTATCAAAAAAATGGATACAAAAATCTTGCTAAAATTTTTCAAACAATATTTTTTTTATAAACTATTATAATCAGTTTTTGTTATAAAATTATCATAATTAATTTTTATCACAATGAATTCTTATTATAAACTATGTCGTAACCATAGCTAAACCATGCTCAGAAATGACATGCCCCAGAAAGTGAACCCTGCGGATCCAAAACTAATACTTCGAGAGTTTGTCATATAGTCGGTGCTCCCAAAGTAAGTCTAGAACCAACCTCAAATACTTTACATGCTCCTCCTTCGACGTAGAGTAAATAAATGACATCGATGAAGACAACTACGAATATGTCCAAGTATGACTGAAATATCTGATTTATAAGATCCGTGAACACAACAAGGGCATTCATCACACCAAAAAACATCACCAAGAAATCAATGACCGTAACAACATCGAGATGTCATCTTCAAAATATCATCCTCGCGAACCAAGTGATGGTAGTCGAACCTGAAATCAATATTTGAGAACCGACTTGCGCCTCTACTGGTCGAAAAGGTCATCAATCCTCAACAAGAGGTACTTGTTCTTTATCGTTATAGGATTTCGATGATGATAATCCATGCAAAGCCTCAAACTCTCATCCGCCTTTTTCATGAAGAAAACACGAGCTATCCAAGGGGACATGCTAGGTCTGATAAAACCTTTTACTCTAAGGTCTTTCGACTGCACCATCAACTCTCAAAGCTCGGTAGGGGTCATTCGATATGCCTCAGAAGATATCATTGCAGTCATAGCGTGCAAGTCGATGCAATATCACACCTCAGAGGTGGCCCCGGGACATCTTTGAGAAAAACATTCGTATAATCCTCCACTACTACTGGAAACCAGATGCCTAAAGAACTCATTGTGCCAAGGGCTAAACTCGCCAACTAATGGGTGATAGTTTAAAGCTTCTTGTTCTCAAGCCCTACCCACTCGACTATAAGAACTATCTAACCCAAGAAAAAGAATCTCAACTCATCTGTATGAAGACATCTCTCATGTGATGATAATCTATCTGAGCATGCACCGCAGACAACCAATTCATTCCCATAATGACATTATAAGGTTTTATCAAACCCATCATGTTTGGGCAGCTCTAGTTTTGTTTGTGAAAAAGATGGACACGAGTTTGAGGCTTTGTGTGAATCATCGTCACTTCAAACATGTAATGATAAAGAACAAGTACCACTTGTCAAGCATCGATGACTTTTTCAACAAGTTGAGGTGCAAGTTGGTTCTCAAAGATCGATCTTAGGCCCGGCTATCATCAGTTGAGGGTTCGTGAGAATGATATTCGGAAGGAGGCATTCTGATGTCGCTATGGACTCATAATTTCTAGTGATGCCTTTTGGTGTGATGAATGCCCCCCACAATGTTCAAGGCTCTTATGAACAGGATCTTCAAACCACTAATTCATAGTTGTCTTCACCGATGAAATACTCATTTACTCTGCATCAAAGGAGCAAGAAAAGCATTTGATGTTGGTTATAATACTTACTCCAGAAGCATCAGATATACGGTAAGATCTCAAAGTGTGAGTTTTAGATACACGGGGTTCAATTTTTATGGCATGTCATTTCTGAGCATGGTTTAGTTGTGGATTAGGAAAAGATTGAAGTAGTTCGTGCTCGGGAACCACCCAAGAGCATGTCAGAGTTGTGGAGTTTTCTTGGTTTAGCAAGGTACTACAGGAGGTCAGTGGCGGAATTTTTCAGAATTGTAGCCCCCACTTTGACTGCTTTGACACAGAAAGTGCAGTTGTTTACCTGGACTAAGTAGTGTCAGGGATCCTTTGAGGAGTTGAGGCAGAGATAAACCAGTGCTCCTGTGTTGAGACTACCGGAGGAGGGGGTTGGGTATGTGGTGTTTTGTGATGCCTCTATAGTTAGGCTCGTTTGCGTGTTGATGGAGAGGTAGGCAGTGACTGCTTATGCATAGAGGCAATTGAGACCCCACAAGTAGAATTATGCGGCCCACGACTTAGAGTTAACAGTGTTAGTCTTCGCTTTGAAGAAGTAGAGGCATTATCTTCTGGGTGAGTGTTTTGTTTACTCAGACCATCAGAGTCTCGAAAAGATCTTCACTCGGAGATATCTCATCTTGAGACACAAGCATTGGTTGAAGTTACTAGAAGACTATGATTTTGATATAGTTTATACTCCAGAAAAAGGAATGTGATACCATATGCTCTTAACAGTAAATCTCGTTCTAACTTGGTGGAGGTTTTTGAGCAATTGGCTTCATTGAATCTGGCTCTGGTAGAGGAGAGAGGTTGTAACATCCTAAGTTTTTAAAAGAAAACACTATATTTGATACCGTACATGATACGCTACATCAAGCTTAAACAAACAGAATATTATTATTTAAATGTTACCATTATAACCTAACTATTTCAATAAGTTTTATTAATAATATTAACTGAATTATGAAAATATGATTTACACATGTTTTTAGAAAGAATTCATTGATTATCAATTAATTAGAAATGAAAATAAAAAAACTAATTGAATATATAGGATGTGTTTTTTATAAAAAATTATTTTTATGACCAAAATGGTGTTTTATCATAATTAATCACTATTGATGAAAGATATTAATGAAATTTATATATTATGAATTTAATAAAATGTTTTGAAATTTATCTAATAAGTTTGATAACTTTAAGATAAAAATAAATCAAATTTGAAATATAAAAAGTTGAATATTTTTTTAAAAAGTGGTTTTACTACCTTTTAAAGGAATACTTGTTTTAAAATTAAATTGACACTTATTAATTATATTTGACAAAATAAAATTTTTTGAAAGCAAAATATCAAAATTTACTTTTGATAGATATTTTATTTTTATTTTTGATAAATTTCATGTTTTGATGAATAGTTAAAATACTGAAATTTAATTGAAAATGACTTTTGTCTAAATAATTTATAATGTTAAATTATATTTTTGATTGGTTTTAAAGTATAATTAGATCAATTTTATATCAGTAAATCCAATATAGGTCATTGGAATCAATTTCATATTGAATTTGGATATAAAAACATTCAATATTTTGAACGTTTTCCCTTTGAAAACATGTTTTCTCATTCCATTTATGAGATTAATTTTAAATTAATTTTATCCGATTCTATGTTTTGAATTTTGAAAAATGGATTCGGTATTTGAAATCATAAGGTTCAAATTCAGTAAATATGTCCATTTTTTAAACAATATGAATTGTAAACTTAGTAATTTTAATGACCACGGTTAAGGGTAAATCGGGTAATTAAGGGTAAAAATAATATTATAAATATCAAAAAAATTACCCAACACTTGTCCTGATTTTATTGGATGAATGTCGACCAAAATCATCGTTGGACAGATTTTATGGCATCTTAAGACACTTGGATGACTTCTTTTATAGTATTTTATTTAAAAAAACAAATATTTCAAACTCATAATAAGTATTACATTTTTAATATGTGGTTATTTAGAACATATCTCCGGCTATAGATAGGTATTTGAAGGCTAAAATGTTTATCTTAATCAAGGTAATTTATTTTTAATTTTTAATAAATAAATAATTGTCCTAAATGCTTACACAATGGTGTAATTGTTTAATTAATGGGAATATTAAATAAATGATTATAAAAATATTAAATTAAATATAATTTGAGATAATGTCATCTTCAAAAAAATTAGATAACTTTGACATGTTAGGGATTTGTTAAAAGAGTTGGTTCGAAGATATCTTGTTTTATTGATTTTGTAAAAGTCAAAAAAATGAAGTGTAAAAATGGACATTAATGGTATATTAAAATAAATAATATTTTATTAAGTGATATAAAATTTATAAAATTCTAAAATTCAATCAATTGATTGTGATAATGTTGAAAATTTTATCAATGATCCATTTATGGTTAGTTTGTCATTTTATAATATCAATATTGACCTGATTAAAAATTCATATCATCATAGTAAGAGTTGAAAGGATTAAATAAGGGTTAAAAGCAGAAGATAAGTGTTAGAATGTGACCTAAAATTGTCTAAAAAATAATGGATAAGAGGATTTCGAGTCATCCTCATGTTAGATTTAAAATAACTCACTTTAAAACCATTTGGAATTAAAAATTAATTTATATTAATTTAATATTTTGAGTTTCCAAATGTCTCTTTCACCACAATTATAAGAGAACATCATCCCTCACTTATTCACACCATTTTGAGCCTTCTAGCTCAACCAACCCCAATCTTCCCAACATACTTATCCATGTTCTAGAGATTCTGGTCTTCCAAAAAGACCAACTCTAGATCCTTTAAGAAGAGATTTAAAAAAAGTTCGTCCAAGAAGAGGTAATCGTTTTTACCAACTCATCGAAGTTCATTACCTCTACTTCTTTTTCATGTGTTGTTTTCATGCTAAAGTAAATAACTCCAGTATCATTTATATGTTTAGATATTATGATTATGGGACAACCATATTCCATCTTATATCCATCCTAAAAAAAACAAAAACATTTTGCATGTGTACGTATGGTTTACTGTCTCTACACCATGGTGTAATCCGTTTTTCATCACCACTTTACTTGGATGAGTATGATTATGGAAATAATAAATATATTTGATAATTAAAACATGATATTGATTTTAGAAAAATTAATATATCATCTATTTCTTTACCCTTTCACCAATAAAGGAATGATAACATCGTCCTTGCGTGCTTACAGCGTACCGTGTCCACGACACAATGTGATTTATTTTCCATGTTCATCATTCAAGAATGATTATAAAAATTTATATAATGAATAAATATGATATTTATGACCTTAAAATAATTCTGGATATGACCTAACTATATCTTATCCACAAAAATTGAGACTTACACAACAATACATGTATAGGAAATTAAAGCAAATTCTGGTATAAATTAATAGTATGCTTTAAAATCACTATACAGGCGTTTCAGACCCGTACAAAGGAAATCGGACTTGGTAAAGATTTCATTCAAAATCTCATCATTAATCAATATAGTTTATGTTTAAGTCTCCACTAGAAAATATTTATCTTCCATGTCAGTGTTTTCTAAAAACGTTTTCAAAAAGGGTTTTACTTTTCTTCTATGAATATTTAAAGTCATTTTTACCCATATTAGACTTTTTACGAAATGGTTTGAAAAAAAAAATTGTCATTTTCTAAACAAGCCACTTTGTAACATGCAACAATATATGAAAGGAACATTTTTTTAACTTATACGACATAAATAGAATTTCACATATGGCTCAGGTGCAGCCACACTCTTCTTTCTATATTAATTAACCAAGATCACATGTATTTATAAAGAATAATTATAATGTTAAGAGTTTGTTTTTCAACGATCATATAACAGTCGCAACCCAACGGTATCACTTCATTAATTAAATGATATAGTTTTGCGCAGTATAAAATTAAATATCAAACAAATTTAGAAAACAAATATTATTCAAATTTTCGGTTCGTTACATTCTTCCACTTACTAACGTATATGATCGTTATCCAAGGTTCACATCAAAATTCTCGAAAAGTCTTCAACTTACTTTGGGCACTGAATTGAATTTCAGTACGGCCTATCACCCCCATACTGATGGTCAATCTGAAAGGACTATCCAAACACTTGAAGATATGCTAAGAACATGCTCAATGGAATTTAAATGTGGATGGGATGAACATCTCCCTTTAGTTCAGTTCTCTTACAACAACTTTCACTCGAGCATTCAAATGACACCCTATGAAGCTCTATATGGTAAGCTGTGTATAACTACTTGTTAGCATGGAGCTGGTGAGGGAAAGATTCTTGAGTCTGATCTTGTGCAAGAGATGACATAAAAAGTCCATGTCATCCAACAACACATTAAAGGTGCTCAGAGGGGGAAAAAGAGTTACGCCAACAACCGTCAAAAGAACTAGTTTTATGTTGGTGACAAAGTTTTTTTCAAATCCCACCTTAGAAGAAAGTCATGAGATTTGGGAAGAAAGTGAAACTCAACCCTAAATACATTGGCCCCTATGAAATCTTTGACCACGTAGAGAGCAGTGGCCTATCGGTGTGCACTTCCTCCAAATATAGAAGTTCAAGATTACTTCTATATATCCCTTTTGAGAAAATACATACCTAACCCTTCACATGTATTAAATCCAGAGGTGGTACAACTGGAACATAACCTCTCTAATGAGCAGCCGGTACAGATCCTGGATCGTAGAGACAATGTAGAGACCCAAAGCTTGACGTACATGGACATTACATTACTTTTGCGGAATACTTAATACATAACAAAAATAGACACACAAGGACCGTAATAGTTTAGTGTCTTTGGAAACTCGGAATATAAACTTCTAATCATGTTGAAATATTTTTAACAACTCCCATAACGATCTTCCACTTTTTGTTTCCTTACCTAAAACCTTTCTATATTTCTTGGGGCAAATAAAACATAAAAAGGGTGAGTTTAAATGCTCAGTAAAGGAAAACATAGATAACGTAAAACAATCCATAAACATTTGGAAGCAAAAACTTGAACATGAAATTTAAACATCAAAATCTTGAGCGAAGACATAAATCATGGAAGTACGTAAGGCATATATCATAATAGAACATCAACCATGATAAAATATAATGGGAATAAAACATGTAATTGTGGAAACCATTCAGCACATGTTATGATTTCCATGGTAGCCAAGGCATTACTGTCAAGACCATCTTAGTGGACAAAGTCCCTTTCTGAATCGAGTTCACTCCTCGTTTCAGTCCTGTAACACTGAACCGGATTAACTTACCGTTCCAGTCATGTCTATCTCATGAGATATAAATCTTTACCCAATGCATTGGAGGAAGATATAGGTCTCACCCATCTCATAATGAAATCATTATTTCGTGTGCCACAAAATAAACTTAAAACATTCACCATAACCCAAAGAATAAAATAGGTTTCATAAACATCATTCTATCATCACATAATCCATATAAAAGAAATGGATATCATTTCATAATAAGAAAAGTGAAACCATGTAAATCATAGAGACATTATACTTGAAACATACACATATAAAATAATGTCATCTTAGATGGAAAATGATTTTGATAAAACACTTGAAATGAATTCTTGAGGAAAATATCATTTCTTCTTCAAAATCATTTTCTTTTCACAAAATGTCATGCAATTTTAAAAGAAAAGTATTTTGTTGAAAATATTCATGAAATCTTTTGGAGTAAGCTTCATGAAAATAAGACTTTATAAAACCGTAAAAAAATCTTTTCATGACGTATAAGTTAAAAAAAACATTCTTCTCGTACTTTTGCCGGAAAAGTCAAAAAGTACCTTGTAACGTAAACAAAAGAAAGATTACTTACATACCATGTAGTAAAAGTCAAAAATGGGTAAAAAGGACTTTAAAAATACGTGAAAACACTTTTATAAAACATGGACATGGATGATAAAAATAACTCCAGTAAATACTTACGAATAAGCAATCTCGGATAAAAATGAGATTTTCAAAATTATTCATTACCTTAGGTCTGATATGCTTTGTACGTTTCCGAACCTCCTGTATAATGATTTAAATAATGTCATTGACTTATTACATAATCATATTCATTGTTATGATATCATATATGGTTCACTTATGACTTTATATTACCCGTTCTTTTGTAAGTTCCATGTTAAAGCAACGTTTTGGGTTAAATCGTTTTATTTATCGTACGTGTTTGGACTTGTTGTTCTTGATATTATTACTTATATCCTGATTTACTTAATTCCAGAATGTAAAGCATGATTTGCATATAATATATATTTCAGTATATATATATATGATAGATCGATTAAATGAAATGAAATACACCGTTCATGGAGACGGTAGGTCGTACGTACGCATGAACGTTGTTTTCATTTCCTTATTGAATTGAATGAAATTAAGTAGATGACATACATATATATATACACATAAATCCAGTATCATTATTATGTCATATATTTCATGATTACTTATTATATATACTTTATAATCATTCATGAATGGTTAACATGGAAAATGAATCTCATCGCGTCGTGGAGACGGTAGTCCGTACGTACGCACGAGCGATGATATCATTCTCATGATCGTGGAATTGTATTGGAGTGTATGTATACTATTTCAGAATCAATATCACTTTACAATAATCATATATAGTTATTATTTACACTATTATACTCATCCAAGTAAGGTGGTGGTGGAAAATAGATTACACCACGGCGTGGAGACGGTATTTCGTACGTACGCACACACGGTGATTTCGTTTTCCGTAGGATGGATAGATGGTGAAATAGGGTTGCTTCATACTTATAATAACATATCAGTATATGAGTGATACTGATGTTATTACTTCATAATGAAACAACTAAAGAAGAAGAAGTGGAAGAAGAAATAAAGTTGAAAGAATCGGTAACGGATATTACCTCTTCTTTGAAGCGCCTCTTTGAGATCTTCTCTTAAGGCACCAAAATTGGTCTTTGAAGAAGACCAGGACCTCTAGGATGTTTCTAGAGAAGTGGAGAAGAGAATTTGGCAGGGGTTGGCCGAGCTTGAAGGCTCAAAGTGGTGTGTGGAAGAGAGGGAGGAGGTGCCCTTTTATAAGGGATGAGAGGGGCACCTTTGGAAAAACTAAAAATATTATTTTATTATAAAGCCATATTCGGTTTTAAATAGCTCCAAATTGATTTATTTCGAAGCTAAGGTGGGGATGGGTCGAAATACTCTCATCCAATAGAATTTGGACAAATTTAGTTTACTATTTTAACCTTATCATTTAGATTTAACTTTAAGATAGATAATTTTACTTTTACCATGTCTTTTGTGTTCTTACACTATAAGGTTAATAAACTTACTATAATAAGCCAAACGAACCCCAAGTTGTTTATTATTAATATATATAACCTTATCTAAGTCATTTGGCCGAACCTTAGATTTTTAGAAATAAAATAACAATTAATAATATAATATTTGTTTTAAAAACTATTTTATGTCAATTTTGACACTATTTAGTAATTGATTTTTGTGAAAAATCATAATAGAATGATTAGTTCGAAAAAAGTTAATTAAATCAATACTAACATGTCATAGTAACCTAGAAAATTAGTGGAATTCATAAAAAGTCTCAAATTACATTTATTTGGGTATTTATAAAATCAATTATGTCAATATTTCATTAATAAGATAATTACCGGTATTGCATACTACACACGCTATCGAGGAAAGTCGCGATTGCGTGTAATGCAAGGCAAGTCAAGGATGCGTGTTGTGCAAACTCCTTTTGGTGTAGCGTACAACACAAGACATTAATAAAATTAAAAAGAATATTTTTCATAAAATCTCAGGGTGTTACAGATAAGGTTCTACACAATAAGACTACCCACCTTGTTAAGGTGTTGTGGAGGAACCACAAATGCGAAAAAGCTACGTGGGAACCAGATGAGTCTATCAGGCAGAAGTGCTCATACCTTTTCTCTTCTTAAGGTACGAGTTAAAATTTCAGGGATGAAATTTCTTGAGAAAAGAATATAATCCAAACTTTTGAATAATATTTATTTCTTAAATTTGTATGTTATTTCATTTTATACTCCACAAAACTATATCCTTTAATTAATGAAGTGATATCATTGGGTTTCAACTATTATATGATCATTGGTCAACATGACCATTGATCAATATGACCATTGGAAACTAAACTCTTAATGTTGCGATTATTGTTTATAAATACAAGTGATCTTAGTTAATTCAGAGCTTGGAAAGGAGGTAGCATCACTGGACTTTGATCTGAACCAAGTCTAAGCCGAACTTCAACATGTGAAACTTGAATGGAATCGCCTAAAGGAGAAGTTCAAGCTGATAGAAATCACCACTCAGACAATGTTGTCTGAGCCACCCCAAGATTTTATCATCATAACACACCTTACGCTTAGGTCCTATGCAGGTGTTATAAGAAGCACCTATACCTTTCTGAGTTCATAATAACCCATAATTATGTTTGGATTTTTCTTCTGATATTAAAAGTAATGATCCACTTACCTCGGATCATAAATCCTATTCCCACTCCACAACATGAAACACTTGGAAAATATTGTAAACTAGGTGGTTCACTTATGGCTCAGGTGCAACCACACTCTTGAAATCTTTCTCCAGTTGGTTTATATGATTCCTACCAGGATCGATTTTCCAGAAACACAACAAACACCATAAGTATCACTCCTTATTAACTAAAGGCTTGGAATTTCAAATTCTACCACATCATACTATCATAAGTGTTCCATCCAAAATTAACCATTTACCATGTTTAACTTTGTTTGAAAAATATCTACTTTATTTTGAAAATCAAACCATTTCTAAAATACCACAACAATGACCTTTATCTAACGAAGTCTTAGTTACTTTCTATAATCATTTTGTATAAATAAATTTTTTACTTATTATGGTTAAATTTGTATATTTCAAATGTCCGGATAAATATAAGATGAATTTATAAGTTTCTTTTTATTGATAAATTTTGGAAAAAATGGGTATTTTAAAATATTTTTGTATTCTTTAAATATTTGATAATGTGGATTAATTTTCAAAAAATGGTCTTCTACAGTTGTGTTCAGTAATAAATTTAGACTCTAATAAGATCAACTTAATTTTTAGTGAATAGGAAAGTATGAATAGCAAAGTATGAATAGTAACATACACGTATGAATAGTAATAAATAGTAAATCGACCAAAAAAATAGAAACTTCACCCTTAAATGTATAAATATACTTTAAACATCTTAAAAGTGAAAAAACAATCATAGTTTAAGTTCTAGTATTTTTGTATGTCATAGATATTTTATTTACAATTTTATAATTAATTTAATAATTTAAAATGGAAATGTATTTTCATAAAATTTAATCATAAATTGTTACTTTATTATCTTACGATTATACGATAATTTTATGGGACCTTAATTACTTTCTTAAAGTGTTACAAAATGAGTTATAGTTTAAAGTTGTATTTTTTGAATAAATAATGATTTCATTTAAAAATTAAATTAAAAATATTTATAAAATTACTTTCATAAAATGGAGTTTATTTTTGAATTCAAAGCATCGATATTACGTTAGGGTGAATTTTTTCGCAACACCGTTAAATTACCAAATTTTTCATAAAAGAAATAACATCTTCCCTTTTCTTTCATGTCCCTTTTCATCTGATATATCATTCAAATATCTATACCATAATCTTATTATGTACTCATATTAGAAATTATTTATAAATGGTTAACCATTGTCCCTTTTATATTTAATATTTTCTAAAACAATATTACGCAATAGTTATAGTGCAAAATTTTCATCTCAAAATCTCTATTTTCTTAAGAAATTCTCTTATATTATTTATATGGATACCCAAATCTACTTTCATTTCCAAAGATATTCATCGATACATAAAATTGACCTATTATATAACCCTCGCTCCCTTTTAATGAATTATAAATGACAATGATCTTATTTATAAATACCTCTTAAATGTCATGATTTTGACATGAAACTCATTTCTATATTTTTTTTTAGATTATTTATAAAATGTTTGATTATGATGTATGTGACTCAAATGAAAATAAAGATATATTAAATGTATCATGATAGCTGCGGCATCCCACCTTTTTATAACATAACTTTTCATTACATTTTACAAACATATGATCTTTAAAGTCTAATGTCTTGAAAATCAGGGACATAAAACATGAAAACGACATAAAATATTCTTCTAATCCACTTGTAAGGCTTCATCATATGTTCATCCTATGTTCAATTACTGCATCTCATATCCTGGAGACATACATCAAAGTAAAGGATAAGCAGAAAGCTCAATAAGGGTAAACAAGAAATCAATTTAATTGTGATATCAATAAGAACTTGAATAAAAACATAAAGACATGAGCAATGGAAATATAGGCATATCATAATGAAAAGAACTTGAAACATAACTTGAATATGTGGCTACAACATTTCATTTAGACATTCATAAACATATCACCAAGATCCATCCCCAAAGTGTCATAAAAATTATCAAGGTTATTCACCAAGGTATCGTGAAACTTGTCATCTCTAGAGATTTAATTTTTTACTCAATGCATTAAAGCGCTATCAGGGCGCACCTTTAATATGTTTTTACTTACATGTGAGCCACATAGATCATAATCAAATATTTCATAAATAACTCATAGAGAATAAAATGAATGGGTTTCATTTTGAAATCGTGACGTTTTAAAAGCGTTTTTAAAAATAAGATCATTATATCATTTATAACTCATGGAAAGAGAGTGAGGGTTATATGTATGTCAATTCCAGAATCAAATATATCATATTTATATATTTATGAACATCCATAGAAATGCAATAGGTCTGGGTATTTTCACATAAATAATCAAGGAAATTTTTTGAGGGAAAGGGATGAAAATTTTGAGACGAAATTTTTGCAGCCTAACAGCTATATAACATGATTTTAGAAAACATTGAAAAGGGTGGGGACAAGGGTCACCCACTAATAAATAATTCATAATAAAGTATGAGTACTGAATAAAATCATGGTATGGATATTTGAATGACATATCACATGAAAAGTAAACATGAATTAAAAGAGAAGATGTGATTTCTTTTACGAGAAATTCGGCAGCCTAACGACGTCACATAAAAATTCAGAAAACAAATTGATGAGAGAAGAAAGAATCTCTCATCATTTGGACATGAAATGGGCATTAATAAGAAAATATAAAAACATACCCTCAACATAAAGAGATGGAAAATATAAGACACTAACATAAAAGAAGTCATGACTTAAAAGAAGAGGGTGAAAGAATCTCTTACCTTGAAGAGTAACTTCAAAATCTTGAAGTTTGAGACATTGGGAGGCTTGTGGGCACCTTGGAAGGACTCCTTAGAAGGTAAGGAGACCAGAACTTCGTTGAGGAAAATTTTGGAATGGCTTGGTATTTATAGGGGAAATGAGAGGATAATGCATTAATGACTAAAGGACATCTCATTGGTTGTATTGGCAAAACTATGGGTTTGCCCATGGTATTTGTCCATTATATTGGTCACTTGAAACACCTCATACCTTATCTTATTATTCATAAGTCGACCAGAATTATTACATAATTATTACATCCTTAATGATGTCATTAAACATTCAATACTCTAAACTGAAAATTCACTATTCACCGAAAATTCAACTTTTTCCGAAAAATCCTAAAAATTCACCTTAACATAATATCGATGCTCTGAATTCAAAAATTAACTCCATTTTATAAAAATAATTTTCTGATTATTTTTAATTTAATTTTTAAATAAAAAACATTATTCACCCGAAAAAATTAATATTTAACTAATAATTTCTGAAACAATTATTTACCTATTTTATTGAATCACATTAATTAATCAAAAAGCCTAAATTATATTAATACTTTCTTTAAATGAGATTACTAATCCATTTGGTCACATTACTAATCCTAAGCGTAAAATCACTATTCATAAATTATTATTCATCAAAAATTAAGATGATCTTATTAGACTCTAAATTTCTTACTGAACACATTTGCAGAAGATCATTTTTTGAAAATCCTTGCACATCGTTAATTATTTAAGGTTAACATAAATATTTTAAAATATCATTTTTTTTTCAAAATTCATCTATTAGATACATCCTAGTTTTATCCGGACATCTGAAAATTCACAAACTTCACTATAGGAAGAAATCACAATTTTTTATCTCAAAGGATTACACAAAGTAGCTATATTCTCGTTACATAACCCCTTATAACAACAGCATATGACCTAAGTGTAAGGTGTGCTAAGATGAGAATCAGAGGGAGACTCGGCCAATATTGCTCAAGTAGTGATTTCTATAAGCTTGAACTTCTCCCGAAAGCGATTCTGTTCCAGTTTCACATGGTGAAGTTCAACTTGGATTTGGTCCAGAGCAAAACTCAATGGTGCTACCTCCTTCCCCAGTTCTGTCAGATGGGCTTCGATCAGCCCTAGATTACTAGATAAGGTCGTCGTATCTTATTTATGTATTAATTAACCAAGGTCACTTTTTTTATAGAAAAAAAAACGCAACATTAAGAGTTTAGTTTCCAACAATCATATAACAGTCGAAACTCAACGGTCTCATTTTATATATACTCATTTCATTAAATGAAATAGTTTCATTGAGTATAAAATAAAATAACACACAAACAAAGAAAACATAAATTATTAAAAGTTCAGGTCATTACATTCTTCCCCCCTTAAGAAATTTCGTCCCCAAAATTTTAACTCATACCCTCAGAAAAGAAAAGGTGTGGGTACTTCTGCCCCATAGACTCCTCTGGTTCCCACGGGCCTTCTTCATATTTGTGGTTCCTCCACAACACCTTAACAAGGTGGGTAGTCTTGTTACGTAGAACATTATCTCTACAATTCAAGATCTTCACTGGTTTCTCCTCATAAGAGAGGTCATGTTCCAATTGTGCCACCTTTGGGTTCGGTACATGTGAAAGGTCAGGTATGTACTTCCTCAAGAGTGATACGTGAAATACATCATAAACTTGTGCTAGATTTGGAGGAGGTGCAAGTCGATAGGCCACTGCTCTCACACGATCAAAGATTTCATAGGGGTCAATGTACCTAGGGCTGAGCTTTCCTTTCTTTCCAAACCTCATGACTCTCTTCCATGGTGAAATTCGAAGAAAGAGTGTGTAATAGCTCACTGATCGAGCGCTCTTGCGCCGAAAATGAACGGGGCTAAGCGATCTGCCGAAGCTGTGGGATGTCAAAATGCATCGATAGAGGAGCGTTCCGCCTTAGACTTAGAGGGAAGCATCTGCGCAAGCAGCGGTGGACGAAGCAGAAGCGAGAATGTCGTCTTGAGTAACGCAAACATTGGTGAGAATCTAATGCCCCGAAAACCTAAGAGTTCCTCCACAAGGTTCGTCCACGGATGGTGAGTCAGGGCCTAAGATCAGGCCGAAAGGCGTAGTTGATGGACAACAGGTTAATCGATTGATTCTTGACCATAAGTGCGACGATTTACTTCACGAGCGAGGTCTCTGGTTCAAGTCCAGGATGGCCCAGCTGCGCCAGGTAAAGAAGAAGCATCATCTGGTGACTCATTCATGCATACTCCACTTATCGGGGGATATAGCTCAGTTGGTAGAGCTCCACTCTTGCAATTGGGTCGTTGCAATTATGGATGTCATACGCAAAAAAGATACTTATCGAAGGGCAGAGGCAAAACGAGCTTTGGCACATTTTCGTTAATCCTGGATCTATTATACATCTTAATCGGAAAAGAATACATAGCTGAATCAAGAATCGTAATTATTAATCCAAACAAACGAAAAGGAAACGAAAGAAACATCAAATGGAACTGTACAAGTGACCTATATGCCCTAAAATCAAGGAAAAGGGCTCCGGTGTATAGAGAGGACCTCACCGTTTCATTTCAATAAGTCACCATAGAAACAATGTAATCCACCATAATCCATTGTTTTGGGCACCAATATTCATAATTTATATTCTTATTCTTATATTTATATATAGTATCATAGTATCTAGGTTAAAAATGCCTATCAAAAAGACTCAATCTTTTATTTATTCGTTCATGTTTCGATATTTTGGTGTCCTAGGCGTAGAGGAACCACACCAATCCATCCCGAACTTGGTGGTTAAACTCTACTGCGGTGACGATACTGTAGGGGAGGTCCTGCGAAACATCTTAGTACCTAGAGAAAAAGAAAGCAAAAGTGATTCCCCTGGTAACGGCGAGCGAAATGGGAGCAGCCTAAACCGTAAAAATGGGGTTGTGGGAGAGCCATACAAGTGTCATGCTGCTAGGCGAAGCGGTGGAATGTTGCACCCTAGATGGCGAGAGTCCAGTAGCCGAAAGCATCACTAGCTTACGCACTGACCCGTTTTATCCGATATGGGAAACAGCATTCGTCGATGAATGGTTATACAATGATGGTCCTTATGAGTTAATTGTTCTACACTTCTTACTTGGTGTATCTTTTTACATGGGTCGTGAGTGGGAACTTAGCTTTCGTCTAGGCATGCGTCCTTGGATTGCTGTTGCATATTCAGCTCCAGTAGCAGCTGCTACTGCCGTTTTGTTGTTGGTTTTTTCTACCAATGGGGGTCTTTCCTTCACCACCACCATGGGGATGGTCTACAGGGTTCGTAACGACCCCTCTTACTACAGGGCGTTTCCCTAGCCAACACTTAGATCCGGCTCTACCCACATGCTCCACCGCTTGTGCGAACATACTCCCTAGACGGGATAATACTTAACGCGTTAGCTACAGCACTGCACGGGTCGGATTGTTATAGTTACGGTTGTCGTTCACCGGGGCTTCGGTCGACGGCTCCCCTGTCATCAGGTCACCCACTTCCTTGACCTTCCGGCACTGGGCAGGCGTCAGCCCCCATACATGGTCTTACGACTTTGCCGGGGCATGGAGGAAAATCCAGAAAGGCATTTCGGGAATCAGTTCGAAAATCATCCTTTGAAAGTTTTCATTTTTTCATTTTGAATCAAGGTTCTTCTACTACTATTTTATTTCCCTATCTTTCTATCTTTTCCCTTCTATCATTCCTGAAGTCTCATAGTGATTTCCTTTAACCATTTTCTTATCATTGAGCGAAGGGTAAAAATCAATCAGATTGATTCATGTGAAAATGCTTGATTTTCATAATATCTTCTATATTCTTATTCAATAAGTTCAATATTGTCTGTATTTTTAAACTTTTTAGACAATTATAGATCCTAGGAAACAATTCTGATTGATCAATAAAAATATATTTCAATGCTACTTTTTCTTTCTTTTTTCTTAGTTTTTTCAGTCTATCATGAAGAGTAAAAAGGGATAACTTGTGTTGATTTTCCTCGAGATGTAAGTTTTCTTTCTTCACATGTAGAAAAGGAATTAATAAATCCATGAAATTCCGAGAGGCTTCATTAAGGGCTTCTTTCGAATAGGTTAATTTTTTTTTATAGATCCATCCCCCCCCCGATGGAACCGAACATGACTATTTTTCATCATCCGGCTCGAGCAAGAATTAAAAGAATATAAATGGAACCATAGTCTAACATCTAACAAAATAGATTCAATTAATGTAATATAGATTTCATAGTTCTATAAAAGTTTGACCGGATTATCCTTTTTTTCCAGAGTTGCAAAAAAATATGGAATTAAGTTCTTACAGATAAATACTCAATATCCCAATGGGCTTACCAAAATGAATCACATGATCAAGCGCTTCCCTAGCCAACACTTAGACCAGCTCTATCCAAACTTTTCTGGTTCACCCCAACATTCCTCACTTGTCCGACTGTTGCTGAGCAGTTTTTGGATATCAAACGAACCTCCCCAGAATGTAATTTAATGTGGCTGATTTCCCCTCTTTTGCAATCAGTTTCGCTACAGCGCCCGCTGCTCTAGCTAATTGTCCACCCTTTCCAACTGTTATTTCTATGTTATGTATGATCGTGCCTAGGGGCATATCGGTTGAAGTGGATTCTTTTTTTGGATCAAAACCCCTTCCCAAAATGTACAAGCTTGATCCGGAGATTCCCGAATAGGTCAATCTTTCGAACTGCTGAATCCATGGACAAGCAAGAGACAACCTGGCGAACTGAAACATCTTAGTACCCAGAGGAAAAGAAAGCAAAAGTGATTCCCCTAGTAGCGACGAGCGAAATGGGAGCAACCTAAACCGTAAAAACGGGGTTGTGGGAGAGCCATACAAGCGTCGTGCTCCTAGGCGAAGCGGTGGAGTGTTGCACCCTAGATGAAGTCCATACGACGATTATCGGCATAGCTCTTTTACCGACTCTAAGCAACCTTAATGTGTTGTTAGATGGCATAAACTTTTTTTGTCATCTCTTGGACAAGATCAGGCTCAATAAGCTTTCTCTCACCAGATTCATCCCAACAAGTAAGAGTTCTACATCACTTCCCATATAGAACTTCATAGGGTGTCATTTGAATACTTGAATGGAAGTTGTTGTTGTAAGAGAACGACCAAAAGGAGATGTTGATCTCATCCATCTTTAAATTCAATTGAGCATGTTCTCAGCATGTCCTAGAGTGTTTGAATAGTCCTTTCAGATTGGTCATCAATTTGGGAGTGATAGACCGTACTAAAATTCAATTCAGTGCTCAGAGCATGTTGAAGACTTCTCCAGAATTTTGATGTGAACCTTAGATCACGGTCAGACACGATTGAAAGTGGAACTACATGCAGTCTTACCACTTCCTTACGTAAATCCTGACAAGTTGGTCAAGAAAGAAATCTTCCCGAATAGAAATAAAATGGACAGTCTTGGTGAGACGGCCCACAATAACTCATATCGCATTGTTTCCTTTGAAAATTCTCAGAAGACCAGTGACGAAGTCCACAGTGATATTGTCTCACTTCCATGCTGGTATGGGTAGTGGTTGCAATACTCATTTAGAAAGTTGTCGTTCTGCCTTCACTTGCTAACATACTAGGCACCTTGAAGTGTAATCGTTCAATCTCCCTTTTCATATTATCCCACCAATAATGATCACGAAGGTCCTTATACATTTTTGTACTTCCATGATGTACAGAGAAAATAGAGATATGAGCTTCATCCATCATCTCCTTTATTTCCAAAATAGATGGGACACATAGTCTTGTACAAAAACTCAATACACATTCTTGATCAATATTTAACTCAGGAAATTTTCCATCCTTTACAACCTCAAATTTCTCTTGTAACAAAGGATCTTCCTTCTAAGCTTTCTTGATCTTCTCTAGTAATGATGGTTGAGAAATCATTTGGATTAGGGTTGATGATGTCCCTTCTCTTATAATTCTCAGGTCCAGCTTTACTAGATCATTGATCAAAGGATCTTTTTGAATCATCATCATGAAAAGAACGAAAATTCATTTTATGTGAAAATATACTTCAAACTTTGATGATTTATGTATATATCACATTTCTCCACATAAAGATAGTGTCTCCATATCTTCTGAGCAAAAACGACTTCAACCAGCTTCAGATCATGCGTAGAATAATTCTGCTCATGAATCTTCAACTGTCAAGATGCATAAGCAATGACCTTGTCATTTTGCATGAAGACGCACTCAAACCCTTTCAGAGATGCATCACTAAAAATAACAAATCCTTCTCCACTTGAGGGCAGAGTTAACATGGGTGCAGTAACCAATCTCTTCTTCAGCTCTTGGAAACTTTCCTCACACTCCTTGTCGAGTTAACTTGGTTAATGGATTAAAAGGCCGTGAAAAGTTCATCACAAACCTCATATAATATCCAACAAGGAAATTTCGAATCTCAGTTATTATTGTAGGATGAGGTCACTCTGCAACTTTTCTTTGCAGGGTCAGCTGTGATTCCTTCGTTGGTTACAATGTGCCTCAAGAAAGCAACTTGTTGTAATCAGAATTCACATTTACTGAACTTCCCAAAAAGCATCTCCTTCCGTAGAGTTTGCAAAATAGCTCTTAAATGATCTTCATGCTCCTCGTGACTATTTGAATATATCAAAATATCATCAATAAAAACTACCACAAAGTTATCAAGATAATCCTTAAAAACTCTATTCATCAAATCCATAAAAATATCAGGTGTATTAGTCAGTCCGAAGGTCATAACAAGAAACTCATAATGTTCATATCTTGATCAGAAGGCAGTTTTTGAAATATCTTCTTCCTTCACTCTCAATTGATGATAACCAGATCGAATATCAATCTTAGAGAAGAATTGAGACCCACGAAGTTGGTCAAATAAGTCATCAATTCTTGAAAAGGATATTTGTTATTCACTGTGATCTCATTCAGTTCTCTATAATCAATGCATAGCCGCATCGATCCATCCTTCTTCACGAAGAGAACTGGTGCTCCCCAAGGAGACACTCGTTGGGATAAACCCCTTATCCAAAAGATCTTGAAGTTCATTTAATTGCTCTAGCTCCACATTTTTCATCCTATATGGGGTCTTTAATATCGGATAAGATCCAGGTATGAGTTCAATGGAGAACTCTACCTCTCTTTCTTGGAGAGGTCCGGGTAACTCCTCAGAAAATACATCAACATATTTCTAAAGGATAGACATTTCCTATCAAACTCACATATCCTTCTTTTTCACCGATCAACACCATAAAGGAGGATATATGGGGTTCTTTTAAACAAAGATGAGGTTGAGATATATCTCATTGGAAGATAACTGTAAGTTATTTCCTTCTAAAATTGATTTTAACATTATACTTTAACAGTCGGTCCATCCCTAGTATAATGTCGAATTTAAGCATGAGAATAACTACTAGATTTGCGATAAGATTTTACTCACTAAAGTAAATACTAAAGTTTCTATACACTGACGATGTTTGGAAAGTCCCGCCAGAAGTCTTGACTAACAACTTTACTTTTAGTAATTCGAAGGTTAATTCTAAATTCTTTAGCATTTGGAAGCTAAGGTTTCACCTCACTACGACAATTCCTCGCAATATGGTCATCTTCACCACACTTGTAGCACTTCTCACTCGCGAGCAGACAGTTCCCCGAATGTTTCTTACTACATTTTTTACACGTGCAAAGTTGTACTTGTTTGACTCCTCTTCCTTTATCAAACCTCCTCCCTAAGCTTGGCTCCAGTGATCTCTTCTTATCGTTTGATTTATAAGACCACTGCGTCTCACCAAACTTCAGCTCGACTTTAATCGCACTCCGTACTATCTCCTCATAATTATCATAGTCGGTTGGCTAGATTCTTCCGCAAATGAAGTCTCAATCCACCAAAAAATCTTATGAACATTCTCATTTGAATCCATGACAAAGCTAAAGGTCTATCCTAAAAGTCGGGTGAAGTTCATCTCATAGCTTCCAACAGATTCGTTCTGCTTCTGCTTCAGCTCGAGAAACTCGTTCTCAATTCTTGTTCTCATGGAACGAGAGAAATACTTACTGAAAAAGATCTCTCTGAACTCTCCTCACTCCATAGCTTCAACCTTCAATCTTGGCCTTGTGTTGTTAATCAGTTTCCACAATTGATCAGTTTCTCCCTCTAAACGATAGACAGTCAGAGTGACCTTCTCTTGCTCTGAACAGCAGAGCACAGAAAAAATCTTCTCTATAGAGCTGATCAACTGTTCAATAATGAATGGATCTGTCGATTCACTGAAAGTTGGTAGTCGCTGACACATGAAGGAATCAATAGCATATTGTTCCCTTCGCGGTGAGATCAGTCTCTCAGCTTGATTCAAGTTATTTCTCATAACTTGAATCGGTTGGTTCATCATTCACATGAATATTTCCATTCCGGCTTCCATCAGAGGGTCACCATCACATTATTCATTGCAGTCACCCTTTGTATGGTTCCTTTCTAAAAAAAATCATTATCGTGTATCAGTTCTCATTCAAACTCAAAGCGGTGTTTTCAAGTTTTATCCCTATGTACATCTATGACGGAGTCACATCTACCTACTCATATCCCGACAAAGATATATTTGCTTGATGAACCACCATCACATTATTCATTGCAGTCACCCTTTGTATGGTTCCTTTCTAAAAAAAATCATTATCGTGTATCAGTTCTCATTCAAACTCAAAGCGGTGTTTTCAAGTTTTATCCCTATGTACATCTATGACGGAGTCACATCTACCTACTCATATCCCGACAAAGATATATTTGCTTGATGAACCACTTAATTAATACTCACCAAAATACCAAATAATTTTATGACATTTGGACTTTTATATATAGTTCTTAAAGTTTTCATGGCCAAATTCTCATAAATAACTAAAACTTCATTTGATACCAACTGTGACATCCCTCTTTTTTATAACATAAATTTTCATTATATTTTACAAACACAAAATCTTTGAAGTCTAGTGTCTTGAAAATCAAAAACATAAAACATGAAAATGACATAAAATGTTCTAATTTACTTGTAAATTTACTTATAAGGTTTTATCATATGTTCATCCTATATTCAATTATTGCATCTCATATCCTTGCATCACATATCCTAGAGACACACATCAAAATAAAGAATGAGCAGAAAACTCAGCTCTTAAAAATAAAATCATTATATCATTTATAACTTATAGAAAAGGAGTGAATTTCTTTCTAAAAAATTAAGTTGATGGTCTGAATTTCTTTCTAAACACATTTGCAGAACATTATTTTATGAAAATAAATCCTTACAGATCAATAATAATTTAAAGTTTACAAAAGTACTTTAAAATATCCATTTTTTCAAAATTCATCCATAAGATACATCCTATTTTTTATCCCAACATCTAAAAATTCGCAAATTTCATCAAAAAAAAATCACAGATTTTTATCTCAAAAGATTACTAATCCAAAAGTCCCATATTATTTACTCATTTCATTGAAATTATTTCATTGAGTATAAAATAAAATAACACACTAACAAAGAAATTATGATTCATTATAATAAATTTGTCCTTGATACTTGACTCCAATTTGGATTATCACTAATCCAATTAATCACATTGATACTCATTTCAATTCCCAAAAAATCTACCGAAAATGAGACATCAAAAAACTTACCCACAAGAACACTAACGCGAACCTTACATAAAAATTTGGGCTAAGGATTGGGCTCAAGGATTGATATACAACAAAATTGAGGATATCATTTACTTATAAAAAGATGGAAATATATAGATACTATATAGTTCATCGTGAAAATAGGAACAAAAACTATTTGAACATAATATATAATAAGGTGAACGAAGATCTTCATTAAATTTTTGTTCCAAAATTTATTACAATGGGCCAAAAAGAAAATAGGAACAAAAACTATTTGACCATAATATATAATAAGGTGAACGAAGATCTTCATTAAATTTTTGTTCCAAAATTTATTAGAATGGGCCAAAAAGAAAATAAATGGATGCTCTAACTCAATCCCATTTAATCTCAATCATTGATTTGAAATCGATTGCCCACGAAGGGAGAGTAATTCACGAATGAAAATAAAAGGCTTGTAATATGTTAAATCAATTGCATTATATTAACTCAGTAAATATACATAATGTACCCTAAAAATCAAATTTTTTGATCCTATGTCAAGAGGCACAATCTCACTCCCAAACAATGTTCCACTCAAAAATATAAGTTGCACTCCCGAATATGATATGAAGATTGTATATTACAGTTTCTCTAATGATGCCAACCAGAAAAATGTATTAACATTCATATATCTAATTTATCCAGAATAAAAAATGTACTACAACATTAGGAAAAATTGACAAATGTAAAGGTAAAACATGAATAAAATTACAACCAAATATTCTTTCCATCCACATTTCAACAAAAATTGAGTAAAAACAAACTGAGACCGAAAAAAACCATGAATGGTAAGAGAATACGAGTCATAGGAAAATAACGTCACAAAAAAAGATTAAACCATCGTGAAAATGAAATTCATCCGGAGTCCGTGCATGCTTCAGATAAAAATAAGGTTTGGGAAAAATCATCCAAAATTACAAAGCATTTGAAATTAGTGGGGTCATGCAATAATAAAATACTGGTTAAATGGTTTAACATCTAAACTCAACAGCCTCGTGAAAAAACCAAATTTAATTTAGAATTTTCTTTCAAGAGAAAGAGAATCAAGAGGATAATGGACCAGTGATGGATAAGCTGGAACGAAGATCATTTACTGACGAATCGGGATGATGTTGAAAACACCTCTGGAGTTGTATTTAACGTTTAGGATCTGGCACGAGCTGAAAACCGATAAGCGCACCTGATCAGCTAATACCGATGGCCAGATTTAAGCCTGAATGAATTAAGTGCAACTCGTGATTAAATATGGGAAACTGATGAAATTGAAGTATCGTACCTTCAGAAAGGGGGCATGGACGACTGCGTAGGAAACGAACGCTGACATTTGGAACAGATTCGGAGTAAACTACGGATGATTAGGGAATACAAGGACGCGAAAACACAGCAACCCAACACAAGAGTGGGGGGGACCCGGAGCAATCCCCGTGCGAACCCCCCCCCCCCCAAAACAGGAAAACCTCTATTATTATTATGATGGCCTGCCAAGCAAGCGCACCTGTCATGGCAAAGGCCTAGTAACAACGAACAATAGAATGCAGTAACCCCACCACCCCCACCCGGCTAAGAATTGGGGCGGTACTGAGGTTGTGGGCCTTACGGCCTCCAATGCAAACTCAACCCCAATCTTCCACTGGCTTCCAGAACATATCATAGATTGGAAGGTGTATATCATCACCACCGTTCAACTGATCGAACGGAAAAGGATCCAAGCTCCAATCGAGATATGAGTCTTCTGTAGACGTAGACTCGGCCGATGAAGAGGAGCACTGGGAACAGATGACCAACTGCATGAGCTGTGAGTTAGAAACAACAATTAAGAGGCGGAGAAACAAAATTAAGAACAATATTCTACGTCACTTAAAAACTGAATATATAATCAGATATGATTCTTATTCAGTTCAAATAATTTCAAAATTACAAACATAAATTATATAGATCCGTAGAGAAAACGCGAAAAACTTAGTCACCCAAACAGAAAGTTCAATTGATCAGAAAATAAACAAACATGAGATCTGAGGTGCAAGAAATCTAGTAAAAACAACGAAATCTAGTAAAAACAACGAAATCTTTAGATCTGGTAATTGAACGCGTCTAAAGGTAAGTTCGTGAAGGGAAACGATGGCGGAGTCATTGCAGAACTTCATACGAATAATAGGATCAATCCGTTAATCAGTAGTCAAAGAAACAAGAACTCAATCTGATCGTTGAAAAAAAAAATACAAAACAAATCAGGATACGATCGCAGGAGAATAGAAAAAACGAAAGGGAGGGGTACGTCAAAACATAGATCGGTAAGATATCTAAGGGAACAATTTACCTCTAATATAGGTCTGCGATTAAGAGGACAGAACCGAGGAACCCTAAGGATCGGCAACGAAGTGATGACGAAGCGTACGTTTATAGGACGGGGTGGTGTAATGAACGGATGAGATGAAGAAAGGTGGCATAAGATCGACGGCTAATAAATAAAGGACGGTGGGTGGCGGTGGGTGGTTGACACCCAACTAACAATTCATTTTAAAATATCACCTTTCAAATCGGACAAAAATTAGAATAATCAAATCAAAATTAAAATTTATTTATAATCCATATATTTTCAAAACATATTATCATGCATATATCACCTTATATTTTTAAATATTTATTTAAATTTAAGAAATCATTTAAATATGCAAATATATTTTTAAATGTTTAAAATTAATTTATAAGTGTAAATTGAATGAATATATAATAAAATAAATTTATTTATAAATTTATTATCATTTAAAAACATGCATTTAATGAATTTATGAGAAATATATCGATAAAACCAAAAAATATTATCTTCCAACTGATACACGAAAAAAAATACACAAACAGTTTAATAACTAGTATTCGCCCGTGCGTTCGCGTGACGAAATGCTTATTTTCAATAAGAGAATACTATTTTTCAAAGTTAATAATCAATATTAATATTGAAAATATTTAAACCACATAATAGTGGTGGATAATATTGGAATACAGATATAATAACTATTAGGATGTCATCAATATAGTAGAAATCATTGAGGATAAATTTTAAGGGATGAAATGTTTTTTTAGGATGGAGATGTTAATTACACGAATGAATCTACATTTCAAATAACATTCGCAAAAACTTTGGTCTATGCGGTAACATAAAAAGTGATACACAATTAAAATTGAAGAATCTTATTTTCAAATACAAGTTATAGAATTGATCGGACATCATAAATATAATTGAAAACGTTTGGGATAATTTACAAGGAATAAAAATTTAACTTCAACATGGATAATTCAAATACATGAATGAAAACATCGTTTCAATGGATAATTCAAATTATGATCATTATGATGATAAATGTTGGAGTTGAGGCCATATGATCCTCAAATGAAACACTAAACGAGAAACCTATAGAATAAATGATTCCACTGCAAAACATAACATGTTATAGTAAACACATAATACACGACTCGAAGAACATAATGATAACAGAAAAAAAAGTTAAATAACGACCAATTTTTTTAATACATGTCAAGTCGCATTTAATAGTAGTAAAAGAAACTAATAACTCAAATAAAATAAAAATACTCACTGCTCCAAAATACGCCACTGCTCCCATCTTCCATGATGGCGTATTTCTCCAAATTATACCGTAACTCCACCTTGTCACCTTGTATGCATGATCGAGACCTTTCATCCCAACACCAACATTGTTCATTGATTTACTTCTTTTGACTTTAACTATAGTATAATCATGCGCGACATTTGGATGTAAAATGCATTATGTCCAAACAACAAAAAAAAACCTTTAAGAAAATACAAATGGTGTTATTGTACCTCAGTTTTTTTTTCTGTCTTTAAATTTAGAGGAATCGTGTATGAAATTTATTGGTTTTCCTCTTTCACATGAATGGGAAAGAGTAGTTCCCATTGAATTCTATTAGGCATTGGATTCTAACCATAGTAGGGAAAAATGCTTAAGTGGTTTATATATGAATCCATGGAAAAGTAAAGTTACTTCAAATCATACAAGCAGTCGAAACCCATATTTACATTAAAAGGCTAAAATAAAATCAATAAAACATAAAAACTAATATAAAAGGACATAGTAAGATCAATCCATATGTAAAATACATGTTATGACATCAAATTTTAAAACAAAACAACTTAAAAGAAATAATATAAAAAGAAGTGGTTGTGAATTGTTACTTACCATTTGTACCAAGTGAAGTGGTCATTGAGAGGGATTGACTTGCAGACATAATCATTTGAGGAGTTATTGTAGTGGAATAAGTGGTAATATGGCAAGAGCTCACCACCTACAATTGGAATTTCGGATGGAAGCTGCACTCGATTCACACTCACCATGTTGCACAAGTGTGTCATGAAAATGAGAAATTTGAGCCTGCATATACAAAGTAATGAAATTAGCGAAACCATAAATTAATGGTTCCGTGGAAATCTTATATTATAACTCCATATAGAACTTACATATGATAATGATAACATACAATTTTAGTCTACTAATTTTCAAATTGAGTTCGAAAAATGGGGTGGCAGTTCACCTGTTGCTTCTTCAGTCAGAAAACATGTATAATCAAGACTTTAAACCCACTGGTAGAATGGGAAATCCAATCTATTCAGAATCGTATTCTCAAAACTAAGTAAACAAAAATGCACAGAATGATAAAAAACATTAATTTATCAATCTCACCAACTGAAATTGTTGAAATCTGTTTAATTTGACATTGTGTAGAAATTAAACACTCCGAGTATCGTCACTAGCCTATTGAATGAATCTGGCCTCAAACCTTTGAAAAAATATCAGCATCCTGCTACCCACTTTTGCAGCAGAAACATGATTTTTAAACAACTTTATGACTAAGGTATTGTCAAAAAAATCAAAGTAGCTCCTTCATTAAATCCAACGAATTCTTGAACTAATTGGCACAAATTCAGGTTCTTTGATAAATAGTGTTTTAATGAATTGTTTATCTCCCTTTTTTATGGTATCTAATCACTTGGCATTTGAATCAAAATAAGGGGATTAGATAAATTGAACTGGACAGGACCAAAAGGGTGATAAATCTCTTCCAATGTTTTTCAATGACTAAAATTGAACGCAATTTTAACATAAAAACATAACCAAATGCTTTTAGTCATTAGGGTCCCCGTCATAATCACTGTGTAAAACCAAACGGGCTTGGACTTTCTTCTTTCTTGTAAAATAAACCATAATTTATTTTAACTTTTAAGTATATAATAATACATTTTTCCCAAGAGATGTTTTCCCTTTGGATTCTCCATGAACATGCTGATAAAACTCACAACATGCATCTGGTCCAGTAGAAGATAAATACATCAAGCTTCCCACTATTTGCTTGTAAAATGTGTTGCTTGTTTTGTCAGAAAACATGTATAATCAGAAATACATTACTCAATATCAGTAGCTTAAATGGGGGTCATGTTATTCGAAAGGATGAGAATATAAAAAGGATTTTGATAAAGATGAACCATTAAAGAATAAACATGTTTTAAATCTTTAGTTTTGTCACTATGATAAAGATCCTTAAAGTCTATGAGTAAACATTTAGATTTGGATGATTCTGCATAATTTGAATTTTTAGATTTGACACAATCATCTCATCATGATACATCCACGTTTTCTTTTCTCTACAAATCAGACGTCATGATATATTTTTTTCTCTTAAATTATACATAAAAATTTATGTAGGCTGTCTGTTCAACTTATATTTATCAAATATTAGATTGTTGATATTGATTATTATGCAAGGGATGGAAATGTTCCCTAATGGAATTTGATACAAAGGGATGAGGCCTTTCATATTCATTAATTGGTTTCATTACCTAAACATACCCACTCAGATCAAGAAATCTTAAATATGGATAGCTTGAAGCAATGACATCATCAACAACATCAGTCCAAAATCCCTTAAAAATGATAAATTCATGAAGTGATCCAAGAACGAATGAGTTGGTAAATTATTACATTCTCAATTTTATTCCAATTTATAATTTAAGACAACTAAAAAGTGAAAAAAAATTATATGGTGGTATAAAGTATACTTATCAGCAGCTGAAAAAGCTTCAAATATCACATGACTTGTTTATAAGCATAACATAACTCACATGAAAGTATAAAGAATAGATAATGTTCAGTAAATGAAGAATGATATGGTATATTTTGATGCAAGAAGAAATTAAATAACGTAAGAAAAAAATTATAATTGTTAATTAGAGTAGATTTGGTGAAGTCGATTTACAATTTATCATATTAAAGAAAGAATATAGAGTACAGATTATAGAGACCACAATGGTGTTACTAAAAAATACATGAAATAATACAACTAAAATAACAAGTAAATCACAAATGGTTAAAATTAATACCAGCATTGTAAGAAACCTTAGTAGTCGCCTTTGAAACTCCGCTTCTCTGGATCTTGATAGGGATTTGCATGTTCATATTGTTTTTCTTTTTATTTAATTGACAAGGTGTTCAAGAAAACCATTATATGCATAATTGTGAGTATAGTGAATGCCATATATATTATAAAGGCAAACAAAAAGTTGACTAAACATGTAATCGAAGACAATTATAAAAATATCAATGACCAATATATAAAATATACAGGATAGAAACATAAAAAATTGTGTATTGAATAAGAAAAGTTTACTTAAAGTGCCACATGCTCTGATGTGGTGAAGGAGAAAGCTATCTACACTGGTAGAAAATGAAAATGTTGAAAGATTCGCCAACCAAAAGAAATATTAGATACCATGGTACAAATAATAATATAATTAGTACAATTAGCAGTTATAATTAGCAGTTTGAATGCAAATAATAATATAATAAGAAGTTTGAATAAACAAATTGTATACATAAATATTTAAGAATAGGAAAAAGTAGTATAATAATAAGTTATAATAAGAAGTTAGAATGAAAACTGGATACAAATTGTATACACAAATTGTATACATAAATAGTATAATTATCAGTTTGAATACACATTGTGTACAGTTTGTGTACACAAATTGTATACATAAATAGTATAATAAGTTGTTTGAATGCAAAAGGCATAGTGAAGAGAGTGGGAAAGTACCTTTGGATCTACTTTGAGAGGATGTATTGAATAGGAAAATTGATTGGATATTGGAATTAGAGTAGTAGTATAGTCTGGTTCCTAGAAGTGGTACATACAAAATAGAAAATTAAATATGAATATATAAAATTATAGACACTGGAGCAAACATAAAATGAATTTAATGTATATGTGTAATTGTTTATTCAGAATCAAAATGAACTACATTTATCAAGAATATGAAAATGATGTATCATTATTATGTTGTAAACAATTGTCAATAACTGCAAAAAAGCATAGTTATTTTAATTTTATGTTTGTTATAACAATTCAAAGAAACAAATAAAAAATAAATAATAATAAGACAATTACACTTGAAAATGCATTACCATGGATCATCCCCATTACATGATCGTTGCAAAAACAATTTGAGAAACAAACCAATAAAAAAGGAAGATAAAACCATCAAATAGATACAATAAAACCAACACTAAAATCTGAGTACATATTCATCATGGAGATTTAGAAGAATTCGAAAAAAAATCATCCCAAATGAACCTATTGCAATGGATATCAATGTGAAAAACCAAAAAAAATTAGAATAAGCTGCAAGAAATAGCCTAAAACTAACCACAATATAAGTTTTTTATTTTCAAACATATCATGGAAAAACAGGCAATAAAAATTGAACATAAAGTAATATACAATTGAAGTGAAAAGATATAAGAGATGAAGAAGCAAGGATTTAGGTTTTGGAATAAGAAATTAATCATAGACCTGAAGTGTGAAGCATATGTGAGAGGGAATATGGGTTACAATGAAGAGTCGGAGGCGACGAGGGAATATGGATTACAAACCAGAAATTCAAAGTAGATGGAAACAGAAATTACATTATGCATGTAATCCATGACCTTTATACAAATCAGTAATCAGGAGTAAATACAACATGCATGAGAGAAATATGAATATTTGTGTATATACTATTAACTAGAAAAAACCAGTTAGGTTTACCTAAAATGCAATAGGTTTTGATCTGGTGGAACAAATAAGTGAACCTTGAAAAAATGAATATGTGAATGAATAACAAGGGACCGAATGAAATAAATGTCCCAATTGTTCAATGGGTAAAACAAATGTATTTTAATAACATAATAAAAATACATAAGTAAAGAGAAACATGAATATTTGTGTATATACTCTTAACTGAAAAAAATCAGTTAGGTTTACATAAAATGCAATGGGTTTTGATCTGGTGGAACAAATAAGTGAACCCTGAAAAAATGAATAAGTGAATGAATAATGAGAGACCAAATGAAATAGATTCCCTAATTGTTCAATGGGTAAAATAGATGTATTTTAATGATGTAAGAAAAATTTTTAAGCAAAGAGAAATACTACAATTTTTAGAGTGGATCACCCGAAGGTGGAGTAGGCGGAGGCAGAACGGGTGGAGGCAAAGGAGTAGGCGGAGGTGGAGCAGGCAAAGCGGGCAGATGTAGAGCAGCTAGAGGAGGAGAGGAAGAACCGTAGTAGCGGAGTAAGCGGAGCAGTCGATGGTGCTATGCAAAAACTATACGATGAGATGAGGGGATTAGAGAGGAAGAACCATAGCAGAGGAGGAGCGAAATCGCGACCAGGACGCCAGTGGTGTTTTGCAGGAAGAACAGGTTGAGGGGAGGGGAATCAATAGTGGAGACCCTAAGAGAAGCCGTAGAAATCACAAGCGGGGTCAGGTATGGAGGGAGGGGAATGAAAAGGCATGAACCATGGGGGGGACGTGGTGGATTGTAGTGGTGACATGTGGTAGGAAATGCACCGAGTTTTAGTATAGATTTTCATAAACTTAATAACTTGTGAAACAAATTTCGAAGAGTCCCTAAAAATAAAATGGACTAAGGTTGAAGATACATCATCAAACGACATCAAGATTCAAATTAATTGTAAAAATAAATATTTAAACACATTTAAATAAAAATGTATTTTTAAATATACAAACATATGAAAATAAATATTTATTATTCATTTTATTTAAAATAAAAATTTATCCATTTTATTCACCTTATAAAAATGCATTAATATTTATATACACCTATACAAGTGTATATACAATTTTTATATATAAATATGCATGTGTCAATAAACAAATATATATTTATGTGTGTATTTTAATATATGTAAATAAATACACACACATAAAGGGTACCTTGCACATATATTTTATATATACATATTTATGTATTCATAAATATGATTTATATAACAATAAATATGTATTTATATAAATACAATATAAAATCGTTCATTACAGCTGCTAAGGGTGGCGCCACACACACTACAAAGATGCAGCCCAAGGACTCGACCCTGCGACCACCACCCCAAACCCCTACCCCCCTTCCAGATGAACTACTTGTTAGAATCATCATACAGTCATGTTATGGAGAATTTCAACATTTGAAACCATGTGACTTACCTACAAACAACTTCATAACATATCCTATACATACATACTCTGAAGGGAAAAGAAGACCTCATGGAGGGGATCGAGACATCAGTAAGATACCACAACTCTGAAAGAACTATAATTCTAACTCTGTGCCAGAACCTGCGGGTCAGGAGATAGTCTCAGGTGGACAGTTTCTATGGGGCGTAGACCTCCCAAAAGGCAACGAAGGTGTGCAAAAGTTTCCTCGAGCCAAATGTATTGACCCTTGAGTACAAAGGAAAAAGGAAGCTTGACTGCAAGACCCACCAGTCTCTATCTAGGATCAGGATTTGTTTATTTAAACGTCACAAGAATTCATTTTTGCTACTATAAAGACTTAAAATGTTTTACCTTATCCAAACAACACAAATCACTTTTTACTTTTTATGCAGCTGCGTAAGAGGAAAAACCTCCACACATCATGTATGTCTCAACTTTTATGTTTTCATTCTCAAAAAAGAATCTACAACGATTTTGAAACCTTCGAAGATTCAATAAGACCATCTTATAAGAATCTATGACGATTTTGAAACCTTTAAAGATGAGTCAATCATAATATCTTTTAGGAATCAAGTTCAAACAAACCTTTTAGAGTTTCATACTGTACCCACTTCTATAAGAATTATCTTGTAGGATCTTCATCAATACAACCCCACATGCACAAGTTGCATGAGAAAGAAAATTAGATGAATTTGAATACCCTGAACATCACTCTTCTTGGAAGACGTCCTACTTCCCATGTTTGTTACTAACTTTACAGACCTCAGGAATATGGGTACCAAGGAAAATCTTCAAAAAATACAAACCCAAAATGTAATATAAAATAAACACTACTAGAAAACAGGGCTATAGCCATGGACCTATAGCCACTGTTTTATAAGTCTATGGCTATAGCTTAGTTTATACCCACAGCTCTATTAAAATTGTGACTATATCATAATTTATAGCCACAGATTAAAAAAATCCATAGCAATGTTTTTTTTGACTATCAATCGGGCTCGTCCTCCCCATTCCACGAATCCTTTCATCCCCCGATCCGTGAGCTCCTCCTACCCAGTCCGCGACACTCTCGGCGACGCTCTCCACGATGCTCTCCTCCTCTCCCCTCGATCTGTGAGCTCCTCCTCCCAACTGTCCATGACTCCTCGAACCCTCGACCTGGACCTACTCTCCGCGCACTCCTCCTCGACGTCGCTATTACACTCTCCGACCATCGATGTTTCATGACGGCCTCCCCACCCTCACGCTCGACTTTCTCCTCCCACCCTCAACCCTCTCCCCCGACGAATACTCCTTCTCCCTCGTCGTTCCTCCTCCCTTGTCGTTCCTCTAGATACCGAATGGTCATGGATTTTATCCTGTAAGTTGATTGGACTTTTAGTTTTTCCTTGCCCGCATGCTTGGTTTCTCATGAATATGTGAAATTTGCAAGAAATTTGAAAGAGATTTCAATGTCGAGCTTCAGAGTTTAGGGGAAATTTTGAATAGGAGTGCCCAGGCCAAGCCGACTCATCTTGCTCAATTGGTTCCGGGCATTGATAACAGGTTTTGAAATTTATTTGATTTCTCTTGTTCCCTTGCGTTTTTCAAAACACGAGCTATGACATTACTTCATATGTTTATCCCTTCATTTGAGATGATCCTAAATGAACTCCTCCACTTTGAGGGAATTTCTCAAGATAACACAAAATCTTCAGGAGGTCAAGCCCTCCCCAAGAAAGATGTATTTTTTTTTCTGAATGGATTCAGTATGTTTCCACACCAAATTATCACAATCCTTATGTGGGTAGTCCCGGGATTTTTCCTACACATTCAAACTAGGGATGAATTCATGCTTATTTTACAACACTCGAATAAGGACAATTGAGTTAGTGGGGATGTAATTTTTTCCTAGATGTCAACTGATTGGTTCAAAATGTAGCCTTCTTAGTAATGTTTCATAATTGTTTGCTATTACTAGTGCATGAATCCAACACCAGAGTCAGAGTTACAACCTTTTTGATAGTGGACCAACTGGCCATAGGGAGGTGAATTAATATTGTGATCCTGGTACTGGAAACGATTTATCATTTTAGGGGTGTATAAGAATGGTAATGTGTCCCTACTAACTCATGGTCCCTTTTCATGTTCATTGGGAATGGAAAATAGGCCGCATTCAAGGCTATGGATTCATAAAAAAAATATAATATTATATATACATAATTCTATCCATACTTAATATTTATAGGTTTGGTGAATCCATTGACCTTGTAAGAACACAATGCAGTTTACCAGAAAAACCACCATAACTATTTTTGATACACAACATATAATTATCTTACTAGTATCTTACACATTTACATTATTTAACTTAATGGTAATATAAATGAACGCCGTTCTAATATTTTGGTTTCCTAGGTTATGAAGATATGTTTTAGGTATAAGTACTAATGGTTGACATCATTATGGGATATTTTTATGATATTTCATTACGATTGAATATTTTTTATGATTACAAAGACACAGAACTATTATAGTCCTTAGGCATGTATTATTGTAATTTAATTTATACTCACCTAATATTATGTAATATATTTTTATGTTAACTCTGGGTTTCTATACATTCTGTTTATGTTGCATGGTTGGCGGTATGTTAATGTAAATTGTGATATTGTGATGCAAAACCATTCCACCTTGGATAAGATAATTTAACAAAGATGGCACATTATTTTTTAAAATTTATAAGATTCTCAGGTTATTTTGTGACTTGTACCCCTCTTGGATAGAGGCAAGAACATGGTTGGTGAACGGTTTGGAAAACCATTATGTCAAACCATACAACCCTTAAAAAGTGTGATTTTCCCATTTCCCCCATCGATATTTATCATGACTTGGAAAATATTCTCCTCATTTCTTCCCCTTTCATCCATGGTTATGAACAAAAATGACCAAATCATTCGAAGGGTGGATCTCCTTTGATTCTACACTGTTCGGAGAGCCCTTGGTTTCAAATCGATGCTCCATGTTTCTCTAATACTTCTCTTTCTTCAATTTTTCAGATTTGGGTTTGTTTACTTTTCTATCTTCTTTTGAATCCCTTAAATGATTTTTTTCTAGTGTATATTAGGTTGGGTTTTGGAAGGGTGTTCGAATCCGAGTGATTCTCCAAGTTTGTGCATGTTATTTTCTTCAGAATCGAAGTACGCCATCTACAAGTTATATCCAAAAGTTTTATTGTTAATTTGTTCATGTGCAGTTATGTTCATGGTTCTATATTGTTTTTAATTTTATTCCTTTGTTAGGGTTTGGTAAAATTGTTTGATAAATGATAAAATGAACACCTCATGATCCCCATGTGATGTGTGGAGGATGATTTCACCTGTTTAGTGCCACCCATGGGGTGATTCAACATTTCCCAACATGGAAAATTGAAATATTAAGAATAGGGTTGATTTGTGTTGAAGTAAAGACCATGATAAATATGTTGAAATTTTAGATAAAATATAAGAGTCACCAATGGTTGTTTTTTCAAGTTATTGAAAATGGAAAATGGTATTATTTGGAATGATGTGAAAAAAAGTTCAATGGATTAATGTGAATCTGGGCAATGGATTATGAATTTGTGATGTACATGCGTAAATAGGTTAATTCATAAGAATATAGAAACGTGATAAATGGGATAATGAACCTAAATTGAGTAAACGATTATATGGGTTAAGTTATTGGTGTTGATTAATATTCTAAATGGGTTAAGGTATGAAAAGGGAAATGAGTCAAATGGGCTAAGTGATATAAATGAAAAATGTGTTAATGGGTTATGTATTGATATTGTGTCATATGAAAATAAATATGAGTTGTGATGTTTGTGTGTATGGAATATGTATGGATGCGATATGTTATATGTGGTTAATCAATACATAAGAATGTGATCATGGTCTGGTTGTATGGGGGGAATTGACTTCAGTTTTAATACACATGGGTCGGGTTGGATAGAGGCTCTAAACCCCACCCCTTTAATACATGAGTTAGGGAGTCAGACTGAGGATATATTCCCTTAATAGTTTGTTGGATATGACTACATGGACTAAGGCTCCATGGTAAGTGTAATTATTTTGTTATGATATGTTTATCCCTAGCGAGATAGGCAACATGACTTATTCACTTATGCATAGTATTTTACCATATTAGGCCATTGTTTAAAAGATATAAATGCCTAACCTATTTGAACATGGGATGAAAATGAAATAAGTTATTAAGATGGTATAAGTGATAAAAATGGAAATAACGAAGGAAATGGTTAATGTGTATATAGTTAACCGATAATACCTGAGTTTTCTTTTGTTTTCTATCTTATTTACATTGAACCTACGTACACTATGTGTTTAGACTGGATAATTTATAGACATCATTGGTGATATCCTACTGAGTATTACCCACACCTTGACCAGACCATCATTGGGTACCTAAGATTATTTCATCATTGTATGTCTGAACAAGGGCAAAGGCCCTCTTCTGGGGAGTTTAGTTGTCTTTGGGAAGAGCATGAATGGAGATCAAGAATTGGATTCTGGACCCATTTTGGGGATTCCAAGGTTTCAATTAATTATTGGGTTTCTTTCTCAATTGACAATGTTATCTTGACATGATATATTATTGTTTGGTTATAGTCCATACCCTCTTGGGGAAACAGTTTGTAATTCATGTGTACAATTATTGTTTATTGTTTCATTTAATTCACATGGTATCTATTGTGCCTTACACCAGTAAGGAGGTTTTAGAATCCACACATGATTCCTCATACCCATGCTACATGTAAGAAACCTCTGGTTTGTGTAGGGTGTTAAGGGGGTTCAAAACATGAATGAAAAGAGAAAAGCGGCCATTATGTGCATGTTACATGGTTGGAATATAGTTAGAGTAAACCACATGACCTTGGAAAGATGAATTTCAGACTGATGGCACATATTTTTATAAACTGTGTGAGATCCCTGGTTCACAGTGTGACTTGGACCCCTCTTGGAAAGATATTGGTGCACGGTTTGGGTATGTTTTGGAAAACCATGTAGCCAAACTGTGTGCCCCTTAAAAATTGAAATTTTCCAATTTCCCCCTTGTATTTATCAAAACTCACTCAATTTTCTCATCATTTATTCACCTTGAAACCATAGAGATGATCCAAAATTCTCATGTCTCTACATGGGTTGATCTCCTTTTATTCTATTCCATTTGAAGCACCATTGGTTTTGAATCAAATATCTGGGTGAGTATAATCCTTATATTTATTCACTTTTTCACATTATGGAATGTGTAGTTTCTCATGTTCTTCTAATGACCTAATAATGTTTTTTCTTTTTAGGTCGTATGTTTCGGTTTTGAATGGTGTTTGATTCCGAGTTAAGGGGAATGGTTGAGCAAACAGTATTCTTTAGAATAGAGGTATGTGGTCTATAAGTTATATACAATTGTTTTATTATTGATTTTTGAATGTGAGGTTGTGTTCTTATTCATCTCTTGTTGGTAATTTTATTTCTTTTTTAGGGTTTGGTAAATTGGTTGGATAAATGATAAAATTAACCCCTCATAATTTCTGTGTGATGCGTTGAGAATTGTTTTACCAGTTCAGGGCCACCCATGGGGTGCACCAACATTCCTAAACATGGAAAATTGAATTGTTAAGTATATGGCTGATTTGTGTTGAAATAAAGCAATGCCATTATTTTATAATAAAACCCCTCCAACGGAGGTGCGCTGTCTTCTAAACCAAAGTGTAGTGATAACTATTTGCATCATGTTTAGATTTGGTTTGAGTCTTTCATATGCCTCTTGTTGGTGTTTGTTTTGTGGCTAGTTAGTTTTTGTTTTCTTTTAATAATATAAATTGGCTTATCATACTCGTTTAACTCAAATGAAATTTCCTGAGTAGGCATATTCCTTGACCATGACACTTTCCTTTTCACGCTTTGAATATTATAAATAAAATTTCCATGTTTAGGAAAATTGAATGAATTTGTAAATGTTTTGTGTAGGGTGTATGATTCTTTTCCGTCATTTTGTTTCCCTTTAGATATTGCGTCATTGTGCCGCTCACTACAACCTTCTCTGGTGATCCCTTGTTATAGCATATTAAATAGTTGATCTGTTTTATCATCTGTAGGTAGGGAGACGGTCAGAATGTTTCCCTACCTCCTCCCGCTCCCTTTGCTCCTGGCCGGAAGATGCTACCCCGCGGATGTCGCTGGGCCGGGCCAACACTCCGCGGTCACGCCACAGTCACGCCGTGGTCACGCCGCGGTCACGTCGCGGTAATGCTGTGATTTTCCCCTACTTCATAACGATACCCTGTGACAGTTTGCAGTGATAGTATTCCATGAGTCTTGTGATCAATGTTGAGACTGACTAATCACAATTTCTATCGGCGGGGCGACAATCGGAATGTTTCCCCACCTCCTCCCGCTCCCTTCACTCCTGGCCGGAAGATGCTGTCCTGCGGATGTCACTAGACTGGGTCAACATGCTGCAGTTACACTGCAGTCATGTTGCAGACACATCGTGGCCATGCCACAGTAATGCTGTGATTTGGCCCTGCTTCAGGACAACACCCTGTGGCGGTTCGCCGTGATATTATTCCATGAGTCTTGTGATCAATGTTGAGACTGAGTAATCACAATTTCTGCCAGCGAGGCGATGACCGAAATGTTGCCCCACCTCCTCCCACTCCCTTCGCTCCTGGCTGGAAGATGCTACCCCGTAGATGTCACTGGATCGGGCCAACACGCCGCGGTCACGCCGCAGTAATACCGTGATTTGGCCCTGCTCCAGCCACATCCATCCCACACCATCCCCTTTACTGGAAAACAATGACCTCCTAGGCCAAGAATTAGATCTTGGGTAATATTATTCCATGTTTATAAAATTATTACAGTGGTTGTGCATGTTGAAAAATAATTCAATAGGTAATCTATACTACTTTGAAAATCCTTGTGAAAAGTATCCCTTATAGTAGCCTTATGAATCCTTTGCAGTAACCAATGAATTCCCATCCATAACCCTCTTAGCCTGAGGAAGAGTCCCCGAACTTTCTTGGTCGGCCTTTTTCTCCTTTAGGAATCTTTGAACCAGTGTGTAAGAATCCTCCACATTGGTCGATGCAGTTGTCACTAGACTAGCTTGACTCTTTCTACCACTGGCAGAAAAACATTGCTCACAACCAATCCGAGTATCTGTAGAGGCAATACATTGTTGTCTCATAGAAACTTTACCAGCCTCCATTACATTTTCCATGGGAGTTCCAACATCAATCACTTCTGGTTCTATGGGTTATACTTCAAAAAATTCAAAATACTCATCTATTGTCACCAATTTGTACTTCATCGTGATTTGTTCTGATAGAACATTCAAACACTTTTTCCCTTAGTTAGTGGTTCCATTAGAACATGAACATGTTTCCCCTCCTCAATATGCCTTTCATGCTTATCCTACGAAGAAATCAGATCATAATGTACCACGTCATGCCATTCAAGATAGGATTCAAACTTCTCCTCAATCTCTTCATTGTTTATCCATTTCTTTCTGGACTGAAAAGTCCACAAGATTTCTACCTCTCTATTCAATTTCATTTGATCCACTTCCATGAAAAAATACAAATAAGATATTACCTCTTCAGGACATACTGTTTTGGTTGCAAGCTGCTGCTCCTTGGAATTACGTCTACTAAATGTACATGCAACGACTTTGTCACCTCAATTTCCAGAATCTAAGCAATGAGACTCTTGCATCTCCAACTCTCATGCTTCTGCTCGCAAGAACTGAATTTTTTTTATAGTTGTTATTAGTTCTTGAATCACGATAATATGAGTTTAATTAAGACACACCTCTGTAGAAAATTTGAATTCCATCATAAACAATAATCAAGCTAACAAAGCTCGTGAACTTCCTCCAGCTTCTGCAGCGTGTCTTCAGAAATGGTCACAACTTCCCAATGTTTGTGCCTCCATCAGAGTCAAGTTTTTAGCATCAATTTTCCCAAAGGTTGTGTCCAATATAAAAACAGCTATTAGAGAGATAAATAAACTATAAGTAATTCATTTATTTCATATTTTTTTCAATGAAAAATGCCTCCATGAAAGAGTCATGCATACCTTCCGATCACAATCATGCCTAACAAAAACTAGTCGCATAAACCATTTCCTCAGTGTGAGATGCATATTCAATTTTACCCACCTATATTGTATTTCCCAAACCCTTACTCTCTCTCCATCTATTGAAAATCTTGGATCAGCTTCCCTCCTTGAGTGATTTCCCCATTGGAGTATTCAAAAGTTAGGTAACAAACCTAACAACAATGAGATAAGTTGAAAATAGGTAGAAGAGAATTGAACAAATAGACATGTCTCATTTGAGATTTCTAGGATGAGAAGAAATGGAGATACGTAAGGAGGTAGGAGAATAATCTCAAGGAAGAATACCACCTCTTTGAGAGATAAGGTCAGCACCTCCCAAGGCCCCTACCTCTCAACATCAACTAGCTGAACCAAGCCAATTAATTTGTACCCCTTCCCACTATTCTCTCCCCTATTCAATATCTGAAACAAATACTAACAACCCATCCAACAAATCCCTAACTACTATAGCTAGCAAAAATATAAAAGTATCAAGAAAGACAACATCTCCCCTAATTATTCACTACTTCCCATACACGCCCCAACCAACCCCACGACAAACTAACCCCCATATATTACTAACATTTCGTACCCATTAAAAACTCAGATTATTCTCTAGGTGGACTACGAATAGCTTTTCTCGATTGCTTAAGTACTGGAATGACAACCTATTCTCAATCACTATAACGGAAACCCCTAGAGGCAACTTTGGGGGCAACCTAAGCATTAATGTAACTTTTTCCAGTCTTTTCCTTAGAGCATAAGTCTTCTAAAGCTCACTGACCTTACTTTGTTGACCCATTTTTAGTATCCCATCACAAATAAACCAAACACATGGAAATCCCAGTTTAAATAATATAGATTCATGCCCCCGAATAAGAACTTAAAACAACTCCTCTTGTACCAAAAACACAGTCTTAGAATCAATATTTTTCTCTTCATACCAAATTTTGGAAGCTTTAATCATAAGCACAGTCACCGGTGGGTCTCAGAGTGCTTGTTCAGAAGCAGAAACAACCATAGAAAAATATGATTTTATTCACAAAACATTCTGAATTATTCTTGACTAGAAGGATGTAAACTTACGAAAACCTCCAGAAGGTATAAAAAAATCCTTTACTCTCTCCAAACGGCTCTAAGTAAGTGAATTATTCCCTTTTAGTAGGCTTCAAAACTGTTGTATAAAAAAATCCTTTAATCATAAGCACGGTCACGCCGTGGTCATGCCGCGGTCACACCGCGGTCATGCCGTGGTCACTCCACAGTCATGCCGTGATTTGGCCCTACTTTAGGACGACACCCTGCGGCGGTTCGTAGTGATAGTATTCCATGAGTCTTGTGATCAATGTAGAGACTGAATAATCACAATTTCTACCGGCGGGGTGACGACCGTAATGTTTCCCCGCCTCCTCCCGCTCCATTCACTCCAGAACAGAAGATGCTGCCCCGTGGATGTCCCTAGATCGGGCCAACACACCGTAGTCACGCCGTGATTTGGCCCTGCTCAAGGACGACACCCCGTGTATAAGTGCACTATGCAAGAAGTTAGTACTTATGCACTGTATAAGTGCACTATGAAAGAAATACTAGGTGATTAATACGGGAGGGATTCCCTTGTCCTTATTTCATAGAATATGAGAGAAGGTTAAGGCACTAGACATCATCAAAGGATAAGAAAATTTATCCCCTCACTATCTAAAATGGGGAGGTTTCTAGCATTTCCAATAAGGTTGTGGTCCTTATTACCAAAATATTTTATAATTAACAACACTCAAAGGATCCAAACTATTAGATATTATAAATTTAGGAACTTAATTACTATTATAATGTATAATATAGAGGACATTCTAGTGTTCCCTATGGTCTGACTACACATATCTAGAGGATTCAGGGAAGGCCTCGTCTTCATCTTTTTTGGGTGAGGTGTCTAAGGGAAGAGGTGAACTACCATTGGTGACATTAAAATGAATCCCAAAGGATGGTACACCTAGGTGAGGCATAGGTGGATAGAAGGGTCTAGTGTAGGGTAGACTTGGGTGTACTGGAAGGCACACGCAAGATTGAACTAGATGGACTGGAATGTCTCTTGCAGGATAGACCTGGACGACATGAGATTGATTTGTGCAGGATGTACCTATGTGAGCTAGAGGTGAATTTAGAAAACATAAATCCTTGGTAATAACACTTAGGTGAGGCCTTTATCTAGGATAATAGGGTTACCTCAGGTGTCTATGGAAGGGTTTTGTATAGGTCCTTAGTTTGGGAGGATACCTTAAAGATAATACTTATGGACTAAGGGTGAGTGGTTACTCATGAGGGTGAATAACTCTTCAAACACTTTAGGAACAATAAAATAACTATTACCCTTAATTACCTCTTCGATTAGGTTTTGTAAAGATACCTGGATGGTTTTGATGGACCAGGAAATGGAATAGGGCAAGTAGAGCTTTATGACTTATTCTGATCTTCCATATTTCATAAATACAGAGCCCAAGGTCCTATTTATAGGAAATTTTGGGACCCTGGGAGAAGGATATGTCTTGAACAGGGTTCCATCATAGGTTATTTCACTGGGTGTTGGCACTGATCTCCCTTTCTATGATGACTTGAACAAGTCTGGGGTTGCACAACCTGGCCCTGCGTGATGGCGTTGCTTAGGTCTTTTGTTGGGACTTATTGGGCGATCGATTTTAATGTTTTTTGTTCTTAACTTCCCAATTACTTGAGGTATTCTATTTTGAATGTAGTAATCCTCATATGGAAATGGGAGTGTAAAACAAAACCCTCATGATTTGATCCAATTGTAAGAAGAGGGTCTAATCTTTAAGTAATGAAATACAGACGTTGAAACATTCTTTGTTTTTTGGTCTCTAGATTCCCATTTACATTTTTGATTGGTCTTGAAGAAAATAACATCTTGAGTACCATGCAAGGGATGAATGGGGAAGGTTGGGCCTCAAAAGTATGTCGCACTGGTTTCTTTCATTGGTGGTTCATGCAGTTAGTCCATGAAGGTTAGGTGCACATGCCACCAGTGTAGATGTTCGTGCATTTATAAATAGCATCGATTGATTGAAGTCTCTTATTATCACCTTATCACAGTTGTAGCCACCCTTCAGCTATCCCAGTTCTTTTCTTCTACACAGATGTTTCATCATGCTAGTTTTCTGTGAAAGATTCATGCTAATGCTTTTCTCACATACACATGGTATTCCCTTATCTTCATGACACATGTACCTAGTTGGGGTGATCTGTGTGAGGTCATTTGGGTGAGTGACCTGCATGAGGTCAATTGGGTGAATGGCCTGTGCGGGGTCCCTTGGGTGGGCGATTGACCTGTGTGAGGTTGTATTGGTGAGTGATCTGCACCACATCACACCTATGCCAAATTTTTTAATTTATAATTTTTTCCAAAAAACAAGATTTTATCACCTATTAAATTCTTGATATATTATTGCAGATTTGCAATGGATACCCAGAAGGTTAGTTTTTTTAATGAAAAATATTCTTCCCATTTTTTATAAATTATTAAAATGATTCGGCTAGATTATTATGAAGTATTTGATAGCACACTCTTGTACTTGTAAAATCATTTAATGAAACACCACCATGAATATCCTAAGAGTTATCATCTTTCACTATATGGTCATATGATCCTGAATGATGTGCTCATCCTGAAGCTGAAGGATTACCTTACACTCTAATGGTTTCAATAGTACAATAACTATACTAATGTTAATATCTTGACCAAGGGTGTGTATATCAATGAGGGATCATCACCCATATATCATCTTCCCTTTCTTAGGTATCTTCCTGTACTCGACTATGTTGTTATAACACCTATACCAGAGGAACTGATTTAACTTGGAGTGTCTTCATGCTCTAATCAACAATATAAATGAGATACTCCTCTAATGAAGCATCAACATCCTACTAATCCTCATTAGGACAAAATACATGTGTTGTGTCTAGAGAGTATTAGTGCATCCAATACACTTGAAGTACATCATGCTTTGACTGGTACTTTTGATGGAGTGCTAACTTGTAGTCCACTAGTCTGATCTATTTCAGAACATCCAAGGGTCCAAATAACCTCAGTAAGATCTTATCCTACCTCTGTATATGTCTATAGACCAACCTGGGTGAGTCTCTAAAGAAAACATGATCTCCAACCTCTAACTTGAGAGCTCATCAGCATTGGTTGGCATATGACTAATGCCTAGATAATGCTCTCATCATGATCCTTCTGAATAACTGGACCTAATCTATAGTCTCCTACACAATACTTGATCAATGAATAGCCACCTCCCTTGCCTCTAGCCAACACAGAGTTGAGTGGAAAGGCCTTCCATATAATAATTCATAAGGATCCATCTCTATGGTAGACAACAATATATTATTATAAGTGAACTTGATGAGAGGAATATGTTTCTCTCAACCCCTCCATAGTCAAGGACACATGAATAAATCATGCCCTCTAGAACCAAAATACACAGGCTCCCTCTTTCCATTATAATTTGGATGAAACTATGTGCTCAGAATTACATATATACCTAAGGCCTTCGTAACCACTTCCATAACCGTGATGTAAAAAATGAGTGTCTCTGTTGTAAATAATATAAGATGGAGCTCCATGAAGAGATATAACCTCCCTGATGTACATGCTTCATAGCTCATCTATTGATAAGTTCTCTTGTATAGGTAAGAAGTTTGTGAACTTCATTAAATGATCAATGAAAACCCATGCTGCATCATTTCCATGAGTTGATCTGGGAAAACTAGTCATGAAATCCATCGAAACATCGTCCCATTTCCACTCAAGAATGGGAAATAGCTGCAAAAGACTTACTAAGAACGGATGATTCAACTTCACCAGCTGAATGGTGTAACATTGAGCGATGAAAAAATTAATATTTCATTTCATACCAATCCTATAATGATTTCATCATTGATCTCAATACATTTTGGTGACACTTGGGTGAACTTCCCATTCCTAAGCATGGAATTCCCACATCATCTCCTACCTAATGTCATTTCAGACACAATAATTCCCATGGAATAATAAAGTATCAAACATATACATGGTCCAACATAATGATGTATCGTCATTGGAGAAACTTTCCCTTAAGAAAATCCCCTCATGATCAGATAGTTGCCTCATTATTACCCATTCCAAAAGAGTAGAGGTCACTGCTAAGGTTGAGAGGATAATCTTACAATGTTCCTCCTAAACCACAATAAGAATCTATGAGAATAACCCATGATTTTTTATTCACTAGTATCCTCATTAACCACCTGAGTCTAAGTCTTTCTTCATAGAAAATCAGTTATAGCATTTCCTTTACCTGACATCAATGCAAGCTCAAAATCAAATGACTGTTGGTATTCCACCCACCTGAACTTCCTGAGATTCATATCACACTATGTAAAGATATACTCGAGGGTTTTTGGTAAATATATAAAACAAAACTACCTCCAAGTAGATAGTGTCTCCAACATCGCAGATAATGAACCACAACAGCTAGCATGAGATCATGTGTTCGAAAATTATGCTCTTGTGGACTCAATTTCTGAAACCCGTAAGTGACAACTCAATCATCCTACATTAGAATAATTCCAAGACCAATACATGATGTTTCATAGTATGAAGTATAACTCCTACCTAGCTATTAAAGAATCAGTATCAATGCTGAATTGAATTGACACATCAACTCTGGATATGCTACTTCACAAGATTATAACCATATGAATTTCACAACTTTCTTTTTTAAGCTAGTATGTGGAGCTGTAAGACATGAGAAATACATGATGCGGCATTTTTAATAACCAAATTTCCAAAATAAATGCATGATTTCAAATGCATTGTTGGAATATTCCCATGAAACTACAACTATTACTTTCCCTAGGCCTACTAAGACTCCTAACTCAGAGATGATATTACCCAGGATGTGTACTTTGTTGATCCAAAAGTGTCATTCTCTGATCTTAGCATAGAGAAGATGCTCTCTAGGTGTATTCAGCATGATATAAAGATAGGTTTCATGGTCATGTCTCAAGTCTGAATACAATAATATTTCATTAATAAATACTACCATGAATGAATCTATATATGGGTGTAAAAATCAGTTCATAAGATCTATACAGACTGTAGGTTCATTTGTCAGTCCAAACGGAATGAAAAGGCACTTGTGTAGACCAAACACGATCTTGAAAACTGTGCGAGGTATCTATGAAGTTCTGAAACAAACATGATAATAGCCTGACCTTAAATATATCTTTGAAAACACTCTATATCTTCATAGTTGATCAAATATGTCGTCTATTCTATGTAGTGGAAACCAATTATTTAATGTGAGCTGGTTCAATTGGTAGTAATCTATGAAAAGTCTGAGGGTGCCATCTGTATTCTTGTAAAAAAAGAACTAGTGAAACCCCATGGTATGTACTGGGGAATATGAAGCTTTTAGCCTCTAGGTCCTCGAATATCTTCTTGAGATCCAGAAGCTCCATAGGTTCCATTTTATAAGGAGTAATGGTTATTGGTACTGCTTCTGGAACAATTTCAATATTGTATTATACCTCCCATACTAGTGGTAGACCATAGATGTTGTTAGGATAGTCTTCATTGAATTTTCCCACTACCAGTGGAAAACAAAGGTTTGTAACCCCTGGTACTCAAGGAAAATTTTAGTGATCTGATCTATCACACTACCCATCCTTTACAGCTCATACCTATCTTGAGTCACACATACATCCCATTATAACTTATTCACATACCTACTTCCCTATGGGGATTTAATCATCACCCTCCAATGACAGCAGTTAATATGGGATCAATAGGGAATTAGTCAATCAATCCCGTTGATTACATCAAAAACCATCATTTTGAGGATTAAATGATTCCAAATAGAAAGGTATCCACCTATTACAAGAGAAAAATCCTTAAATTAGAAAACACCCTCTAAGATAGGTATGAGCTGTCCAGGGTCTGGGGGGGGCAGGAATGACAGGGGGAGGGGAATCTGTCCAGGGGGATCTGTCCAGGGTCTGGGGGGGTGGGGTGTCCAGGTTCTAGGGGGGATCTGTCCAGGGTCTGGGGGGGGGGGGCAGGACTGGCAGGGGGAGGGGAATCTGTCTAGGATCAAGGGGGAATCTGTCCAGGGGGAGGGGAATCTGTCCAAAAAAATCCTAGAGTGAAAGACCTCTAGACAACCATGACAACTAATGGCCACTACACCAACACCTACTTGCACAAGAACCCTAAACCACACCATATCCAACCACAATAAGCACCTATAGTAGACACAACACCCAAAATATTATCTAGAAAGCAAATCATCCCCAGACCACCATCTGGCCCCATCCATCACCATCTGAACACCTTGCATCAAAATGGACCACCCCACCATAAGAAAGTCTAAAAAATCAGTAGTCAACTAGTAACATCCATCCGAAGTGCCCCGCATCACCCATTCCTAACCCATAATACAACCTAAAGAATCCCCAAGCAGTCCCTGATCCAAATGTGAGCTAATACCTACCCTGAATCCAACACCTCTAGACCCAAAAAGTAGTCAACATGCACCCATCCTAAAAAGAGAACCACCCATCTACCAGAAACATGCCTCCCAACCTGCAACATCCAACATCTCAAGGGAATTTTAGAAAATCCACCATATAAATCCCTACACCATCAACAACCAGAATACACAAGATGGGGAAACCAAGCACAATCCAACCGAACTTACTCCAAACCACCACCTGAAGACCCACCCCAAACTATATCCACCACACTAGACAATCGAGAGAACCAGAAGCCTATAATAGTAATCCAAAACAAAGAAGAAACACCATAAATCCAACCCCTATGCACCCAAAACATGTTACCAACCATAGTAGAAATCACAAACTAACCATCACCATGCACCATGTAAGTGTATCTTATACTACACCATGTAGAAAAATCCAAACAGCAACACCCCTAGCTGAAACCCATCTTCAAAGGTCATATAATTCCAAACAGCAACACAAAACTCACAACCTCACCTCCTAAATCCTCCACAAGAAACATATAACCCCACTATGAGAATATCTGTAAGTCTTTATTGGATAAACCCATCATATCCCAGCTTTAACTTTAAGAAGCATCCAAAGTAGGGGGGCTGCTATCTAGGGGGTCCAGCAGGGGGGTAGCTGTTCAGGGGGGTCCAGCAGGGGGGGAAACTGTTCAGGGGGGTCCAGCAGAGGGGGCAACTGTTCAGGGGGTCCAGCAGGGGGGGTTCTGTCTGGGGGGGGGGCTGCTGTCTAGGGGGGGCTGCTGTCCAGTAGGGGGGGCTGTTGTCTAGGGGGGGTTGCGGGTTTCTGTCTAGGGGGGCTGCTGTCTAGGGGGTCGGAGGGGGGGGGGGGCTGTCCAGGGGGTCCAATAGCGGGGGGGGGGGGGGGGGTCTGTCTAGGGGGATGCTGTCCAGTAGGATGCGGTGAGAATAATAAATGAGATGGGTTAGAGGAAACCTTGAGGACTTTCTTATGGGTGTGGTGTTTCTTGATGATTCCCTTGTGGGTGAGGTGATGATTGTGGATGGGTTAGTTTTCAGAGTCTCCATATGAGGTTTCCCTATCTAGATTGGATCATGATTTGATAGAAATGATCTAGGGGACCATGGGTGCCCCATGTTTTATTATCCCTAAGAGGGTCAGTGCTGATTTAATAATTGGTGTCTTTGGGTGTTACCTTAGAACCTAGAGTTTGGAAATGCGAGCCTATTGTGGCTATTTTTGCAATTTTTTGTTCATGAATTTGATTGAATAGTATTTTATACCTTATACCAAAGATGGTTGAGGTAGTTCCTTTCCCAGGTACTATAAATAGGATGATAACTTTGGGATATTATTGGATCTGGATTTGACCCTGAGATTGATATGATGTTTTCTTTTTTTGGCCTGCTGGTTGTGTTAGACAGGTCCTAGGGAGCTAATGGGTGATATGAATTAGTGCACCCCCTGGTTTAGAGTTATAAAATGGATATAGGGTTAGTTGTAATGGTTTTTTAGAACTCACTGATAGTGGTTCTGGATGCCAAGCACTCCCATCATGAAATCTTCTTCTCCTCCATATATTTGAAGTGTCAAACTTATCCACTTGTGAGAGAAGGATATAATCACATGATATTCTTGGAAAACGGACTTGAGATATTCAACTATAAGTCTATGATGAAAAAAACTTTATAGAAACAAGAGTTTATAAACAAGTAATCAATGCAGTACATAAATCACTGAGTATGTGATGTCAATATAAAAATTAATATTGGGGTTGTTCAACATAACCTCAATGACTAATTAGAATTAGGTTGTCCATATTTTGATATTCCATACAGTTTGTCATTATTGAAAACGTTAATTTATGATTTTCACCCCTTAAGGGATGGTCTCAATTTCTTCATCATGGAAAATCTAACTTCAATGGTATTATAGGAAGGATACTTAATTCTTGTTATACCCAAATAATACAATAGTCATCCATCTCCCCAATTTTTTTCTTTAATTCCCTATAGTAAAGTATATATAAAATGAATGGGAATAAAGAGGCGATACCTTTCCAGTAGTTTTTTAAGGCTGTGAATTTTTTTTACTAAGAGTATTACTACTATTACAACTGCTTCTATTCTTCTCAGGTCTGCTCCCCCTTTTTTCATCCCAGTTCTAGTGAAATGACATGTTGTACCAGTACTCAAAAGATTTATACCAAAAAATTATACAACAATATTAATATCCCTTGAAACTTGATCTTCCTTTATATTGATGATTTTGTTTATAAAATTATTCTTGTTTTCCAGGAATCCTTCAGCCTTTATTTTCCCATTTCCTTAGGGTTTTCCCATTCCCAGGTCATCCATAGGAGGAAAATTTTTACACCATTCATCATCCTAAAAATATTCAAATTATGTTTCATAATCTTTATAATGAAAGGAAACAGATTTAGTATCACATGAGAATTTAGAAAAATGTTGTACCTTTTTCATGGGGCTGGTTTTCTCATCATCCTTCGATGGTTCATCTGGAATATCCACCACATTTTTATAGACTTATATCATATTCTTTAAGGCGTTTCCAGATTTAAGATACCTAGATTGTGCCTTATGAAGTTTCTTTTATTTAGCAACCATTTTTGTATTAAGAGATTCTGGTATCCTATCTTATTATACACATTTCATCATGGACATTTTTATCTCTTCTATGAGATCATTATACTTCACATTTACACTTATTTTCTTCTTTTACAATAGTTTTACTTTCTTGTAATATATGGAATTATGGTCAAAGTAAGAAATAAAATAATATCTTAGAATATATTCTGTATAACCATCCCCTTTTTCTTCTTCTTAACTACTTGTAATGTCTATTCATATCTTAACCTTATAGGTATATATGTATATTAATGGAAAATTCTATTTTCTTAGTGTTGTTCATGGATGTGCTTATGTTTTTTGATTTTTACTGCAGTTAAAGTTGGGGGGATGGTGTGGGGGGGGGGGGGGGCTGGTGTAGGGGGAGGTGGGGGGGAGCTGGTGCAGGGGGGTGGGGGGGGGGGTGCTGGTATAGGGGGAGGGGGGGGGGGGGTGCTGGTGCAGGGGGTGTGTATGGTGGGGGGGGGGGTGGTTGATGAAATTTTCATCCCTGGGGGGTATAAAACTATTGCATCATAAATTCATGTGTTCTATGCAAACACTAGAATTTCAGAGTGACTGAGAGATGATATTTTAACTTCTTTATATTTATTCAAGCACATGTCTCATCTTAAGTTCACTAGAACTTGTTATGTTTACTTGGTCACAGGGAAGAAGTAGCAGTAGTATTTTGTGTGTGTGCACTGAATTTTACTTAGTTCAATGGGTGATACCACAACATTAGAGGAATCAGGAATAAATGTATAGGAAGAAGTATCTAAGGTATTGGAACAAGTGAAGGAATTAGAGGATTCATGTGCATCATTTATTTCAAAAGGCATCCATTGAGGAAAAGGATCTTTTTCAGTGTGCTATTTGTCTTGACTCTGCAATCAAAAGGCTGCACTCTTTAACATGGTCTCTTCTTGATAATAAATCCTTGGATTCTTCTTTAGATAATAAGGTTGGAATTTCTTAACTAATATTCTTTAAACCTTCTATTCTGATTTATCTTGTCCATTTTATTCTAATTAATAATCAATTAGTTCTTCTTTAGGCCTCAATTTGACAGAAGGGGTGTCTCCACCCAAATTTATGTTACTAGAGTGATATATTATTCCAGTGTTTTAATATCTAAATATATTATGATTTTACTTTATTGCAGCTCGATGAAAAACTGCACAAAGCAAAATGTATCATGGCCGATGGCGTGGGAGCTTCCTTTCTCCCTGTAAATTCTCAAGGTACTAATTTTGGGTCCATTCTTTTTCCAAATTTCCCTTACTAGTACCAGTGCATTTTATAATTTCTATCATTTTCCCACTTCTTTGGAATACTAATGTGGTTGGATGGGGATGCTCATGTGTTATCAATTCCATTTCTTTATTTGAACTGTATGTTGCTTTTTGATGAAGTTTATAGGTCCTATAAATGTGCGTGCTCCTAGGAAAGAGATCCAGGTCAAAGTCAAAGAAGAGTACAATCATTAGTATTCTTCTCTAAATCCCATTTTTCCTTGTTAGACTGTGCATACATTGCTGGCCAGTCACTCATGAGGATAACCATGAAGGCCAAAAGTTTCATCACTGCATATTAACTTGGTTAATTATGGTTCTACTTCATCCTTTTATTCCTATTTGCTTAGAATCTACATGTAAATAAATCCAATATGGATAAATAAAGAATCAGGAATATGCATGGGGGGACTGACAGGGGGGGGATGGTAGTGGGGGACTGGAGGGGGGAATGGGCAGGGGGTGGCAGGGGGTTGGGTGGGGGGGATGACAGGGGGTTAGGGGGAGGCAGGGGAGGGGGAAATGGGCAGGGGGACTGACAGGTGGGGTGTAGGGTGCAGGCAGTGTAGGGTGCAGGCAGTGGACGGTGTAACATAGGCAGTGGAGTGCAGGCAGTGCAGGGTGCAGTGCAGGCAGTGCAGGGTGTAGTGCAGGGTGTTGTGCAGGGTGTTGTGTAGGGTGTTTTGCAGGGTGTTGGACATTGCATGATTTAGTTTTTGTTCATGTAGTTTTTTTTATGTTCATGTGTTCCAACTATGAGGTACATAATATCATGTACTTTGAGAATGTTTAACTTATGGATGAGGTGTTGGTCTCTTAACATATGGATGATGGACACTCATGTATGATTAACCAGGTGTAGGGTGTTGTGGAGTACAGGGTGAAAGCTGTGCAGTTCACTATCGGATTCAGGTAAGGTTTCTTCCATTTTTATTCTTTGACTCAATTTTAATTAGGGTTTTTGTGGTTTTTGGGTTCCCTATCTTTTTGCAGTGCATTTTGGATCTCGTTGAGGATAATGAATCACCACATGACTGGGATATCCTCTCAACCTGCGGGGATGAGGCCTTCTAGAAGTTCATCACAAGGCCTGACTCCTTGGTTCAGTTTGGGTCAGGTTAGGTTTGTTAGGTTATTTTTTATTGGGTTCATTTTTTTTTGGTTTATATCAATTGTAATAGGTCCATTTTGTTCGATTTGGGGCTATTCCGTTCAATTAAATTAATTTTAGATTCAACCAGGTATGTTTCATTAGTTTCATTTTTTGATTTCTCAATTACGCTTTATTAAAGTCATTTTTGATTGGTTTGAGTCAGTTTGGTTACATTATTTTCAGTTTGGTTCAGTTTCATCTTTTTCAAAACCATTTGGTTTGGTTCCACTCTGCTTAATTTGGCTTGATGAAGTATGATTTAGTTATAATCGTATTAGCAAGTTTTTGATTAGTGTAGTTCATTTGACTAGAAATTTTTGTATCATAGCTATATTAGCATGTTTTTGGTTTTTACAATTCAATTGACTGGTGTGTTGGGCAGGTTGGGGGGTCTAGGGTGGGGGGCTATCCGGGGGGGGGGGTATGTTAAGGAGGGGGTGTGTAGGAATGGGGGGAGTGGGGGTGTGCAGTGAGGAGGGAGCAGGGGGTGGGGTGCAAGATGTAGGGGGGTGGGGCAGGGGAGGTGTGCAGGAGAAGGGGGTGGGGGTGCTGGTGTAGGGTGGGGGTGGGGGGGAGGGGGTGTGTGTAGTGAGGAGGGGGCAGGGGGTGCAAGGTGCAGAGGGCAGGGGGTGTAAGGTGCAGGGGGTGGGGGTGGGGTGTAATGTGCAGGGGGGTGGGGCATGGAAGGTGTGCAGGAGCAGGGGGTGGGGGTGCTGGTGCAGGGTGGGGAGGGGGGCAGTCTAGAGGGAGGGGGGGTGTGCAGTGAGGAGGGGGAGGGGGGTGGGGTGCAAGGTGCAAGAGGGTGGGGAAGGGGAAGTGTGCAGGAGCAGGGGGTATGGGTGCTGGTGCAGGGTGGGGGAGCTGTGGGTGGGGGGAGGGGGGAGTTGGTAGTGTCCTCCCAACAGCCAACACGATGAACCGTGCTGGGTTTTTTTTATGCAGTGGAAAGGCCTATAACCACGATTTTAAACCGTTTCTATAGAGCTTTAGCCATGGTTCTATGAACCGTGGCCTTTATTGGCATGACTATAGGGCTATATCTACGGTTGGAGCCGTGGCTTTAGGGATATAGCCTCGGTTTCAAACCGTGGCTATAGGCTCCGACCTATAGCCATGCCAATACCATCCACGATTCATGAAACTGTGGCTATAACCTATAGCCACATTTTTTGAGCCTATAGCCACAGTTTAGAACTGTGGCTATAGCCTAAATTTCTAGTAGTGAAAGTTTGAAAAGTATAAGCACAAATGAATAGTGAGGACACAATTCAATTAAATAGGAAGAATGTAACACCCCAAGTTTCTATGTGAGTTTTTATATATTATGTTTGTGAGAATTATTTACTACATTCATCTAACACAATACTATAAAACTCAAATAAAAAGTGTTGCATTCCTCCCATTAATTGAATTGTGCTCTCACAATTCATTAGTGCTCATCAGGTGGCTCTGTAATATAACCTCTTATTAGGAACTTTAAAAGGACAACGGTGTAATATTTTTAATTAAACTTATGTGATTTTTTTAAATGAGATGAGGATTTTAAACACCTTACAAATATTTCAAATATCTTATAAAAGTTTTCATTTTTAATGCTCAAATAATATTTTAACTAAACTATGTTTTGATTTCTATAATACTAGTATAAAAGTTTTCATATGAATATATTCAAGTTATAACTTTGTGTATTAAAGATTTAGTGTAATATAACCTCTTATTATAAACTTTAAAAGGACAAAGATGTAATATTTTGAATTAAACTTATGTGATTTTTTTAAATGAGATGAGGATTTTAAACATCTTACAAATATTTCAAATATCTTATAAAAGTTTTCATTTTTAATGCTCAAATAATATTTTAACTAAACTATGTTTTGATTTCTATAATACTAGTATAAAAGTTTTCATATGGATATATTAAAGTTATAAATTTGTGTTTTATAACTTTAGTGTTTATAAAAACTAAGGGGAAGTTTGTTTTGAAACTTAGTACTAAAGTTAAAAAAAACCCCACTTGGGTCAGCCCTCTAGCCGGGCTGAGGGAGGCAGCACGCACTAGGTGGCTGAGCCTAGCCCTCAGCCCTAGCACAGGTTAGCCCAAGCGGGAGGAGCATAGTTACCCTGAAGGGCACGCCGGAGCATGCACATGTGAATCAGAGCGCGCCACCGTGGGCGCGAGGCCACCGTGAGGCACAGGTAGGTCAAGGCCTGCGGGGAGCGGGAGCCCATGTATAAGGTCCCCTTGTGTGTGTATTGTGATTTGTGAGCATTCCATCGGAGTCTCTGGCTTATAAAGAGCCGCAAAATCTCCCTCTGATTCGATTTGGGACGACAAATTTCAACTGGGATTGAATCCAGGCCGTCAGATCTCACTACGTGCGATCTGGGCCATTGATTTCAATCCAGTGCTTGACCCTCGACAACCACGGAAAACCTTCGTGTTTTCGTACATTGTCCGATCCGACGCAGATCTAATATCGTTCATCTGAGATTTTTTAAAACACCGCATTGAACCAAATCCATCCGATCAAGCCGCAAATCTAATCGCGACCGTCCTTTTCTTTTTAATCGTCGCATCATTCGTGGTTGTCTGATCTTATCCACATTTAATCGTAGCCATCCAAATCTTTCCAGATTTTCTTCTCCCACACCGTCTTCTTCCTCTCCCACCTGCGCCAGACCAGTACCCTACTCTCCCGTTCTCTTTGTTTTCCACGCCCATGACCCTGCTGGCCCGCCTCCTTTCACGTGTTTTCTACAAGGACCTTTCCTATACCTTTTAATAAACCACACAGGGCTCAGTTTTCCAATAGTGGCTTTTAAAATATCCACTATATTTTATACATATTATAGATTATAAAAAAACTGGTTTTACCCCAAGAACCCCTCGGTTCTCTCCCACTCAAGATTCCAACAAACCCCCAGCAGGCTCCCATGAGTCTTCCCGAGCCACTCCTCAAACTAAGGTAAGGGTTTAATTGTCCTGTGATGTTGTTTTTGAGAGTATATAAATATATATGTATGCTCATATATGTATACTTATAATCCTTGCAGTTTAGTAAAAATGTTCTTCTATGTCGATCCTAGGCCTTCTGGTCTTCGAGTTCGAGTAGTATTATGGATGTAAGGGTTCATTTACATTTTTTCTTCCTTACGCAATAATATGTTTTTATACTTTATATATATGGTTTAGACATAAACCCCCTTATACCCGAATCAAGATTCCTGGATTTTAGGTTTATGTAGTATTCTTAAACCTAAAGGATAATTCTTTTCCCATGAAAAAAAATTATTTACATCCCTAGTATTTTTGGTTATATATATTTATATTCACAATCATATAGTTTTATATAAACCCCTTATGTCTGGTTTCAAGATTCCTAAACTTTGAGCTTCAAAGTTATTGGAGAACTTTAAAATTAAAGGAACTATATTATTTTTAAGACTTACCTTCTGGTCCGGATATAGCTTTTTAACAATGTACTCCAATGGATAATTAATGTTTTGATAAACTTGTATATATAAATCATTTTTTGTATAAGACCCTTGTGTATGCCCGGTTATGCCTATAGGTTGTATATGTTTACATAAACATTATGTAAGTTTGTTTAATAAATAAAACTTTTAAAATTTATATTACGATTTAAGATATAGGGACCCTTGTTCATTAATGTGGGTTACATTAGAATTATTTTCTGACTTAAACCCTTTTAATACATAATGTATATTCGAATATGTGAATATGTGTATGCAGATAAACTTTGATCCTCAATTTTACTTAGAATTTTCAAAGGATTACTAAGAAAGAATAAAACATGTGTTTTCAAAATATGTTTTTGTATAAAACACTACTCTTTACATACACCCTATTGTATGAAAAATTTACACAAACCCTAATTGTGGATATGCCAAATATTATACTTATGATGTGTTTAGTAATTATGGAGAGTACATGAGTATAATATCTGGGGTTTTCCACTTTTATATTCATATGTATGAATTACTTATTCTGTATATTAAACGGTGTTAGTTACGGCTGAATCTCATGCTTACCATATTTTAGTATCATGTATACCATTATAATGTGTTACACCAAAAGCATATTAGTAATAATTGTATGAGCATCTGTCAGTTTAATACCCCGCAAGAAATATTTGCTTTATCTTCTAATTGATTATACATCCATGTGAGATTTCAATATGTATTGATTAATAAAGTTTTTAATTTTAAGGTTATCATTTTATATGACAAGACTTGTATTGATTTTTTGCATTAGTTGTCGTTACTTATGCCATAATCTTCTTTTCATACTCACAATTCAATGACATAGCCATGTACTTTATTGTTTTGTAATTAATGCTTACATGACTAATTCACTATATATATGTAAATGATAATGAAGGTAATTAATCCTTTTTTGGAATTATGAATTAAATTATTGAAGGTGGTATGGGACACCTTGGATAATATGAAATGTGAAATTAAATATTCAAAGAGGTATGGAACATTTTGAATATACAACTTCTTTTGGCATATGAGAAATGTATTGGACATGTATGTGACAGGTGGGGCCCGCTATAACCCCTCGATGCATCGGTAGGTCTCATGAGACAAACTACGGTCGTGGAACAAGACCTTGACAAAACAAGTATTTATGATCTTGGCACAAGTCCTTGACGTTATGTTTATGTTGTCCCGCATTATACATCTCCTCTTTATGTTTATGATGATTAATTAACCAAGTGGATATTCGACTAGGAGAATATCCATGGTTAAGAGATAGTACTTATGAGTATCAGAAGAAGTAAATGCTTATGGAATGATGTTTATGTTGCACTCAGTGATTTATTAGACAGTGAATGTTTCACAATAGTAAAGAAAGTCATTGATGTTATTACCTTTATGCGCAACTCTGATTATGCATTTCTATTATTTATTAAACTTATACATGCATATTAATAAGTCATACATATTTAGAATGTATTTACTTATTACTTGGAATGAGCATGACTATAATTGAATTATGTTCACTTGTAATCCTGCTAGTTTGCTTTTGATTGCACTCTTTTATTCCTTAGACAATTGTTATGATATGTTACATGTGTTACAACATTTCTTAAGAAGATGTTTTATGAAAAATTTAAAAGTGTGTTTTCAAATGTTATATTGGTATATTATGTTATTTTTAAAACCCCTTACTGGGCATTTGCAGAACTTCCCAAAAAACCTCTCCTTCCATAGAGTTTACAAAATAACCCTTATATGATCCTAATGCTCCTCGCGAATTTTGAAATATATCAGAATATCATCAATAAAAACTACCATAAAGTTATCAAGGTAGTTTTTAAAGACTCTATTAATCAAATACATAAAAATAGTAGGTGCATTAGTCATTCTGAAGGGCATAACAATAAACTCATAATGCTCATATCTTGATCGGAAGTCAGTTTTCAGAATATCTTCTTTCTTCACCCTCAATTGATGATAATAAAATCGAAGATCAATCTTAGAGAATAATTAAGAACCATGAAGTTGGTAAAATAAGTCATCAATTCTTAGAAGAGGGTATTTTTTCTTCACTGTGATCTCATTCAGTTCTCTATAATCAATGCATAGCCGCATCGATCCACACTTCTTCACAAAGAGAACATGTGCTCCCTAAGGAGACACACTCGGTCGGATAAAAACCTTCTCCAAAAGATCTTGGAGATGTTTCTTTAACTCCTCCAGGTCTACATTTTCCATCCTATACGGGGTCTTTGATATCAGATGGGATCCAGGTATGAGTTCAATGGATAACTCTACCTCTCTTTCTGGGGGAGGTCTGGGTAACTCCTCAAGAAATACACCAACATATTCTTAAATGACGGGGACATTTTCTATCCTCAAAATCTCATTTCCTTCTTATTCTTCATCGATCAACTCTATAAAGAAGGATATAGGATGTTCTTTTAGACAAAGATCAATTTGAGATATCTCTCCTTGGAGGATAACTGTAGGTTTTCCATTCAAGACTAGTGAGATTTCCTTACTTCTGCATTTGATCTTAGCATTATACTATGAGATCCAGTCTATCCCTAGTATAATGTCAAATTCCAACATGGGAATGAATACTAAATTTTCAATAATATTATACTCACTAAATTAAATAATAGAGTTTCTAAACACTGATGATGCTTGGATAATCCCACCAGGAGTCTTGATTGATAACTCTACTTTTAGAAAATCAGGGTTTGATTCTAAATTCTTGGAAAACTTAGAGGAACTAAAGGAATGCGTAGAACCATAATCAAACAAAGTACTTTCTAGATTTGAGAGAACAATAAGAGTACATAACACCACATCATTTGGTGCTTCAACTTTAGCCATAGTGATTTCAAAAGCATGACCTTACTCCCTTGGTCTATGCTGAGGCTGATGGTGATTCCCCTTCACTACCCTTGGATTTGGATAGTGATTGGAAAAGTGCTCAAGTTGTCCACACTTATAACATTGGACATCAGGTAGAGTCTGCACCATCTTCTTTTTTTCGTTAGTGTTATGAAGTTGTGGTTTCACTTCACTACAAAAATTCTGCGCAATGTGGCCATCTCTAACACACTTGTAGCACTTCCCCCTCCCGAGCAGGTAGTTCCTATAATTCTTCTTCCCACATTTATTACATGTGGGATGTTGTAATTTCTTGCCTCCTCTTCCCTGATCGAAGCTCCTCCCTAATCTTGGCTCCATCGATCTTTTCTTGTCATTGGATTTATGAGACCATTGCATCTCACCAAACTCCAGTTCAACTTTCATCGCACTTCACACGATCTCCTCATAACTATCATAATCTCGGTTGGGTAGATTCTTCTGCATATGAAGTCTCAGTCCACCGAAAAATCTATCAACCTTACCATTTGGATTCATGACAAAGATAGAGGTGTAACGTGAAAGCCTTGTGAAGTTCATCTTGTAGCTTCCCACAGATTCATTCTCCCTTTGCTTTAGCTCAAGAAACTCATTCTCCATTCTTGTTCTCATCGATTGAGGGAAATACTTGCTGAAGAAGATCCCTCTGAACTCTTCTCACTCTATAGATTCAACCTCCACTCTTGGCCTCATGTTTTTAATCAGTTCTCACAACTGACCAGCTTCTCCCTCTAAGCGATAGACAACCAGGGTGACCTTATCTTGCTCCGAACAGTGGAGCATAGAAAATATCTTCTCGATAGAGCTGATCCACTATTCAGAAATCAATGGGTCGGTAGATCCACAGAAGGTTGGTGGTCGTTGACACATAAAGGATTCAATAGAAAGTTGTTCCCTTCTCGGTGAGATCGATCTTTCATCTTGATTCAAGTTATTTCACATAACTTGAGTCAGTTGGTTCATCATTCGCATGAAAGTTTCCATTCCGGATTCCATCGGAAGGTCATCAATGCATGGTCCATTGTGGTCACCGTTTGTACGGTTCCTCCTATTGCCTACCATTTTTTAAAAGAATAAAAATTTAGTAAGAAAATTATTTTATTTACGAATCTTTTAACCATAAAGGATTTTATGTCTAAAAAATCCATGCATTAGACAATTACATTTCTCTATAAATTATTCATAATGATTCATAAAAAGCTTATGATTAACCAAACATATCCCCCGGGAGTTTCGTAACCAAGAGTGTAGCAAGGCTCATTGTCGTGTACCAGGATACCCTGAGTCAAGCTCAAAACTCATTGTCAGAGTTTTCACTCCTAGGTACACATCTGTGTCAGAACCGCCTTTACCTGCTCGTATCCAGATAGGGATGTATTTGCTTGATAAACCACTAACTCAATACTCACCAAAATACCAGGAAGTTTTCCAATATTTAAACTTTTCTATAAGATTATTCCTAAAGTTTTCATAGCCTAATTTCTATAAATAACTAAACTTTCCTTTGATACCAACTGTGGCATCCCACCTTTTTAACATAACTTTTCATTATAGTTTTCAAACATAGGATCTTTAAAGTCTAGTGTCTTGGAAATCAGGAACATAAAACATGAAAACAACATAAAACATTATTCTAATCCACTTATAGATCTTCATCATAATTTATTCCTAAGTAAAATTATTTCATCTCATAACCAGGAGACAAATATCAAAGGAAAGGGTGAGAAGAAGGCCTAGTAAGGAAATCAAGGGAATCGGTTTACTTATGATATCAATAAGAACTTGATAAAAACCACAAGACATGATCAATGTAAAAAGAAGCATGATACAACTTGAATATTTGGCTACAAAATTTCATTTAGACATTCATTAACATATCACTAAGGTTCATTCCCAAGGTGTCATAAAAACATTACCAAGGTTATTCACAAAGGTATCGTGAAACTTGTCATCTCTAAAGATTAATTATTTACCCAATGCATTGGTGTGATATCAGGGTGCACCATTAATATGTATTTAATTTCATTGAGATACATATATCATAATCACACATTTCATAAATAACCCAAATATAATCAAAGAAATGGGTTTCATGACAAAATCATGATGTTTAAAAGGTACTTAAAAATAAGATCATTATGTCATTTGTAACCCATGGAAAGAGAGTGATGGTTATATGTATGTCAATTCCATAATAAAATAGATAAATTTTATGTATTGATAAATACCCCTAGAAATGAAAATAGATTTGGGTATCCACATAAATAATACAAGAAAATTTCTTTAGAAAAGGAGAGAGATTTTGAGACAAAAATTCTGCAACGTAATGACTACATAACATCATTTTAGAAAACATTAAAAAAAGGGGACAAGGGTAAACCACTCATAAATAATTCATAATATAATATGGGTACATAATAATATCATGATATTGATATTTTAATGACATACCACGTGAAAAGGATACATTAAAGAAAAGAGAAGATGTCATTTCTTTTACGAAAAATTCGTCAACCTAACGACGTCACTTAAAATTTCAGAAAATAAATTGATGAAAACAGAAAGTGTCACTCATAATTTGGACATGAAATGGATAGTAATAATAATATATAAGAATATATCCTCACATATATGGAAACTAGAAGACATAACATAAATGAAATCATAAAAAAAGAGGAGGGTGAAAGGTTCCCTTACCTTGAAGAGTATCTTAAAAAGCTCGAAGGTTGGAACCTTGGGGGGCTTAAGAGCACCTTGGGAGGACTCCTTGGGAGGTAGAAAGACCAGATCTTCGTTGAGAAGGATTTTGGAATGAAATTAATTAGGCAATGACTTGATATTTATAGAAAAAATGAGGGAATCTTTAATTAATTTTCAAGGGACACATCATTGGTGGTATTTGCAAAACAATGGGCTTATCATGGTATTTGTCCATGGTATTTCCCACTTGGAACACCTCATAACATATATTACTATTAAAAATTCGACCATATTTATTACATCATGATTATATTATCAATGATGTCATTAAACACCCGAAACTCAAAACTGTATTTTTACTATTAACCGAAAATTCAACTGTTTCAGAAAAATCCCAAAAATTCACCCTAACCTAATATTGATGCTCTGAATTAAAAAATGAACTCCATTAAAATAATTTTTTAAATATTTTTAATTTAATTTTTAAATAAAATCATTATTTATTCAAAAAAACAACTCTAAAACTATTAACTTATTTGGTAACACCTTGAAAAAGTAATCAAGGTCCCATAAAATTATCGTATAACCACAAGAAAATAAAGTAACAATTTATGATTACATTTTATGAAAATACATTTTTATTTTAAATTATTAAATTAATTATAAAATTTTAATTAAAATAGTTATGACATAAAAAATACCAATACTTATATTATGACCATTTTTTCACTTTTAAGATGTCTAAATTATATTTATACATTTATCCCGACATTTGAAAATCAAAAAATTTAGCATAATAAGAAATAAAAAAATTTATTTATACCAAGGGATTACAAAAAGTATTTAAGGCCTCATCACATAGCCCCTTTATAACACCTGGATATGACCTAAGTGTAAAGTGTGCTATGGTGATAGAATCTTGGGGCGGCTCGGACAACATTGCCCGAGTGGTGATTTCTATCAACTTGAACTTCTCCCTTAGGAAATTTCGTTAAAGGTTCACATGTTGAAGCTAAACTTGGGCTTGGTCTAGAGCAAAGCCCAGAGATGCTACCTCCTTCTCAAGCTCTAACAGATGAGCTTCGTACGGCCTGAGTCAACTGAATGAGATCGTCGACACTTCTTTCTGTATTAATTAACTCTGATCACTTGTATTTATAAACAATAATTATAATGTTAAGAGTTTGTTTTACAATGGTCATATTGATCAATGGTCATATTGACCAATGGTCATATTGATCAACGGTCATACAACAGTCGAAAACCAACGGTATCACTTCATTAATTAAAAGATATAATTTTCTGGAGTATAAAATGAAATAACACACAAATTTAATAAACAAATATTATTCAAAAGTTCGGGTCGTTACATTCTTCCCCCCTTAAGAAATTATGTCCCCGAAATTTTAACTCAGACCCTAAGAAGAGAAAAGGTGTGGGTACTTCTACCTCATTGACTCCTCTGGTTCCCATGTAGCTTCTTCGCATTTGTGGTTCTTCCACAACACCTTAACAGGGTGGGTAGTCTTGTTGCGTAGAACCTTGTCTCTATGATCTAGGATCTCCACCGGCTGCTCCTCATAAGAGAGGTCATGTTCCAGCTGTACCACCTCTAAATTTAGTACATGTGAAGGGTCAGGTATGTACTTCCTCAAGAGGGATACGTGGATGACATCATGAAATTGTTCTAGATTTGGAGGAAGTGAAAGCCGATAGGTCACTGCTCCTATGCGGTCAAAGATTTCACAGGGGTCAATGTACCTAGGGCTGAGCTTCCCTTTCTTCTCAAACCTCATGACACTCTTCCAAGGTGAAATTCGAAGAAAGACTGTCACCAACATCAAACTCCAAGTCCCTTCGACGGTTGTCGACAAATCTCTTTTGCCGACTCTAAGCAGCCTTAATATATTGTTGAATGGCATGAACTTTTTCTGTCATCCCTTGCACAAGATCAGGCCCAAAAAGCTCTCTCTCACCAGCTTCATGCCAAAAAGTAGGAGTTCTACATCGCTTACCATATAGAGCTTCATAGGGTGTCATTTGAATGCTCAAGTAGAAGTTGTTGTTGTAAGAGATCTCAACTAAAGAAAGATGTCGATCTCATCCACCTTTAAATTTCACTAAACATGTTCTCAACATATCCTAAAGTGTTTGAATAGTTCTTTCAGATTGGCCATCAGTTTGAGGGTGATAGGCCGTACTGAAATTCAATTCACTGCTGAGAGCATGTTGAAGACTTCTCTAGAATTTTGATGTGAACCTTGGATCACGATTAGATACGATAGTAAATGAAAGAATGTAACGACCCAAACTTTTGAATAATATTTGTTTCCTAAATTTGTGTGTTATTTAATTTTATACACCACAAAACTATATCCTTTAATTAATGAAGTGATACCATTGAGTTTTGACTGTTATATGACTGTTGGTCAATATGAACATTGAAAAAAAAACTCTTAACATTATAATTATTGTTTATAAATACAAGTGATATTGGTTAATTAATACAGAAAGAAGAGTCGATGGCCTCATCCAGTAGACTAGAGTCGTACGAAGCTCATCTGTCAGAGCTTGGGAATGAGGTAGCATCTTTGGGCTTTGCTCTGGACCAAGTCCAAGATGAGCTTCAATATGTGAAGCTTGAACAGAATCCCCTAAGGGAGAAGTTCAAGCTGATAGAAATCACCACTCGGACAATGTTGTCCAAGCCGCCTCAAGATTCTATCACCATAGCACATCTTACACTTAGATCCTATACAGGTGTTATAAGAGGCTATGTAACGAGACCTTAGATAATTTTTGTAATCCCTTGGTATAAATAAAAATGTTATTACTTATTATGGTAAATTTGGTTATTTTCAAATGTTCGGATAAATGTAGGATGAAGTTACATATTATTAATGAATTTTGAAAAAAGGGGTATTTTAAAATATTTTTATATACTTTAAATAATTAATAATGTGAAATTATTTTCAAAAAATGGTCTTCTACAGTTGTGATCGGTAAGAAATTTAGAGACTAATAAGATCAACTTGTTTTTTAGTGAATACTAAAGTATGAAAAGTAATATACCCTTATTAATAGTAATGAATAGTAATGAATAGTAAATCATCCAAAAAATAAGAACTTCACTCATGAATGTATAAATATAATTTAGACATCTTAATAGTGAAAAAATGTTCACAATATAATTATTGGTATTTTTGTATGTCATAAATATTTTAATTACAATTTTATAGTTAATTTAATAATTTAAAATAAAAATGTATTTTCATAAAATGTAATCATAAATTATTACTTTATTGTCTTATGGTTATATGATAATTTTATCGGACCTTGATTACTTTTTGAAGGTGTTACAAAATAAGTTATAGTTTTAGAGTTGTTTTTTTGAATAAATAATGATTTTATTTAAAAATTAAATTAAAAATATTTAAAAAATTATTTTCATAAAATGTAGTTCATTTTTAAATTTAGAGCATCAATATTAGGTTATAGTGATATTTTAACATTTTTCTGAAATAGTTGAATTTTCTACCTCCCAAGGAGTCCTCCCAAGGTTCCCTCAAGCCCCCCAAGTCTCAACCTTCGAGCTTTCGAATATACTCTTCAAAGTAGGGGAACCTTTCACCCTACTCTTTTTAGTCATGATTTCATTTATGTTATGTCTTATACTTTACATCTTCTTATGTGGGGGTATGTTCTTATATATTTTTATTAATGTCTATTTCATGTCCAAATGATTAGAGACCTTTCCCGCTCTCATCAATTTATTTTCTGAATTTTTAAGCGACGCCGTTAGGCTGCTGAATTTTTCTTAAAAGAAATAAAATCTTTTTTTTCATGTTTAATTTTCATGTGGTATGTCATTAAAATATTCATACCATGATATTATTATGTACTCATACTATATTATGAATTATTTATAAGTGGTTGACCCTTGTCCCCTCTCTTTTTAATGTTTTCTAAAATGATGTTATGTAGCCTTTAAACTGCAGAATTTTCGTCTCAAAATCTCTCTTTCTCAAGAGATTCTCTTGTATTATTTATGTGAATACCCAAATATATTTTCATTTCTAGAGGTATTCATCAATACATAAAATTGATCTATTTGATTCTGTAATTGACCCTTTCCATGGGTTATAAATGACATAATGATCTTATGTTTAAATGCCTTTTAAACGTCACGATTTGGAAATAAAACTCATTTATTTGATTTTATTTGGGTTATTTATGAAATGATTAATTATGATTTATGTGGCTCACATGAAAATAAATACATATTAAGGGTGTGCCCTGAGATCTCTCCAATACATTGGGTAAAACAAGTTTCATGATTCTTTGGTGAATAACATTGGTAATGTTTTTATGACACCTTGGGAATGACCCTCTGTGATATGTTCATTAAATGTAAAAATGAAATGTTGTAGCCATATATTCAAGTTGTGTTTTTTTATTATGATATGCCTCTTTTTCTGTTGCTCATGTATTGTGGTTTTCATCAAGTTCTTATTGATATCACAATTAAACTAATTCCTTGACTGTGTAGGAGCAGTGGCCTATCAGCTTGCACTTCCTCCAAATCTAGAACACGTTCACGATGTATTCCATATATCCCTCTTGAGGAATTACATACCTGACCCTTCACATGTATTAAATCATTAAATCCAAAGGTAGTACAACTGAAACATGACCTCTCTTATGAGGAGCAGCCGGTGGAGATCCTGGATCGTAGAGACAAGGTTGTACGCAACAATACTACACACCTTGTTAAGGTGTTGTGGAGGAACCACAAATGCAAAGAAGCTACATGGGCACCAGAGGAGTCTATGAGGCAGAAATACCCACACCTTTTCTCTTATTAGGGTACGAGTTAAAATTTCAGGGATGAAATTTCTTAAGAGGGGAAGAATGTAACGACCCAAACTTTTGAATAATTTTTGTTTTCTAAATTTGTGGGTTATTTCTTTTTATACTCCAAAAAACTATATCCTCTAATTAATGAAGTGATACCATTGAGTTTTGATTGTTATATGACTGTTGGTCAATATAACCGTTATAAAACAAACTCTTAACATTATAATTATTGTTTATAAATACAAGCGATCTAAGTTAATTAATACAGAAAGAATAATCGATTGTCTCATCCAATAGACTTGGGTTGTACGAAGCCCATCTGTAAGAGCTTGGGAAGTAGGTAACATCTCTGAGCTTTGCTATGGACCAAGCCCAAGCTGAGCTTCAATGTGTGATGTTTGAACATAATCGCCTAAAGAAGAAGTTCAAGCTGATAGAAATCACCACTCAGGAAATGTTGTCCAAGCCACCTCAAGATTCTATCACCATAACACACCTTACACTTAGATCATATCCAGGTGTTATAATAGACTATGTAACGAAGCCTTAGATACTTTTTGTAATCCCTTAGTATAAATAAAATTGTTATTTCTTATTATGGTAAATTTTGGAATTTTCAAATATCTAGATAAATATAGCATGAATTTCTATATTATTAATGCATTTTGGAAAAATAAGTATTTTAAAAATATTTTTATATACTTTAAATAATTAATAATTTGAAATGATTTTCAAAAAATAGTCTTCTATAGTTGTGATCGGTAATAAATTTAGAGTCTAATCAACTTAATTTTTAGTAAATAGTAAAGTATAAATAGTAGTATACCCTTATGAATAGTAATGAATAGTAAATCGACCAAAAAAATAGAAACGTCACCCATGAATGTATAAATATAATTTAGACATCTTAAAAGTGAAAAAATTATCATAATATAAGTATTGTTATTTTCGTATATCATAAATATTTTAATTACAATTTTATAATTAATTTAATAATTTAAAATAAAAATTTATTTTCATAAAACGTAATCATAAATTGTTATTGTATTATGATTATCATATAATTTTATAGGACCTTGATTAATTTTTAATGGTATTACAAAATAAATTATAGTTTTAGATTTTTTTTTGAATAATTAATGATTTTATTAAAAAATTAAATTAAAAATATTTAGAAAATTATTTTCATAAAATAGAGTTCATTTTTAAATTCAAATCATCGACATTAGATTATGATGAATTTTTAGGATTTTTCTGAAACAATTGAATTTTTGATGAATAGTAAAAATATAGTTCTGAGTTTTGAATGTTTAATGACATCATTGATGATGTAATCATGATATAATCATGATGTAATAAATATGATAGACTTTTAAATAGTAATATATATTATAAGGTGTCCCAAATAGGCAATACCATTAACAAAAACCATTGGCAAATACCATAGGAAGCTCATGGTTTTGTAAATACCACCGATGAGATGTCCCTTGAAAAATTAATTAAACATTCCCTCACTTTTCTTATAAATATCAAGTCATTTACTCATTAATTTAATTCCAAAATACACCTCAATGAAACTCAGGTATTTATACCTTCCAAGTAGTCCTCCCAAGGTGCTATCAAGCCCCCCAAAGTCCCAACCTTCGAGCTTTCGAAGATACTTTTCAAGGAAAGGGAATCTTTCACCCACCTCTTTTTAGTCATGATTTCCTTTATGTTATGTCTTATAGTTTCCATATTCTTATGTGAGGGTATTTATTATATATTCTTATTACTATCCATTTCATATCCAAATTATAAGTAACTCTTTTCGTTCTCATCAATTTATTTTCTAAATTTTTAAGCTACACGTCGTTAGGCTGCCGAATTTTTCGTAAAAGAAATAACATCTTCTCTTTTTTGTCATGTTTCCTTTTCATGTGGTATGTCATTCAAATATTCATACAATGATCTTATTATGTACTCATACTGTATTATGAATTATTTATGAATGATTGACCCTTTTCCCTTTTTTTAATGTTTTTTAAAACGATGTTATGTAATCGTTACGCTGCCGAATTTTCATCTCAAAATCTCTTTTTTTATCAAAAAATTCTCTTGTATTATTTATGTGGATATACAAATCTATTTTCATTTCCAAATATATTCATCAATACATAAAATTGATCTATTTGATTCTGAAATTAACACACATATTAACCCCCATTCTCTTTCTTTAGGTTATAAATAACATAATGATATTATTTTTAAATACCTTTTAAATGTCACGATTTTGACATGAAACTCATTTCTTTGATTCTATTTGGATTATTTATGAAATGTTTTATTATGATCTATGTGCATCACATGAAAATAAAGACATATTAAGAGTGTGCTCTGATAACTTCCAATGCATTGGGTAAAGAATTAATCTCTAAAGATGACAAGTTTCATGATACCTTAGTAAATAACCTTAGTAATGTTTTTATGACAACTTAGGAATGAATCTTGGTGATATATTCATGAATTTATAAATGAAATGTTATCAGGGTGCACACTTAATATGTCTTTAAATTTGTAATTCATGTTCTTTTTATTATGAAAATACCCTCTAACACATATTGATGATCTATTCAATTGAATTAGAGGTCCTTGATACTTCTGGTGGGACTCCAATTTGGATATCACTCATCCAATTAGTCACATTAATACTCATCTCAATCCCTCTTGCCAAGAAATATCACTATATACCTCAAATGATACATTAGAGAACCTCTCAAAATAACACTAACAATGTGGGTCATTAGGTCACCGAATGTTTCAAAGAGATTTATAAAAAATGTATAAATAATTCATAACTGATTTACAGGCATACAAAATGTTTCTTGGTTTAATGAGGAACAAAAAAATTTATTTTACATTGGGATCATTCAAATGATTAATAGAAAAGCTAAAGTAAGGATTCCATTTTTTTTTATAAAAATATGGAAATATATAGATACTTTATATACTTTATCGTGAAAATAAGAACAAAACTATTTAATTTTCGTCGCATTATAGTATGAATTGTTATTTTTTTGAGTAAGGTGAATGAAGATATTGGTTAAATTTTTGTTCAAAATTTATTATAATGGGCCAAAGAGAAAATAATGGATGCATTGAAGGATATGTATTGCATCGATTGATTAGTCAACTCATGGTAGAAGACACAACAAATAGAGATGGATAACTTCAATCAATCCCATTTCATAAATCTAGATCTCAATAATTGATTTGAAATCGATTGACCGACAAAGGAAGAGTGAAGGCTTGGATGATCCAGATCTCCGATGGGCAGTGGATGTCTCATAATTAATTTGATGATAGGGCTTATACACGAGCTCTTCTACAGGCTCTAGCCTACCCTCCTTACTCAACACTAAGAGACCTTATGCATGGGTCTCAACCTACTTCCTCAAGAATTATGCTCACTCAACCTCTAAGTAGTAAACTTGTACTTTTATGTAATTTTCTTTAATTGAAGGTGCATTAACCTTTTATATAATGATTATGTTATATCAAAAAATAGACTTATAAAATCACACTATATTTCATTATTACCATTCCAAATGTCAATTATTTCACGTCTAAATCATATTTATTAACAAAAATGATAAGTTCATAAATATTATATTCATTAACTATATTTACTTATTAAAATTTTAAATTATATATTAAATGATACCTTGTACAGTTCACATGATTTTGCTCGACCTAAAAAATTATTAGTAATAGATATTTCAAAATACTATTAATAATTTCCCCCATTTAATGAAATTTGATTTGCTACCAATTGGAGAAAAATAGATTCTTCAATTGAATGGATTGATTTTCACCAAAATAAAAAAAACATAAATTTCATAAAAGGGAATGAATTTCTTTTTCATTTGTAAAGATAGAGAATGGATAATTGCCTGGGTTGTGAGGGATCTCAGCCACGATAGTTCTATATGCTCAGACCCTAAAATGTGTATCATCCAAGACACATTAGCATGACGTACTCCTCGTGAGGTTTGAAACCAAACTTTTCCTCAGAAGGATAGATGATGCAATTCAGATGATGCCTCAAATCATCACATACACAATTTATAGAAGCGAAAAATATAACCAAAAAATTTATTCTCTTAAAAAAATTAATTTTTTTTATAGATTACATTGCATGAAAACTAAATATTATTATTTAAATATTACAAACTTTCAAAATCACAGTGATAATATTAACTTATAAAAATATATTATTTATAATATAAGATAAATTCATTGATTATCAATTAATTAAAAACAAAACTATAAACTAATTGTAAAAAATATATTTTTATTTATAAACTCTTAAAGACATGTATTAATAAGTTAAATAAGTTTCATGATATTAACTAAATATAAATACATAATGTACATTCAATCAAATATTTTTAAACTTACAAGACACCATAAAAATCACCATCAATTTTTTTGATCCCCTCACTCACCATGTCAAACATCACAATCTCACTCCCAAACATAAGGTCCCACTCAAAAATATAAGTTACACTCACAAAGATAAGATGATATGAAGATTTTATAATGTGATTGTAAAATTCAATTGATCTAATGATGCCAAGCACAAAAATGTAAATAACATTTCTAAGGTATACATATACTTGAGAAATTATGAATGTAATAGAACACTTTTCTAATCCAGAATAAAAAATGTGATACAAGATTTGGAAGAACTGACAACGGTTAAGGAAAACAAGAATAAAATTACAACCAAATATTTTTTCCATCCACATTTAAATAAGAATCTAGTAAAAACAAACTGAATACCAAAAAAAACTAATGGTAATAGAATATGAGTCATATGAAAATAACGTCACAAGAGAAAGATTAAACAAGCCATCGTGAAAATGAAATTCATCCGCAGAGTCTGCATGCTTCAGATAAAAATAAGGGTAAAATTCATGAAAAATCACAAAGCATTGGAAATTAGTGGGGTCATGTGATAATAAAATACTGGTTAAACTCAACAGCCTCATGAAATATCCAAATTTAATATAGAATTTTCTTTCAAGAGAGATAATCAAGAGGATAATGGACCAGTGATGGATAATCTGTAATGAAGATCATTTAATAATGATGATGTTGAAAGAAAATCCATGAAAACACCTCGGGGGTTGTTGTATTAAATGTTTAGTATCTGACATGAGCTAAAAACTGATAATCACACCTGATCATCTAATACTGATGGCCAGATTAAGCCTGAATGAATTAAGTGCAGCTCGTGATTTAATATGCGAAACTGATGAAATTGAAATATCGTACCTTCAGAAAGGGGGCATGGACGACTGGGTAGGGAACGAACGCAGACATTTCAAACAAATTCGGAGGAACCTACAACTGATAAAGAATACAAGGACACAAAACATACATCAAGTTATATTTTTAAATATTTATATAAATGTAAGAAATCATTTAAACATGAAAATATAATTTTGAATGTTTAAAATTAATTTATAAGTGTAAATTGAATGAATGTATAACAAAATAAATTTATTTTATAAATTTATTATCATTTAAAAACATGAATTTAATTAATTAATGAGAAATATATCAATAAAACCAACAAATATTATTTTCCAACTAATACACGAAAAAAAGATACACAAACAGTTTAATAACTAGTATTCGTCCATGCGTTTGCACGACGATATGGATAAATGCTTATTTTCAATAAGAGAATACTATTTTTCAAAGTTAATAATGAATATTAATATTTAAAATATTTAAATTACAAAATAGCAGTAGATAATATTGGAATACAAGTATAGTAACTATTAGGATGTCAACAATATAGTAGAAAGCATTGAGGATAAATTTTAAGGAATGAAATGTTTTTTAGGATGGAGATGTTAATTACATGAATGAACCTACATTTCAAATAACATTCGCAAAAACTTTGGTCTATATGGTGACATAAAAAGTGATACACAATTAAAATTGAAGAATATTATTTTCAAATACAAGTTACAGAATTGGTTGGACATCATAAATATAATTGAAGGATAATTTACAAGGAATAAAAATTTAACTTCAGTGTGGATAATTCAAATACATGAATGAAAACATCATTTCAATGGATAATTAAAATTATGATCATTATGATAATAAATGTTGGAGTTGAGGCCATACGATCTTCAAATGAAACACTAAATGAAAAACCTATAGAATAAATGATTCCACTGCAAAACATAATATGTTATAGTAAACACACAATACATGACTCAAAGAACATAACGAGAACAGAAAAAAAAGTTAAATAATGACCAATTTTTTTTAATACACGTCAAGTCACATTTAATAGTAGTAAAAGAAACTAATAACTCAAATAAAATAAAAATACTCACTGCACCAAAATACGCCACTGCTCCCATCTTCCATGATGGCTTATTTCTCCAAATTATACTGTTACTCCACCTTGTCACCTTGTATGCATGATCAAGACCTTCCATCCCAACACCAACATTGTTCACTGATTTACTTATTTTGACTTTAACTATAGTATAATCATGTGTGACATTTGGATGTAAAATGCATGATGTCCAAACAAAAAAAAAACTTCAAGAAAATACAAATGGTGTTATTGTACCTCAATTTTTTTCTATGTCTTTAAATTAAGAGGAATTATGTATGAAATTTATTAATTTTCCTCTTTCACATGAATGGGAAATAGTAGTTCCCATTGAATCCTATTAGGCATTGTATTCTAACCATATTAGGGAAAAAATGCTTAAGTGGTTAATAAATGAATCCATGGAAAAGTAAAGTTACTTCAAATCATATACATAGTCGAAACTCATATTTACATTAAAATGCTAAAATAAAATCAATAAAGCATAAAAACTAATATAGAAGGACATAGTATGATCAATTCATATGTACAATACATGTTATGACATCGAATTTGAAAACGAAACAACTTAAAAGAAATAATAGAAAAAGAAGTGGTTGTGAATTGTTACTTACCACTTATACCATGTGAAGTGGTCGTTGAGAGGGATTGAATTGAAAACATCATCACTTGAGAATGAGTTATTGTGGTGGCATATGAGGTAATATGGTAAGATCTCATCACCTACAATTGGAATTTCGGTTGGAAGGTGCACCCGATTCACACTCACCATGCTGCACAAGTGTGTCATGAAAGTGAGAAATTTGAGCCTGCATAAACATATTAATGAAATTAGTGAAACTGTAAATTAATGGTTAAGTGGAAATCTTGTATTATAACTCCATATAGAACTTACATATGATAATGAGAACATACAAATTTAGGCTACTAATTTTCAAATTGAGTTTGAAAAATGGAGTGGCAGTTCACCTGTTGGTTCTTCAGTCAGAAAATATGTATAATCAAGACTTCAAACCCACTAGTAAAATGGGAAATCCAATCTGTTAAGAATCATATTCCTAAAACTAAGTAAACAAAAATGCACAGAATAATAAAAATCATTAAGTTAACAATCTCACCAACTGAAATCGTTGAAATCTGTTTAATTTGACATTGTGTAGAAACTGAACACTCCCAGTGTCATCCTTAGCCTATTGAATGAATCTCGCCTCAAAGATTTGAAAAAATAGTAGCATACTGCTACCCACTTTTGCAACAGAAACGTGATTTTTAAACAACTTTATGACCAAGGTGTTGTCAAAATAAATAAAAGTAGTGCCTTCTTCATTAAATCCTAAGAATTCATGAACTAATTGCCAAAAATTCACTTTCTTTGATAAAGAGTTTTTTAATGGATTGTTTATCTCCCTTTTATGGTATCTAATCCCTTGGAATTTGAATCAAAACAAGGGGCTTAGATAAATTTAATAGGAAAACTCTTCCAATGTTTTTTAATGACTAAAATTGAACACAATTTTAACATAAAAATATAACCAAATTCTTTTAGTCATTAGGGTCCCCATCATAATTACTGTGTAAAACCAAACGGGCTTGGTCTTTCTTCTTTCTTGTAAAATAAACCATAATTTATTTTAACTTTTAAGTATATAATAATAAATTTTCCCCAAGATATGCTTTCCCTTTAGAATCTCCATGAACCTGCTGATAAAACTCACAACATGCATCTGGTCCAGTAGAAGATAAATACATCTAGCTTCCCACTATTTTCTTATAAAATGTGTTGCTTGTTCTGTCAGAAAATATGTATAATCAGAAATACATTACTCAATATCAGTAGCTTAAATGGGGGTCATGTTATTCGAAACAATTATAATATAAAAAGGATTTTGATAAAGATGAACCACTAAGGAATAAACATATTTTAAATCTTTAGTTTTGTCATGATGATAAAGACCCCTAAAGTATATGAGTAAACATTTAGATTTGGATGATTCTGTATAATCTGAATTTTTTGATTTGACACAATCTCATCATGATACATCCATGTTTTCTTTTCTCTGCAAATCAGTCATGATATGTTTTTTGGAGCTTAAATTATACATAAAAATTTATGTAGACTGTATGTTCAACTTATATTTATCAAATATTAGATTGTTGATATTGATTATTATGCAAGGGATGAAGATGTTCCCTAATGGAATTTGATACAAAGGGATGAATCATTTCATGTTCATTAATTAGTTTCATTACCTGAACATACCCACTCAGATCAAGAAATCTTAAATATGGATAGCTTGAAGCAATGGAATCATCAACAATATCAGTCCAAAATCCCTTAAAAATGAGAAATTTATGAAGTGATCCAAGAACGGATGAGTTGATAAATTATTAAATTCTCAATTCTATTTCAATTTATAATTTAAGACAACTAAAAAGTGAAAAAAATTATATGGTGGTATAAAGTATACTTATCAGCAGTTAAAAAAGCTTCAAATATCTCATGACTTGTTTATAAGCATAACATAACTCACATGAAAGTATAAAGAATAGATAATTTTCAGTAAATGAAGAATGATATGGTATATTTGGATGCAATAAGAAATGAAATAGCGTAAGGAAAAAATTTTATAATTGTTAATTAGAGTAGATTTGGTGAAGTTCATTTACAATTTATAATATTAAAAAAAGAATATATATTACAAATTATAGAGACCATAATGGTGTTCACTAAAAAATACATGAAAACTCATAAATACAACTAAAATCACAAGTAAAACACAAATGGTTAAAATTAATACCAGCATTGTAAGAAACCTTAGTAGTCGCCTTTGAAAATTTGCTTCTTTGGATCTTGATAGGGATTGCATGTTCATATTGTTTTTCTTTTTATTTAATTGTCATGGTGTTAAAGAAAACCATTATATGTATAATTGTGAGTATAGTGAATGTAATATATCTTAGAAAGGTAAACAAAAATTTGACTAAGCATGTAATCGAAGAAAATTATAAAAATATCATTGACCATTATATAAAATATACAGGATAGAAACATAAAAAATTGTGTACTAAATAAAAAAAGTTTACTTAAAGTGCCAAAGACTCTGATGTGGTGAAGGAGAAATCTATCTACACTGGTATAAAATGAAAATGTTGAAAGATTCTCCAACCAAAAGAAATACTAGATACCATTGTACAAATAATAGTATAATTAGTATAATTAGCATTTATAATTAGTAGTTTGAATGAAAATAATAGTATAATAAGAAGTTTTAATAAACAAATTGTATACATAAATATTTAAGAGTAGAAAAAAATAGTATAATAAGAAGTTATAATAAGTAGTTAGAATGAAAATTAGATACAAATTGTATACACAAATTGTATACATAAATAGTACAATTATCAGTTTGAATACACATTGTGTACAATTTTTGTACACAAATTGTATACATAAGTAGTATAATAAGATGTTTGAATGCAAAAGACATAGTGAAGAGAGTGGGAAAATAACTTTGTCACTACTTGTATAGGATGCATTGAATAGGAAAATTGATTGGATATTGAAATTAGTGTAGTATTATAGTCTGGTTCCAAGAAGTGGTACATACAAAATAGAAAATTAAATATGAATATATAAAATTATAGACACTAGAGCAAACATAAAATGAATTTAATTTAGATGTGTAATTGTTTATTCGGAATCAAAATTAACAACATTTATCAAGAATATGAAAATGATGTATCGTTATTATGTTGTAAACAATTTTCAATAACTACAGAAAATCATAGTTATTTTAATTTTATGTTTGTTATAACATTTCAAAGAAACAAATAAAAAATAAATAATAATAAGACAACTACACCTAAAAATGCATTACCATGAATCATCCACATTACATGATCTTGGAAAAAACAATTTGAGAAACAAACCAATAAAAAAGGAAGATAAAACCATCAAATAGATATAGGCAAACAAACACTAAAATCTGAGTACATATTCATCATGGAGACTTAGAAGAATTCGAAAAAAAATCATTCCAAATGAACCTATTTCGATGGATATCAATGTGAAAACCCAAAAAAAAATCAGAATAAGTTGTAAGAAATATCCTAAAACTAACCATGATATAAGTTTTTTATTTTTAAACATATCATGGAAAAACAAGCAATAAAAATTGAATAGGAAGTAATATACAATTGAAGTGAAAAGATATAAGAGATGAAGAAGCAAGTATTTAGGTTTAGGAATAATAAATTAATCATAAACCTGAAGTGCGAAGCATATGCGAGAGGGAATATAGGTTACAATTAAGAGTCGGAGGCGACTAGGGAATAGGGGTTGAAAACCAGAAATTCAAAGTAGATGGAAATAGAAATTACATTATGCATGTAATCCAAGACCTTTATACAAATCAGTAATTAGGAGAAAATGAAATATTCATGAGAGAAACATGAATCTTTGTGTATATACTCTTAACTAGAAAAAAACAGTTAGGTTTACCTAAAATGCAACTGGTTTTGATCTGGTGGAACAAATAAGTGAACCCTGGAAAAATGAATAGGTGAATGAATAACGAGGGACCGAATGAAATAGGTGTCCTAATTGTTCAATGGGTAAAATAGATGTATTTAATAACATAAGAAAAATAAATAAGTAAAGAGAAGCATGAATATTTGTGTATATACTCTTAACTGAAAAAATTAGTTAGGTATACCTAAAATGAAACGAGTTTCGATCCGGTGGAACAAATAAGTGAACCCTGAAAAAATGAATAAGTGAATGAATAATGAGAGACTGAATTAAATAGATACCCTAATTGTTTAATGGGTAAAATAGATGTATTTTAATAATGTAAGAAAAATTTGTAAGTAAAGGGAAATACTACAATTTTTAGAGTGGAGCACCCGAAGGTGCAGCAGGATGAGGCAGAACAGGTGGAGGCAGAGGGGTAGGTGGAGGCGAAGCAAGCAAAGCGGGCAGATGTAGAGAAGCTAGAGGAGGAGAGGAAGAATCTTAGTAGAGGAGTAAGCAGAGCAGCCGATGGTGTTATGCAAAAACTATACGATGAGATGAGGGGATTAGAGAGGAAGAACCATAACAGAGGAGGAGTGAAATCGCGACCAAGACGCCAGTGGTGTTTTGCAGGAAGAGAAGGTTGAGGGGTGGATAATCAATAGCGGGAACCCTAAGAGCAGTGATAGAAATCATGAGCAGGGTCAGGTATGGAGGTAGGGAAATGAAAAGGCATGAACTGTGGGAGGGACGCGGTGGATTGTAGTGGTGACACGTGGTAGGAAATACACCCAGTTTTAGTATAGATTTTCATAAACTTAATAACTTGTGAAACAAATTTCGAAGAGTCCATAAAAATAAAATGATCTAAGGTTGAAGATATAATCATAAAACAACATCAAGATTCAAATCAATTGTAAAAAAAAATATTTAAAAATATTTAAATAAAAATGTATTTTTAAATATACAAACATATGAAAAATAAATATTTATTATTCATTTTATTTAAAATAAAAATTAATCCATTTTATTCACCTTATAAAAATGAATTAATATTTATATACACCTACACAAGTGTATATACAATGTTTATATATAAATATGCATGTGTCAATAAACAAATATATATCTATGTGTGTATTTTAATATATGTAAATAAATACACACATATAAAGGGTACCTAGCACACATATTTTATATATACATATTTATGTATTCTTTAATATAATTTATATAAAAATAAATATATATTTATATTAATACAATATAAAATTTTACATTACAGCTTCCAAGGGTGGCGCCACACACACTACAAAGATGCATCCTAAGGACTCGACCCTACGACCGCCACCCCAAACCCCTACCTCCCAGCCACCACAACCGCCTATGTGGGGGTTTATATAAATACAATATATATTTATTTTTAATATTCTTTTATAGTTATCTATAATTATATATATATAATTATAATTACATCTATATATCTGTGTGTGTGTGAGAAAGATAAACATGCGTACGTATGTGTGTAAATATGTGTGTGTGTCAATATTACATAAATACATCATATAAATGTATTTTTATAAATATATCATTACCATTGATTATATAAAATAAATGTATATAAACGTATTTAAATATATTATAGAAATATATCATCAAAACCAATTTATAATAAATATTTATAAAAAAACTATAAAAAGTTATATGTAAATATACATTTATATGTAAATATTTAAACATATTTTAAAAATGTATTTAAAAATAATTATATAATTATATATAATTATACAAATAAATATATAAATAAAAAAAGGATAACATGTGTGTGGGTGTATGTATATATAGATATATTGTAAAATATTAATGAAATTTGGATGGACCAATGATAAAGGCGTTGGGAAATGAAGACAAAGGTCTTGGTTGGAATATAGGTGCGAGTAGAGCTGGAAATGGCGTAAAAGTGATGATATATGGTGGGGAAAGCACATATAGGGGGGTTGAGCGAGCGTTAATAAAGAGATGGGGGATGCGTGAGGGGGGGCACATGGTACTGAAAAAGGTGGTGTTAGAGCATTGATAAAGAAGGATTTTGAGACCCCCTAATAAACAAAGAATTTTAAAAAATATTTTCTGATTTTTATCCTTGATTTTTTTAGCATTGATAATGAGTTTCTTTATTTTCATTTTTTCTAGCGCTGATAAAAGTCGCGAGCTTTTTAGAGCGCTTAGCTTGTCAATGATTTTTAGTTATTACAATGTCTATTTTTAACACCGACCATGGGTGAATTTTTAATAGTGATTATTGACCAAAATATAAGACATGAAAAAGAAACAAACAATATATGATCGACAATAGGTGTAAACCCTACTGAATATACAGGTTTTAACAGCGATATAAATAGCCTTAATTAGTTCTAAAAATGTGATAATGTTTTAAGCACTTTTAATAGTCGACAACTTCTATCAGTGTTGATAAAAGAGCCCTTTATTAGTGTTTTTTTAGTGGTGACAAAGAGAAAAACTTATCAACACATTTTTAGTGATAATAAAATAATCTTTTACCAGTTTCATTCATAGTATTGATAAAATCCAAGTTATGTCACCATGTTACTGAAATTACAACACACTGCAACAACATATATAAAATTTAATTTCACTTAAATTTACATCACAATACAATAAAACACACACACTAAACAATGATTAAAAAAATTTCAAAAATTAGTATGTATAATTACATCGATACATATAATTTATCATAAACATCAAAAAATTCACAAAAATTAATGTTTTGTTTTCATTGGGCCCTGACCCTCTCTCAAAAGAGTTTGATCATTCTATCAGTCCGTGAACAACCCACCACACCTCGAGAAAAAAAGCGTGCGTGTATAAAAAATGATTATTATGTTAGTAATACTGTAGAGAAAATAAATTAAACATAAATATAGAGTAATGCATTAATAAAATATCACTTTTAAACTGAAAACATACACTTTGAGTCATACTAGACACACCATATGTTATATTAATGTGTGGTTGATTTCTACACAGAAAAAATGATTTATGGATTATTCTCTTAAGTTATCAAGATAATCTGAGTGAATTTTCTTAGTTTTAAGTATGTGACGTGTGTTTTGAAATAAAATTTTGATTTAAAATAAAAACATGCATTGTTAGTTCCGGGCGTAGTGGAAGCGCTTATAGGGGCCAAGATCGACTCAACAGTTGTTGAATTTGATGGATCATTCAAAATTCTATAAGATGTAAATGTTATGGCCAACATTTTTTTTTCCAAAAAAGATTGGCAAAGAAGGTTGTCAGAATCATGGAAAGATCCTTTTCATGTTAAATTTATAATTAATTTAAATAGATCAAAAGAAAGAATACACCGCCTTGAGATATTTATTCGATGAAGTTGTTGATCATCTGAAACCCTTTTTGGTCATCCACCATTGCTCTTGTAGAATCAAAAGTGTAGAATTCCTCTAGCAGTGATCCACACGTGCTCCTATGATCTTTGAACAACGCTGATGGATTGTCGGGTACTAGCACAACGAATCAATCATCCTGCGGTGTTCATCTTGATCCCTGCGATAATTCCTTCAGGCATAAAGAATTATACTTACTATCTCATTCTTGAGATGATAAAGGAGGAAGAAGAATCTCTAGAATGTTCTTCAATATTGAGAGAGTGCTCTAGATTTCTTTGTGCACAACATTTCTCTATTTCGTGTAATTTCTACACAATATACATAGGAATTTATTTATAGAGATGATATTGGAGTTAAAATATCATTTAATTACACAATGACCCTTAAATAATATATTAAAACTTTACATAACCCCATGCCATGTAAGAATAATAATAATAATATTATTTTATTATGGTGTGTGCTAATTGATGCAATGATAAATATTATTTTACCAGCTTGCAAATTAATATTTACCATCAGAAATAATCTTGGTTTGCTAGTCCTCATCGAATTGTTCCATATTAAATATTTTCAATATCTTGTTAATATATGCACTTTGACTTAGACCAAACAACCTCTTGGATCTATCACGACATATCTTGATCCCAAGTGTAACAACCTGAATTTTTAGAGAGGTAAAAATCCTTTGAATTTCAGTTTAAACCACTTATTTTACTCTTGTAATATTGCTTAAGGAACCAAGGAAGTGTTCAGGAGCACCCACGGCTTGTTTGGAGCCTAGATCTTTGGTTTTTGGAGAAGTAGATTGAGGCACATGGTTAGTAGTAACCACGTGTCTCAATCGTGTGACCCATATATATAGGTTCATAGTTATTCTAACCACTCTAAGGAGATCCCATGTCCATGAAAAACCTATAATAAATTGTAGGTTTGTTGAGTACGGTTGGAACATGGTTTGTTTAACCATGCACCTAGTTGTGCGAGGGGGTGGAAAACTTAGACAATAAGCATGTATGGGATGTGCAAGGTTTATCAAATGGTGCGCCGTGTGAGAGGGTGCTCCATATAAAAGTGGGTGGAATTACCTTTTTTACCCTTGGGACTTTAATCTTAATTCCTTGTTTTACTCTCCCATTCACACACAACACCTCCTCTAGCTATGGGGGCTCCCTCTTCTCCCTCAAGCTAGGATTTGAGCCTCCTCCCTCATATGACGTCTGATTCAAGTGTCGTTTTCCGTGTTGGTTAGCTAGAAGTAAGACTAAGAGTCCTCTTGATTCATTTCTTCATTTAATTCACCATATGAAATTATAAATCCATGTGAGATAATATGTACTATTTTCAGGGTATTTGTCTATTTTATAGATTTCTCCCATTCTAGCCCAGATTAGAGGCCGATACTAGATGAGGAGTCTACTAACCATATAAGGAAGGTGGTTTAGCTCTATTACCTAAATGTTTTGGTGTTTATATTATGTTTTATTATGCCACATTCCAGACATTTTGTGTATTGTAGTGATGCAAAATGGGCCCATGTCCCACGGGCTTTGCAGGTATGGGGCAGATACGGGGTGGGGTGGGCCTTAAAATTTTGACAGCAAAGCAGGTTGAGCCCGTACGGGTGCGGGCCAAAGCAGGTTGAGCCCGCGCGGGTGCGGGCTGACCCACGAGCCTAATTTAAATTTTTTTGTACAATATATACTTCTTTGGAATTTTAGTTTTTTTTAAAAACATAATTAAACCATGACATATGATTTCTCACCGTAATGGTCATACAAATTCACCATTAATTTACATATAAATTTTAAATAGGTCAATATTTATTGTTTTAATATGATATTATAATATTTATATAGTAATTGTTAACCATATTCGCATGGTGTGTCATCGCACCTCTCAAAAAATGGAATTCATCTCTCCTGCACTCAGTTTCAATTCTAAAAGAGTTATTATAATCATAATATTTTTTTGAACTGATTTACTTTTGCTATTACTTAATTTTAGTTTTTTATTAAAAAAACATGAAAGGACCTCATGAGACCCTAATATCCTCCTCTGAAACCAGTCATTTCTTGAAGTGTCGTCGTTCATTCATAGGTCTAGCCATTCACATCACCACACAATCAACATCATCATTTTTCGCCTCTCATTGATCACTCACCTACTTTGCATTGCAACATTTTACCACCACATCAGCGTCAGCACATGACACCATTAACCCATAGAAAAATGTTCCATCACATCTCTTAAAACTCTAGATATTGTAAATTAATATTTCTACCACCAACTAAAATTAATAATGAGGAAAAAAATACAATATTTAAATGATTATAAATAGTATTTTTTTTAAATGCAGGCAGCGCGCAGGAAAACCACGGGCTTATGTGGGGCGGGGTGGGCTTCAATTTTTTTGTTCGTGTTATATGGGGGATTTTGTGGACAAACCCGCATGATCTTGGCCCGCCCCACCCCACCCCACCCGTTTCGAATTACTAGTGCATTGTGATGAACTGACTCAGATACCCTCTCAAACTGGTACTCGACCCAAATTTCCACATACCTGAAGGGAATTGTAAATCCCCATGAGTTAAAGACAAGGACATGGTCATCAAACAACAACCAGAGAGAAAAATTTCACCCAACCCAAATTAGGAAACATTACATACATATACATTTATAGAAAGAAATAGTGAAATAAAACATGAATATATATGTCATAACAGATAGAGAACAAATAAAGTGATACAACTCAAAAGGTAAAACAATATCCAAGATACAAGAACAACTACAAAGGATGTCAAAACTAAATAGTGACTCCAATAATATACATGTGATAGCATGAGAAAACTCCCACAATCTCACCATTTAGCCACCCAAACCCAGTTGATAGAAAACCTCGTTGCCTCGCTATGATGCCTTACCCTTCCCTACATTGAAAGACATACAAAGGTCTACACACCACCAAAGGGGTGTACAAGGTGTGAGATAATAGGCTCAGGAGGATCTCACCCAAGTGTTCCATAATAATTCTCTATACAATAATCCAAGCATGCTCAACTTTAAAGAAATCAAGACATGATATACAATTTAATAGTTTTATTTCAAAAGCATGGAAAAATAATTTAATTTTATGTTTTTCCACATTTCCAAATAAAACAGGCAAATCGACTTCAAATAATTTCATATACATATATCAAAATAGATATATCAAATCAAACCAAAGTATGTATCACATATCATATCAAATCCATGGTAGTATATCTCAAATAGTACAATCCAAAGCAGCCAAGTGGCCAAATCAAAGCATGTGTAGCATCACGCCAAGGATCACTACATGTGGGGATAACTAGGAAATTCGTACCTTTAATATACAATCAAACACATAAAGTCTCTAGATATATGCATCAAATCTAGAGAATAGAGGAATTCCCTAGAAAGTGAACCCCCCAACAGGTCTAACATGTCCGTAGAATGATAAGCCTAGGGAGAAGAGGAACACCCCATGAATGAACTTCCTAATAGTGGATGAGGCCTATTACTACACCTTACACCTAAGTACCCAAGGCTTCCCATGTGCTCTATTTTCTAAACCAATTCATCAAAACATTTCATCAAAACCAAGATTTGAAAACCATTTCATAAAACCATTTCACAATGCTTTGAAAACACCTTTTCATTTACCAAAAACCATGGTAAAACCATCTTTTATAAAAATCCTATTTCCACACACAAATTAAATCAGTCAATCATTTCATCTCATTTATAGAACAATTTATCAAAAATCTGAGAAATTAAATTCATCAACATAGGCTAGAGATGGAACCACCTACCTCAAAAATCGGGTCGCATACACCTGCAATGGGATCCACCAACAAGGAAGAACACAACAACAACAATGGAGTCCCTAAAATCAATATTCAAATCATATAATTGATTCAATTTAGAAAAAGGGTTGGCAAAGAGGAAGAAACAAACCATATCTCAAGAAACCTGCATGCCTCACCACAACCGATACAAGGGTTAGCCTCTAGAGGAAGACCGCATGAAATATCTAGAAAGAATCAAGAATAATCATCATCCCAAATCAATAGATTTGATAACATAATGCAAAAGTGATACTGAAATCAAAGGTAATTAATAAATAGAAATGATTACTCACCTGGAGAAATTCACTATAACTGCAGAAATGATCAATCACTGAACGAAACGATCAAGAAGGGTAAAAGGTCTCCAAAATTTCCCCTGAGAGCCTCTAGGTAGATGGGGAGAAGGGATGAAATAAATGAAATAATAAATCATCCTTGCAATAACCTAAAATCCCAACTCATGATGATTACACATCGTGTAAACCAAGAAACTCAAGTACGCTAAAAAACCTATCACCTTTTCATTAAAACCATGATTTTTAACCATTACACAATTTATAACTTTTATACATCATGCACTAATTTCATGCTATGTACCAAATTTAGGACATTTTCCCAGTAGACATTAATGATGTTTATTACCATTACACAACGTGAATTTCTCCTACAGACTGTGAAAACTCTAGTTTTCAGTAGAAAATCCAAAACCACTTTCATCGTTCTCCAAGATTGGGGACAACCTACAAATATATTAAAATTTTATACCCAAAATCCATTAATTCAAATAAACATACATCCATGAACTTTAGGTCATTTTCCCCAGAAAATTCTCTCCATCCTCAGGAGTCCTAAGACTTACCCAAATAAATAGGGAAATGAATAAAGAAAAGGAAAAATACCTGAAAGTGGGTAATAGGATGTTACAAACTCCCCACTATAAGACTTTCTATCCCCCAAAAGTCCTGTATAGGAATGAAGTTTGGTAAATCAGTGAGGCCATTGCTACCTTATCATAAACTCGTGCACATAAGTCTCATGAGAATATGATATGTGCCTCCATAACACTCTGAACAACATAATCAACTTCCCACACAAGAATTTTACAGAGTCAATGATCTCTACTGGCTACTCCATAATAGAAACATCTAGCTTTAACTCAATCTCTTCCCAACTTAGAATGTGAGAGGGATCAAGATAGTATTTCTTGAGCTGTGATATGTGGAAAACATCATGAATTTATATCAACTGAACCAAAAAAGACAAATGATAATAAACCCACCCAAGCTACTTAGTGACCTCAAATGATCCCATATATCTCAGATCCAACTTTCCCTATTTTCTCAACTGATGATGACCTAATTGAGGAGAAACATTCAAGAACACCTGAACACCTACAGAAAACTACAAAGGATGACTCCACTGATTTGTGTAATATTTCTGTTGACTATGAGTTGTAACCAAATGACAACGTATATCCTAAATCCTTATAGACATCTCTTGAACCAAATTCCATCCCACCAAAGTGGCTTCACCCAACTCTGCCCAATAAAGAGGTGATCTGCACGAGTGACCATACAAAGCCTCAAAGGGAGCCATTCTAATTGATGACTGATAACTATTGTTATAAACAAACTCAATCAGTCCCAGATGGCTATATAAAGATCCACCAAAATATAAGACACAGGTGCAGAGCATATCCTTTAGGATCTGAATAACACGCTTTGTTTAACCATCTTCCTGTGGATGGTAAGTTGTACTCAACTTGACCTGAGTCCCCATTTCCTTATTGAGACTCCTACAGAACCTCAAAGTAAATTTGGGATCCCTATATGATACAATGGAATATGTAACCCCATGAAATCTCACAATCTCGTACACATAAATCTTACCCAGATCTTCAACTTTAGCGGTGTCCCTAATCGGAACAAAGTGAGTGACTTTATCAACTGATCAATAACCACCCAAATAATATTCCTTCGACAGGGATCCCATGGTAATCCAACAAAAAAAATCCATGGACACCTCATCCCATTTCCAAACAAGCACCATAAGAGGCTAGAGAAAACTAGAAGGCTTCATATTCTCCGCCTTTATCTATTAGAAGGTTTAATAGAGGGACACATAATCAACAATGTCATGCTTCATACCTAGCCACCAGAATTACTATATAATTTCATAATACATATTTATATTTCTCAGATGAACAAACCATGAAGAAACATGGAAATAAAAAAAAATTGAGCTCCTCTATGATTTTGGGATGATAAACCATTACCCAAAACAGATAATTCCATTTAAAGAGAGAGACTAACCATAAATAGTCTCCACACCATATAGGGTTTCTCGGATTTCCTCTAAAATTATCATCCTACTACTAAATTTTCATAATAGAATCAAGGATAGATGATGATAATTGAACAATGTTTATAACCATACCTGAAACCTACTCTTGATCATCTAGATGCAACTGAGAAAAAAGCCCCATAAGGTTCCACTCTTCATTCGATTACAAAACAACCTGTGATGATACTTTCCGATTGAGAGTGTCTGCAACAAAATTCCCCTTCCCTAGGGTATATGTGTTGTAAAAGTCAAACGTATGAAGGTATTCCACCCATCATATCTATATGATATTTAAGTATTTATAATAAAATATATAACAAACTCTTATGGTCATAAAAGACTGCGAACCTCTCCCCAAAAATATAGTGCCTCTAATTCTTAAGTGCATTCATAAGTTATGAAAATCTCTAAATCATGAGTGGAATAATTCTTCTCATACGGTTGAAGACGATGAGAGCCATAATCCACCACATGATCCTCCTACATGCACAAACAACCCAAACTAGCACTAGAAGCATCACAAAAAACCATACACCCCTTACTGGGATCAAGTAATATCAAAATAATAGTTAATGTTAGAAGTCATTTCAGCTCACTGAAAGAACACTGACACTTTACATCCCATGAAAATTTCACCCCTTTCCTGGTAAGAGTGGTCAAAGATGATGCCAAATTTGAGAAATACTTGATGAACTGTCAATAATATCCAATAATACCAAGGAATATCTGAATTTTAAAGACATTATGTGGTTATTCTCATGAAAAGACAACCTTCATCTCCCCAGGATTAACCGATAATCCTTGCTCAGAAATCATGTTCCCTAAGAAATTCACTTCTTGAATCCATAAGTTTCATTTCTAAAGATTTCTATACAAACAATTACTCCTAAATATTTTCATAACCAAACTCAAATTATGCTCGTGTTCGTGATCAGATCTCAAATAAATCAAAATTTCATCCACGAACACTACCACAAAATTTTCGAGAAACTGATGGGATATTCTATTATCAAATCTATAAAAATGGAAGGAGTGTTAGTTAGACCAAATGACATCATTGGATATTCTTAATGACCATACTCCTAAAAGCTGTCTTTGGTATACCAGACTCCCGAACTCCGAGTTGATGATAAAACAACCAAAGATAAATATTTAAAAACCAATTTTACCCATTTAACTGGTCAAATAAATCATCCACATGAGGCGAAGGATATTTATTCTTAACTATTACCTAGTTCAGCTTCCAAAATCCACACACAATCAGAGTGAACCATCTTCCTTCTTGGAAAAGAGCACCAAGGATTCCAAAGGTGAAACACTGGGGCATACAAAATCCTTCACCATCAGATTGTCCAACTGAATCTTGATCTCTCTCAGCTCCATTGAATCTATATGATAATAAGGTATCAATATTTGTTGCGCACCTAAAACCAAGTCAATTGTAAACTTCACTTCCCTTTATGGAGGAATCCTGGATAAATCATCTGGGAAAACATCCTGAGAATCCCAAACAATAGTGATAAGATAGAAAATAGAGTAAAATACACCAGGATCAACTTCTACAATAGACAAAAAACTTATGAGATTCTGATGTGAAGGTTCTTCATGAATAGAGCATAGATCCTACTCTCCCCCTACCTCGACACCCCTGACCCCCTGACCTCCCGACTCCCTAAAGTACTAGCCTCCCTCACATCGCTGATATTAACTAACGATTTTAAAATCAACATTTTAAAATCACACAACAAAGCCCCTTTTTTGCAATAATAACTCATTTTCCCCAAAATCCCCAAAATCATCACCAAATGGATTTCCAACAAGACCCGCATGTCATTATCATAATTAATTTCAAGAAAAAAAATTTAATTGTAACCAAAACTACTAGTTCTAACCAAGTAGAGTCGAGATAGAATTCACCTACCTTTAGGGTTCTGTCGGAATCAACTCACACGCAACTGCACCCCAAATTTGGCGAATACACCACCGAAACCGTTCTATATCCTCTTCCATAACATCCAAAAGCCTTAAAATCAACACCCAAGGTATCCACAAACCTATATCTTCATGAAACAAATGTATATCTAGAAAACCAAGAAAGGGAGAAGAGTAGATCTAGAGGGAACCAAAGAGAACCCAAGAGAAGAGAATTACCCGAGAATAACCGACTTCAATCCACCAAGAAACCCCTTATATTTGCTTCCAAAATGAGTGGGAGGGCACCTTAAACCTTTGAGAACCCAAAATACCAAGTTAGGATCGAGTGGGAGAGGATTTGGACTAAAATAGGTTTAGCCCGAGGGAGCTTGGATTTAAAAACCTGAACTTTAAGTGACCGCATGGTTTGGAAAATTGTGCACTAACTATGAGCATGTCAGTCTCTCAAGAGGAGAGCTCTTCACGGTTTCCTCAGAAGGTTTGGAAAACTATGCATAGGTCATGTGAAGCCTACTGTCACCCCCTGCACGGTTTCCTCAAGAACCCGCATGGTTTCCCCTAACCGTGCTCAAACCATGCTCACTTAGAAAAGCCTCCCAAATTATTCAAAACCATTCCAAACTCTCTCAACCACTTCCAAACTCACCCCACACACTTTAAACACATAAAAAGGCATAAAAAAATGTTATATACCTCAAACCATGGGTGATACAAGAGATATTATAGGTGGTCTCCAGCGTCATATTATGGTCAATATAATTTTTTTGATATTTAAAATTAACTGAAAATAATATTTTAACTATTTTAATTTAAAGTTTCAATTGAATGAGTCATATGAGGTCATGACTTCTTAGACATAAGATGAGATTCAGGTTGAGACTAAGAGTCAAACTAGTGATGTAGTAGGATTTGATGATAAATCATGTATGCAGGCATTACAATATGCTTTTGAGAAGGGATAAACTCGCCAACTAATGGGTGATAGTTTAAAGCTTCTTTTTTACAAGCCCTACCCACTCGACTATAAGAACTATCTCACCCAAGAAAAATAATCTCAACTCATATGTATGAATACATCTCTCATGTGATGATAATCTATCTGAGCATGCACCACAGACAACCAGTTCATGCCCATAATGACATTATAAGGTTTTATCAAACCCACCATGTCTTTCTGGGCATCTCTAGTTTTGTTTTTAAAAAAGACGGACATGAGTTTGAGGCTTTGTGTGAATCATAGTCACTTCAAACATGTAATGATAAATAACAAGTACCTCTTGTCAAGCATCGATGACTTTTTAAACAAGTTAAGGTGCAAGTTGGTTCTCAAAGATCGATTTTAGGTCCGTCTATCATCAATTAAGGGTTCATGAGAATGATATTCGAAAGGAGGCATTCTGATGTCGCTATGGACTCATAATTTCTAGTGATGCATTTTGGTGTAATGAATTCCCCCCACAGTGTTCAAGTCTCTTTTGAACTGGATCTTCAAACCACTGATTCATAGTTGTCTTCACCGATGACATACTCATTTACTCTGCATCAAAGGAGCAAGCAAAGCATTTGATGTTGGTTATAATACTTACTCCAAAAGAATTAGATATACGGTAAGCTCTCAAAGTGTGAGTTTTAGATACTCAGGGTTCAATTTTTATGGAATGTAATTTCTGAGCATGGTTTAACTATGGATTAGGCAAAGATTGAAGTAGTTCATGCTTAGGAACCAACCAAGAGCATGTCAGAGTTACGGAGTTTTCTCGGTTTAGAAGGGTACTACAGAAGGTCAGTGGAAGACTTTCTCAGAATTGTAGCCCCCACTTTGACTGCTTTGAGACAGAAAGCACAGTCATTTACCTGGACTGAGTAGTGTTAGGGAGCCTTTGAGGAGTTGAGGCAGAGATAAACTAGTGCTCCTGTGTTGAGACTAATGGAGGAGGGAATTGGGTATGTGGTGTTTTGTGATGCCTCTATAGTTAGGCTCGTTTGTGTATTGATGGAGAGGTAGGCAGTGACTACTTATGCAGAGAGGAAATTGAGACCCCACAAGTATAATTATGCGGCCCACGACTTAGAGTTGACAGTGTTAGTATTTGATTTGAAGAGGTAGAGGCATTATCTTCTAGGTGAGCGTTTTGTTTACTCAGACCATCAGAGTCTAGAAAAGATCTTCACTCAGAGATATCTCATCCTGAGACATAATCATTGGTTGAAGTTACTGGAAGACTTTGATTTTGATATAGTTTATACTCTAGAAAAGGAAATGTGATAGTAGATGCTATTAACAGTAAATCTCATTCTAACTTGGTGGAGGTGTCTGAGCAATTGGTTTAATTGAATCTGGCTCTGGTAGAGGAGAGGGGTTGTAACATCCTAAGTTTTTAAAAGAAAACATTATATTTGATATCGTACATGATATGCCACATCAAGCTTAAACAAACAAAATATTACTATTTAAATGGTACAGTTATAACCTAACTATTTCAATAACAATTATTAACAAGATTAACTGGATTATGAAAATATGATTTACACATGTTTATAGAGATAATTCATTGAATATCAATTAATTATAAATGACAATAAAAAAACTAATTGAATATATAAGATGTATTTTTTATAAAAAAATTATTTTTATAACTAAAGTGGCGTTTTATCATAATTAATCACTATTGATAAAAGATATTAATGAAATTTATATATTATGAATTTAATAATTTTTTTTCAAATTTATCTAACAAGTTTGATAACTTTAAGATAAAAATAAATCAAATTTGAAATATTAAAAGTTTTATATCTTTTTAAAAAAGCGGTTTTACCACCTTTTAAAGGAAAAATTGTTTTAAAATTAAATTTTGACACTTATTAATTATATTTGACAAAATAATTTTTTTTTGAAAATAGAATATCAAAATTTAATTTTGATATATTTTTATATTTTTTTGATAAATTTCATGTTTTGATGAATACTGAAAATACTAAAATTTAATTGAAAATAACTTTTGTCTAAATAATTTATAGTGTTAAATTATATTTTTGATTGGTTTTAAAGTATAATTAGATCAATTTTATTTCAATAAATCTAATATAGGTCATTGGAATCAATTTTATATTGAATTTGGATATAAAAACATTCAATCTTTTGAACATTTTCCCTTTGAAAACATGTTTTATCGTTCCGTTTATGGGATTAATTTTAAATTAATTTTATGCAATTCTATGTTTTTGAATTTTGAAAAATGGATTCGTTATTTGAAATCATAAGGTTCAAATTCAGTAAATATGTCCATTTTTTTAAAAAGCATCTCATCCCTCACTTATTCACACCATTTTGAGCCTTCTAGCTCGACCAGCCCCAATCGTCCTAACATACTTATCCAAGTTCTGGAGATCCTAGTCTTCCAAAAATACCAGCTCTAGATCCCTTAAGAAGAGATTTAAAGAAAGTTCCTCAAAAAATAGGTAATTGTTTTTACCAACCCATCAAAGTTCATTTCTTATACTTCTTCTTCATGTGTTGTTTTCATGCTAAAGTAAATAACTCCAGTATCATTTATATGTTGAGATATTATGATTATATGACAACCATATTCCATCTTCTATCCATCCTAAGAAAAACAAAAGCATTGTGCATGCGTACGTATGGTTTACTGTCTCCACATCATGGTGTAATCTGTATTTCATCACCAATTTACTTGGATGGGTATGATTATGGAAATAATAAATATATATGATAATTAAAACATGATATTGATTCTAGAAAAATTAATGTATCATCCATTTCTTTACCCTTTCACCAATAAAAGAAGGATAACATCATTTGTGCATGCTTACAGCCTACCGTCTCCATGGCACGATGTGATTCATTTTCCATGTTCATCATTCAAGAATGATTATAAAACTTTATATAATGAATAAATATGATATCTATGACCTTAAAATAATTCTGGATATGACGTAACTATATCTTATCCACAAAAAATGATACTTACACAACGAAACATGTATATGAAATTAAAGCATATTCTGGTATAACTTAATAGTATGCTTTAAAATCCCTATACAAGAGTTTCAAACCCGTACAAAGGAAATTGAACTTCAGGTAAAGATTTCATTCACAATCTCATCATTAATCAATATAGTTTATGTTTAAGTCTCCACTAGAAAATATTTATCTTCTGTGTTGGTGTTTTCTAAAAACGTTTTCAAAAAGGGTTTTACTTTTCTTCTATGAATATTTAAAGTTATTTTTACCCATATTTGACTTTTTACGAAAAAGTTTGAAAAAAATATTTTTTTGTCATTTTCTAAACAAACTACTTTGTGACTTGCAACAATATATGAAAGGAAAGTTTTTTTAACTTATATGACATAAATAGAATCTCTTTCATGATGACTTAACGTCTTAAGGAATCCTATAAGTTTCCAATGATCTTTTTAAAGAAAATATTTTCTTTTATAATTGCGCGGCTTTCAAAATAAATGATTTCAAAGTAAAAAAAATATTTTTCTCAAAAAAATAAATTATTTTATTATATCATTGTCATCTATGTCGAAACTATGTTGAATATTATGTTTAATTCGAGTTGATTTCTTATGATCTCATCTACCATAAATTATTGAATGATATATGATCAGTCTGATTGTGGGTGTACTATTTTGATACCATTCATTGTTTATGGTTAAAGTATTCACATTTCATATGCAGATTGTTAATATGAATGTCTGTGTTGTTTATATTTCACCCCTTTCATATGGGCAATGCATTAGACTTAGTGATATATGAGGCCCACTATATATCCTTGATGCATCGATAGGTCTAATGAGACAAACTAGTTTAGGTATTAACTGAGGTCTTACCTTAAGTATAGTGTCTTGTCAAAGCTTTAACAATAAGTTTATGATGTCTTGTATTATGCATTCCCTCATTGTGGGATTAATTAATTATATTTCATATGATTATCAATTAGTAGAATATCTGTAAGATTATTTATGAAATTAGTTGATTATCATTTATTCTTATCATATCATTCTCAAAGATTATGTTTAAATGACTTATGTTTCGGTTATTCAACTTTCCTTAATGTTTACCCTTCATTCATTCATGATAGCGTATGTTGTATGTTTACCCTTACTGATCATCTATGCTCACCCCTTATGTTTTATTTTTTCGAGAATTCCAAGATGTATATTATGATTAACATGTAGGGATAAAATGATAAAATAATGGTTTTCTTAAAATAAAAATGAGAGAATAATGGTGTTCTTAAAAAAACATTATGTTGTATTTTATAATTATAATTTTAATATATGTTTCAAGCGTGTATCTATTTTTCCAAAATTACTAAACTATTAAATCCTTCGAGATGTGATTCCTTATATAATATGTTAATGTAATAAAGTAACCACTGACTCAGAGCTACTAAGTTTGGGGTCTTTACAAGGGTGTAGTTTAAATTCAATCAATGTTAGTGACTCCACCAATCCTTTAGTCAATGGCAGTGACTCTACTGCTCCTCCAGCATGCGAGAGATGCTCAGTTGGGAAAGATTGAATGTGAGGTTCTTCATTACCAGATATACTCAGGAGATGCACCGAACAAATTTTCTGAAGGAGGGGAGAACGTCATCCCTTTCCAGGGATGGACGGTGGATTTAGTAACATTGTGAGGTGTTTAGGGAATTTCATACTTCCCATTTGGTTGTACATTCAGGTGTGACGAAGATATACAAGGGCCTTTAATGATAGTTTTGGTTGGCTGGAAAAAGGTGAAGCATTACGGAGTTTCTTTCTCGATGTCTCATGTCAATAGGTGAAGGATAAACATCAGGTTCCAACAGGTTTGACTCAACCTCTTAAGATCCCAGAGTAGAAGTGGGATGAAATCATCTTAAGGGAGTTTCATATTTCCCCTTTATCTATACATCTGGGTGTAGAAAAGATGTACAAGGATATTCATCAAAAGTTTTGGTTGGCTGAGACGAGGTGAAGCAGTGGTGAGTTCCTTTCTCGGTGTCTCACATGTCAACAGGTGAAGGTCAAACATCAAGTTCCAACAGGTTTGGCTCAACCTCTTGAGATTTTTGAGTATTTGTACGTGTGAGAGTTTTGGTTAGATGGAATGAGGTGAATCATTGCTGAGTTTCTTTCTCAATGTCTCAAGTTAACAGGTGAAGGCTGAACATTAGGTTTGGCACAACCTCTTGAGATCCAAGAGTGGAAGTGGAATGACAAAAGGTTAAGGGAGTTTCATAATTCCCCTTTATCTATACACCTAGGTGTGGAAAAGATGTACAAGGAACTTCAAAAACGATTTTGGTTGGCTGACATGAGGCGAAGCATTGTTGATTTCCATTCTCGGTGTCTCACATGTTAGCAAGTGAAGGCTGAACATCAGGTTATAGTAGGTTTGGCTCAACCTCTTGAGATCTGAGAGTGGAAGTGGGATTACATATCGATGGATTTTTTGACTGGGCTTCCACGAACAAAAAGGAACCAAGATTCTATTAGGATGATTGTTGGCTTACAAACTCTCCACACATTCTTATCATCAGGGAGTAGAGATCAGTTGAGAGTTTGGAGCAGTTGTACGTGCGAGAGATCATACGACTTCATGGGGTACAACGATCATCATTGTTTGTGATCCTAGGTTCATGTCACAATTGTGGATAGACTTGAAAGAGGATTTTGGGAGCCGATTGAGGATAAGTACAGTGTTTCATTCCTAAACCGACAGACAGACCGAGCAGACCATATGGTTTTGGATGATATGTTGAGAGCTTGTGTGTTTTGACTCCAACCAGAGTTGAAATGATCATTTTTCATTCGTATAGTGATATTATAATCTATCATATCTCTGGATAGAAATATTACGTGAATCGACATCGTAGGCCTTTGGCATTCGAGTAAAAAGATCATGTTTTCCTGAGTCCCCACAGTGAGGATTGCAAAGTTGGACCAAGTGCGTGACATCTTCTATATATTGCAGTTGAGGAGATGTGTGCACAACCCGACACAAGTTACTATTTGGGGAAATCTAGACATAGAGCCAATCCACCTTCACAGAGTACTTAGTAATGATTGAGGATTTACAAGAGAGGATTCTACAGAGATGAATCATCCCTCTATTTTTGTTAGTGACATTAAAGCATAAAGGAGAGCACCTATGTGAGTGAGTTAGATGCAGACTCAATACCCCTCCTTTTTTTATAACTTGTGTTTTAGGTTTCACAAGACCACAAAATTAACATATTAAAAATATTGATACATTTAACCATGTGGCTTCTTTTCAATATAAAAGGTTTTTATTGATCAAGACCTAAAATGAGAAATCCAAGAGATTGAAAGGAAGAAGAACAGAAACAACACTTATCCCTTCCAGATGAGTTACGTGTTAGGATTATTATAAAATCATTCTCAATTCAGTTCAATATTTTTACCAAAACCTCTCACATACTCATACTCATTCAAGGATCAGGATTTACCTATTATATAATTTTGTAATCTCAACTTTCATATTCTGTACACTGAGAAAAGTATCAGGGGGTCTTTCTAAATGTTTCACCTTATCCAACCAATATGAATCACCACAAAAGGGAGAAACCTCACCACAACAAATATGTATCAACTTTTAAGTTTTAATTTTATATAGAAAAATCATAAGAATCAGCAACGATTTCAAAATATTCAAAGATGAATCGATTAGACAATATTATAGGAATCAAGTCCAAACAAACCTTATACTCAATATACTTCTGCAATAACTTTTTTCTTAATTTTTACATCAATACAAACCCACTTTCTTAAATAAAAAGTGATTCATGTTGTTTGGATAAGGTAAAACATTTTAAGTCCAAACAAACCTTCTTGTAAGACATCATACTTCCCATGATTGTCGCTAAAATAAAGTTTGGAATGTATAAGCACAAACAAATAGTGAGGACGCAATTCAATTAAAGAGAAAGAATGTAACACCCCAAGTTTCTATGTGAGTTTTTATATATTATGTCTGTGAGATTTATTTAATACATTCATCTAACACGATACTATAAAACTCAAATATAAAGTGTTACATTCCTTCCATTAACTGAATTGTACCCTCACAATTCATTAGTGCTCATCATGTGGATCTTTAATATAACCTCTACAGTTAGGTGATTTTTTTAAATTAGATGAGGATTATAAACATCATACAAATATTTTAAATATCATATAAAAGTTTTCATTCTTAATGCTCAAATAATATTTTAACTAAACTATGTTTTGATTTCTATAATACTAGTATAAAAGTTTTCATGTGGATATATTAAAGTTATAACTTTGTGTTTTAAATTTTTCGTGTTTATAAAAACTAAGGGGAAGTTTGTTTTGAAATTTATTACTAAAGTTCAAAAAAAACCCCACTTGGGCCAACCATTTAGCCAGGCCGAGGGAGGCAGCACGCGCTAGGCGGCTGAGCCTAGCCCTTAGCCTCACACAGGTCAGCCTGAGTGGGGGGGGGGCATAGCTACCCCGAAGGGCTTTTCAGAGCACACACATGTGAATCAGAGTGCGCCACTGTGGGCACGAGGCCACAGCGAGGCATTGGTAGGCTGAGGACTACGGGGAGTGGGAGCCCATGTATAAGGCCCCCTTGTGTGTGTGTTGTGATTTCTGAGCATTCCATCAGAGTCTTTATCTTACAAAGAGTCACTAAATATCCCTCTTATTCTATGTGGGATGGAAAATTTCAATTGGGATTGAATCTAGGCCATCAGATCTCACCGTGTGCGATCTGGGTTGTCGATTTCGATCTGGCGCGCGGCCCTCAGTAGCCGCGGAAAACCTCTGCATTTTCTTACACCGTCCGATTGAACACGGATCTAATCTTGGTCATCTGAGATTTTTTAAAACAACGCATTGAACTAGATCCATCCTATCAAGCTGCGGATCGAATCGCGACCGTCTTTTTCTTTTTAATCACTGCATCATTTGTGGTCATCCGATCTTCTCTGCTTTTAATCCTAGCAGTCCAAATCTTTCTGGATTTTCTTCTCCTGCACCGTCTTCTTCCTCTTTCGCCTTCACCAGACCAGTACCCTACTCTCCGTTTCTCTTTGTTTTCCACGTCCATGACCCCGCTGGCCCCCTCCTTTCACGCATTTTCTACAAGGACCTTCCCCTGACCTTTATATATATATATATTGTATACACGGTTGCATATAATTATATAGTTTGCAAGACTCACCTTCTGGTCCGGATATAGCTTTTTAACAATGAACTCCAATGGATAATTAATGTTTTGATAAACTTTTAAGTATAAAACAATTTTTGTATAAGACCCTTGTGTCTTTTCGGTTATTACTATAGGTTGTATATGTAACATCCCAAGTAAGTAATGAATAATAGATATTTTTATCTATGTCTATTAATGGATAAGATAGTGTTTTAGAGGCTTAAAATGAAAATAAATACAATCTTATGCATGGAATACACTAATATTCTTAAAAGATTATTTTACTGCCTTTTGATGGAAAACCCTTTTTAAATCAAACTTTTGACAATTTTATAATCTATATTTGTCAAAATAAACATATTCTTTATGATTGGTATATTGAAATTTACATTGGATAATTTTTTGGTATTTTTCTGACAATGTTCATTTTTTAATGAATAGTGAAAAAATACTGCATTTTACATCAAAACTGCTTTTTTATTTAATTTAATTATATGGTTAGATTATCCTTTTAATTGGTATTAAAGTGTAATATGAATATATTTTTACCATTTAATCCAATGGTGGTCATTAGGATTAATTTCACTTTGGAATTGGTCATAAACTAATGCCAAACTTTTCATAGATATTGTTTCAAAAAAACCCGCTATTTGTTTTGACAACGAGAATTATTTTTAAATCAATTATTGCAATTTATATGTTTGGAATTTGGTAAAATGTATTACATATTTTTAATCAGAAGGTCCAAATTATGTAATTAAGACTCTTTTATTTTTGGACATTATGAATAGTAACGATGATAATTATCTTTAATTATCTTGATTAATGAGTAATCAGGTAGTTAAAGATAATAAAATGATATCATAATAATACAAAAAGACCACAAAATGTGTCCTAAGGATACTGGTTGTCTCATGGCCAACCATGGGATGCCTTGTGCCAAACTTGGGGGCCCCATGGAATCACTTTTGTGAGAAAGTGACTTTTTTATCTTTTTATTTTTAAAGAATGTTAAATGTGACAAAGAATGTATCACCTAAGTAAAATATTTTTAATTTTTTCTAAATAAATGATCTTTTGGACTAGAAATATTAATTAGAAAGCTAAAAATATTTCCTACATCATAGTATTTTTTTTATAATTTTTATACTTTAAATAAATTAAATTATTTATGACATCACGATGATGCAGCGATTACCTCATTAATAAAGGATTTAAATAATGATAATGTAAAATCTATGACCTAAACATGTCCAAAACCTATTGTATGGGTGGATTTCGAACCCTTATCACCTTACCCTATAATTATATCAATTTGGGACCTTTTGAATTCGAAAATCATTTTCAAATAAAGTAACATTTCTTTACTTTCCAAGAGTGCCCCTCCTCTCCTCTTATAAAAGGCCCCCACCTCTACCTCCTTACCCACACTCCCAAAGACTTTGGCTCGGCCAAACCCTGCCCATTTTGTCTCTCCACTTCTCTATATTACTCCTTAAAGCCTCACTTTGGGCATAAGTATTCCCAAGGAAGCCTTTGAGCTCAAAACAAAGGGAGTTACCCGATTTTAAGGTAATGTCTTCACTTGAGTCCTTTTGTTTTATTTTGCTTCTCCAACCCCCTAAAATCTTTTTATTAATTTATTTTGTAACAAATACATTATCTTAAATATACTAGGATATTGTTATAAGAAGTATTCGAGCTACACTTACACACACCTACATCTAATGGTTAAAGGACATACTGTTTCCGTGGATGGTGAATTTATGCCTCCCGAAACGATGATTGTTCAACATTCTTTTAACACCTTCAAAGGTGGCCATTAAGATGTAAATATATTTATATATGATATATAATATGTTTATGTTTTTATTAAGCTTATGTATTTTTCATTTTGGGCATACCTTTATGGTTTCCATTATGGGTAAACGCGATATCTTCATTTAAGGAAGTGCGGACTACCGCCCCCTCAAAGTGATTTGATTCGTTAAATACCATATGTGGGACGTATAAAGGATGGAACTATGATATTATATATGATATTATACTGGAATTATAATATACCTTTATATCATTATGATTCCATTCTATAAAATACGAAATAGAAATGAAAGTAGCGTTCATGCGTACGTACGACTTACCGTCTCCATGAACGGTGCATTTCATTTCTTACCTCTAAATGATTATGTAATATTATAAATGAATGTATATACTGGATATATATGATATATACATCATGATTATAATTCTGGATATAATGGATACATGAACAACTTGTAATTATAAAGGGTTTATTTTTGACTCAAGTACCAATGATCGTTAAAACGACCGTTATTAACTTAAATAATTACATAGTGTTCATGACATGGAAATAAGTGATATAAAAGGAATAATGAACTTGAAAAAGGTTCTTAAGCAAGTATAAATTAACTCAAGTTTATTATTCAGGACATTAAAGAACGATCGAGTCAAGTCGGACCCGAGGTATGGGACTTCGTCTCAATCTCCTTTCATTGAGACATATTTTGTTTTATACACAACCTTCTTTTATATGGTATATAAACCCCTTTTACTTTTACATTTATCCAAAAGAAATCTTTTTTATACGAAGTGTTTTACTAAACGACAAAAGGGAATGTTTTTGTCGTACGTATGTGGTGACAACGACTTCTCCGCCGCCGTGACCGTTATTTGAGTTTCAGCTTCCTCTACAAGCCATACCTTCTTTTTAAAAGAAAAATAAATACCATATTTTAATTTTCTTTTATTTTGGTATTGAAAATGGTTTTCATAATGTTTTTATATCAATGTGTTGTATTGATATCTTTTTATTGAAAGGTGGAAATGTTATGTTTCCTTTATGCATGTTTTATGTGATACGATTATGTTGAGGTTCTTGGGAATTATTATGAAGACGGGTGGTTCTGTGATAAACTAAGGGCGGGTGAGCCCGATATAGCTCTCCAATGCATTGGGTAATGCGAAGGAGTGAAACGTTAAGGTTTCTCTGAAGAGATTTAGGGAATATACTGTGATGGGTATTCCAAACGTAACCAAGAGGGTTACTCCCTACGTAAGAATGTTATGAATGCCTCAAGTTACCTTTATGTCTTATGATTTCTATGATTTATTCATGATTTGATGAGGTATGTTAAAGTTCTTATGTTTTATGGGTAAAGTATGATTTCATTCTTATGTATATATGTACCCATGTTTCCTTTCCATATTTTTATATCCCTTACTGAGTTTTTTATGCTCATCCCAAGTTTTTTTTGAAATGTTTTCCATAGGTCAAGTGAAAGGTACATGATATGATGATAGTGTCAAGGATGTGTCAAGAAAGAATCCATGTTTTATTTTAAATATGTTTCCATTGATGGGAAAGAAGAATACTATCTTTATGTAACCACTTTGTTTATATGTGGAATGTAATGCAAGTTTTATGATCTAATTCTCTAAAACTCTAAACCCGAAAAGATCCTCAATGTGTAATCTTGTAATAACTCAAGATTAACTAAGGTTTAAGGCTGGGGCCTTATAGTTGGTATCAGAGGTCGGTTTAGATAACTTTAGGAGTTAGAATTCTATTAAATGATTATCCATTTTTTTGGGTCAAATTGAAGTGATATAGTATTTGAAGATTAACATGTTGCTTATCTAAGACATGTTTGTTCAGAATGGTTTTCCACAGAGGAAACAGGGAAGCAGTGCTAGGAAGGCATGCAGAAGGAAATAACCTTCCGAATCAGCATCCTAAGATGGTCAGAATTGGAACTGAATAGTTTGTTACAGTAATGGCGCAGTTGACTCAAGCGATAAATGGCGGTGGTATCCATACACGAGATCAGCCAGATCAACCGTAGAGGAACATGTCAGTGGTGGAACATTTCATGAGGAAACATCCCCCATCATTCAGAGGATCATATGACCCTGTGCTAGCTGAAGGGTGGATTAAAGCACTGGAGAAGATTTTTGATGTCATGGGGTGTTCAGACAATCAAAAGGTTAGTCTTGCTATTTACCGTTTGGAGGGTGAAGCATATCAGTGGTGGTCGATGGTTAAAAATATCAGGGACACTGATGAGATTGATGCTCTCGACTAGGATGAATTCAAAGGTGTGTTTCTTGAAAAGTATTTTCCTAAGGCTGTTCGACTTAGGATGGAAAAACAATTCTTAGAATTGAGGCAAGAGGAAGACTCAGTGGCTACCTATGAAGAAAGGTTCACTCGATTGGCAAGGTATGCTCCAAATTTTATCCGAGACCTTGATAGTAAAATCAATCATTTTTACTCAGGATTAAATCCAAAATATCGAAGGGCATTAGCTTCTCGTGAGTTTAAAAGTTATGAAAAGCTTGTTCGATGTGTTGAGAAGGTGGAAATGGAGTTTGCCGATGATCAAGTGTTCTATAACAACCAACAGAAGAAGAGACCAAGGTGGCAGGAGAAAGAGAAGAATTCTTCAAAAAAGTCTGATGGTAAGAAATCTAAGTTTCCAGTTTGTGATAAGTGTGGAAAAAGGCATGCTGGGGAATGTCTTCTGAGTTCTGTAAAGTGCTACCGATGTGGTAATATGGGACATAAGGCTCGTGATTGCACTGAAAAAGATCAAGGTGAAGGTAAGACCAAATTTGATTTACAGTTAGTGAAATGTTTTAAGTGCAATGAGATGGGTCACTATGCAAATGAGTGTCCGACAAAGAGCTTGAGTGATGGGAAGCAGTTAGACTACAAGCAGAAAGGGGTGGTGAAATCCTTTGCAACTACTTCAGCAGATGTAGGGCCATCAAATGAAGTTGTATCGGGTACTTTGTTTGTTTTTTCAGATTATGCCAGTGTGTTGTTTGATTCGGGGTCCACACATTCTTTCATCTCTGAAACCTTTTCTAGTAAAATGGGAATAACATCTCAAGAAATGACTCCTGAAATTTTGGTAAAAACACCTGGGGGAAATGTTGAGGCAAAAAGAATTTATAAGAATCTTCCTATCCTTATCTGTGGAAAGAACCTACTTGAAAACCTTATTGTTCTACCTATAGTGGAGTTTGATGTTATCCTGGGTATGAATTGGCTCTCTATTTACCATGCTAAGATTAACTGTAGAGCTAAAGAAGTTTCTTTTCAAAAATACTTTCAGTTTGTGTACAAGAATGAACCCTTACTGTTGATATTTTATCAAGAGGCCAAGAAACTTGTAAAATATGGAAATGAATGTTACCTTGCACACATCGTTGAAAATAAAAGAACTGTTCAGATTAATGATGTGCCAGTGGTAAATGAGTATCCTGATGTTTTTCCTGATGAGTTGCCTGGAATAATACCAGATCGGGAAGTTGAGTTTACTGTTGACTTAGTTCCTGATGTTAAGCCAATTTCAAAACCCCCTTATCGAATGGCTCAAATTGAACTTTTAGAGTTGAAGGAGAAATTGCAAGATTTATTAGAGAAAGGTTTCATTCGACCTAGCACGTCACCATGGGGTGCTCCTGTTTTATTTGTTAAAAAGAAAGATGGTTCAATGAGACTTTGCATTGATTATAGATCCTTGAATAACATCACTGTTAAGAACAAATATCCTTTGCCTCATATCGATGATTTGTTTGATCAGCTCCAGGGAGCTCAGTATTTTTCAAAGATTGACTTGAGATCGGGGTACCATCAGCTGAAGGTAAAGGAAGCAGATGTTCTGAAGACCACGTTCCGTACAAGATATGGCCATTATGAATTTGTAGTAATGCCTTTTGGGATAACCAATGCACCTGCTATATTCATGGACTTAATGAATAGAATTTTCCATGAGTTCTTGGATAAGTTTGTGGTGGTTTTCATTGATGATATTTTGGTGTTTTCTAAAAGTAAATAGGAGCATGAAAGACATTTAAGGGTTATCTTTCAAACCTTAAAAGAAAAGAAACTGTATGGAAAATTCAGCAAGTTTGAGTTTTAGTTGCAACAAATTTCTTTCCTTGGTCACATTGTTTCTAAAGATGGGATAACTGTTGACCCTGAAAAAACAAAGGTTGTTGAAGACTGGCCAATACCCACAAATGTAACTGAGATTCATAGCTTTCTTGGTTTGGAAAGCTATTACCGAAGGTTTGTTAGAAATTTTTCATGGTTATCTAGTCCAATGACTAAGCTAACTCGGAAGGGTGTTAAGTTTATCTGGACAAAAGAATGTGATGATTGTTTTCAGGAATTGAAAAGAAGATTGGTGAATGCTCCAGTTTTGGCACTACCTTCCAGGAATGGTGAGTTTGTTATATATAATGATGCTTCATTGAAAGGACTTGGTTGCATCCTAATGCAGAATGATCAGGTAATTTCTTATGCTTCACGACAGTTGAAAACTCATGAGTTAAATTACCCTACACATGATTTGGAATTAGCTGCTGTTGTTTTCGCTTTAAAAATTTGGAGGCATCATTTGTATGGAGTAAAGTGTGAAATATATACTGATCACAAAAGTTTAAAGTATATATTCACTCATAAAGAGTTAAACATGAGACAGAGGAGATGGCTGGAATTAATCAAGGATTATGATTGTACAATTCATTACCATCCGGGAAAAGAAAATAAAGTGGCTGATGCTTTGATTCGAAAAAGCAATGCTTCATTAGCAATGTTGCATTTGGAACGTGATCCTTTGGTTAAGGATTTGATGAACTTTGGCATAGAAGTTGTTGGTACAGGAAGTTCTTCTGTTTTGTTTCAGGTATCAGTGAGATCATCTCTATCAGATAGAATCAAGCAAGCACAGAAGCAAGAGAGTGAGTTGCAGAAAAAGGTAGAGCTGGTTCAGAAAGGTAAGTTGCCTGAATTCAACATTGATAATGATTGTGTTTTGAGATTTGGGAAGAGATTATGTGTGCCTTGTGATTCACAGTTGAAGAGAGAGTTGTTATATGAATCTCATAGTTCTCTGTTTTCAGTTCATCCTGGCAGTACTAAGATGTACAGAGATCTTCGGGAGTATTACTGGTGGGATGGAATGAAAAGAGATATTGCTGAATTTACTGTGAAGTGTTTGACATGTCAACAGGTTAAAGCAGAGCGGCAGTTACCGAAAGGGATGCTTCAGCCTTTACCAGTGCCAGAGTGGAAATGGGATAATATATCCATGGACTTTGTTGTGGGATTACCGAAGACACCTCGAGGTAATAATACAATCTGGGTTATTGTTGATCGCTTGACTAAATATGCTCATTTCCTTGCTATACGAGATACTTTTTCCCTAGATCAACTTTCCCGTTTGTATCTTAAAGAGATAGTCAGGTTACATGGAGTTCCTCTCTCCATTGTATCTGATCTTAATCCCAGGTTCACTTCTAACTTTTGGAAAGGCCTTCAGAAGTCGTTGGGTACTGAATTAAATTTTAGTACAACATTTCATCCTCAATTAGATGGGAAGTCAGAACGAACAATTCAGACCTTGGAGGATATGCTACGAGCTTGTTCGATGGATTATCAGGGAAGTTGGGACCAACATCTTTTTTTGCTTGAATTTTCATATAATAACAGTTTTCATTCCAGTATACAGATGGCACCATTTGAGGCGTTATATGGGAAGCGGTGTCGAACTCGAGCTTTCTGGGATGAAGTGGGTGAAAGGAAGTTGATGGGACCAGAATTGGTATAAGAGATGGCAGAAAAAGTTCAGCTGATTCAGAAACACATGAGAACAGCTCAGAGTAGGCAGAAGAGTTATGCAGACAACAGGAGGAAGGATCTAACTTTTGAGGTAGGTGATCATGTTTTTCTCAAAGTCTCACCATGGAAAAGTGTGATGAGATTTGGTAAGAAAGGAAAGATGAGTCCAAGGTTCATTGGACCATATGAAATTCTGGAGAGAGTTGGATCAGTTGCATACCGGGTGGCTTTACCTCCGAGTTTATCTCAGGTACACAATGTTTTTCACATTTCGATGTTGAGAAAGTATATGCCAGATCCATCTCATGTTTTGAGTCCAGAGGTAGTTCAGCTGGAAGAGAACCTATCTTATGAGGAACAACCGGTCCATATTCTTGACCACAGGGAGCAAGTGTTACGAAATAAGGTGATTAATCAGGTAAAGGTTTTGTGGAAAAACCACATGATGGAAGAGGCAACATGGGAATCTGAAAATGCAATGAGGGATAAGTACCCCCATTTATTCGATAAGTAAATAAATTGCGGGGATGAAATTTTCTAAAGGGGGGAAGGATGTAACATCCCAAGTAAGTAATGAATAATAGATATTTTTATCTATGTCTATTAATGGTTAAGATAGTGTTTTAGAGGCTTAAAATGAAAATAAATACAATCTTATGCATGAAATACACTAATATTCTTAAAAGATTGTTTTACTTCCTTTTGATGGCAAAACCTTTTTAAATAAAACTTTTGACAATTTTATAATCTATATTTTTCAAAATAAACATATTCTTTATGATTGGGACATTGAAATTTACATTGGATAATTTTTTGGTATTTTTCTGACAATGTTCATTTTTTAATGAATAGTGAAAAATACCGCATTTTACATCAAAATTGATTTTTCATTTAATTTAATTATATGGTTATATTATCCTTTTGATTGGTCTCAAAAGTGTAATCTGAATATATTTTTACCATTTAATATAATGGTGGTCATTAGGATTAATTTCACTTTGGAATTGGTCATAAACTAATGCCAAACTTTTCATAGATATTGTTTCAAAAAACCCACTATTTGTTTTGACAACGGGAATTATTTTTAAATCAATTATTGCAATTTATGTGTTTGGAATTTGGTAAAATGGATTAAATATTTGTAATCATAAGGTCCAAATTATGTAATTAAGACTCTTTTATTTTTGGACATTATGAATAGTAACGATGGTAATTATCTTTAATTATCTTGATTAATGAGTAATCAGGTAGTTAAAGATAATAAAATGATATCATAATAATACAAAAAGACCACAACATGTATCCTAAGGCTACTTTTTGTCTCATGGCAGACCATGGGATGCCTTGTGCCAAACTTGGAGGCCCCATGGAATCACTTTTGTGAGAAAGTGACTTTTTTATCTTTTTATTTTTAAAGAATGTTAAATGTGACAAAGAATGTATCACCTAAGTAAAATATTTTTAATTTTGTCTACATAAATTATCTTTTGGACTATAAATATTCATTAGAAAGCTAAAAATATTTCCTATATCGTAGTATTTTTTCATAATTTTTAGACTTTAAATAAATTAAATTATTTATGACATCATGATGATGCAGCGATTACCTCATTAATAAAGGATTTAAATAAAATGAAATGATAATGTAAAATATATGACCTAAACATGTCCAAAACCTATTTGATGGGTGGATTTAGAACCCTTATCACCTTAACATAGAATTATATCAATTTGGGACCTTTTGAATCTGAAAATCATTTTCAAATAAAGTAACATTTCTTTACTTTCCAAGAGTGCCCCTCCTCTCCTCTTATAAAAGGCCCCCACCTCTACCTCCTTACCCACACTCCCAAAGCCTTTGGCTCGGCCAAACCCTGCCCATTTTGTCTCTCCACTTCCCTCTATTACTCCTTAAAGCCTCACTTTGGGAATAAGTATTCCCAAGGAAGCCTTTGAGCTCAAACCAAAGGGAGTTACCCGATTTTAAGGTAATGTCTTCACTTGAGTCCTTTTGTTTTATTTTGCTTCTCCAACCCCCTAAACTATTTTTATTCATTTATTTTGTAACAACTCCAGTATCTTAAATATACTAGGATGTTTTTATAATAAGGATTCGAGCTACACTTACACACACCTACATCTAATGGTTAAAGGACATATTGTTTCCGTGGATGGTGAATTTATGCCTCCCGAAATGATGATTGTTCAACATTCTTTTAACACCTTCAAAGGTGGCCATTAAGATGTCACTATATTTATATATGATATATAATATGTTTATGTTTTACTTAAGCTTCTGTATTTTTCATTTTGGGCATACCTTTATGGTTTCCATTATGGGTAAACGCGATATCTTCATTTAAGGAAGTGCGGACTACCGCACCCTCAAAGTGATTTGATTCGTTAAATACCATATGTGGGACGTATAAAGGATGGAACTATGATATTATATATGATATTATACTGGAATTATAATATACCTTTATATCATTATGATTCCATTCTATAAAATATGAAATAGAAATGAAAGTAGCATTCATGCGTACGTACGACTTACCGTCTCCATGAACGGTGCATTTCATTTCTTACCTCTAAATGATTATGTAATATTATAAATGCATGTATATAATGGATATATATGATATATACATCATGATTATAATTCTGGATATAATGGATACATGAACAACTTGTAATTATAAAGGGTTTATTTTTGACTCAAGTACCAATGATCGTTAAAACGACCGTTATTAACTTAAATAATTACATAGTGTTCATGAAATGGAAATAAGTGATATAAAAGGAATAATGAACTTGAAAAAGGTTCTTAAGCAAGTATAAATTAACTCAAGTTTATTATTCAGGACATTAAAGAACGATCGTGTCAAATCGGACCCGAGGTATGGGACTTCGTCTCAATCTCCTTTCATTGAGGCATATTTTGTTTTATACACAACCTTTTTTTATATAGTGTATAAACCCCTTTGACTTTTACGTTTATCCAAAAGTAATCTTTTTTATACGAAGCGTTTTACTAAATGAAAAAAGGGAATGTTTTTGTCGTACGTATGCAGCGACAACGACTTCTCCACCGTCGTGACCGTTATTTGAGTTTCGGCTTCCTCTACAAGCCATACCTTCTTTTTAAAAGAAAAATAAATACCATGTTTTAATTTTCTTTTATTTTGGTATTGAAAATGGTTTTCATAATTTTTTTATATCAATGTGTTGTATTGATATCTTGTGATTGAAAGGTGGAAATGTTATGTTTCCTTTATGCATGTTTTATGTGATACGATTATGTTGAGGTTCTTGGGCATTATTATAAAGACGGGTGGTTCCGTGATAAACTAAGGGCGGGTGAGCCCGATATAGCTCTCCAATGCATTGGGTAACGCAAGGGAGTGAAACATTAAGGTTTCTCCAAATAGATTTAGGGAATATACTGTGATGGGTATTCCAAACGTAACTAAGAGGGTTACTCCCTACATAAGAATGTTATGAATGCCTCAAGTTACCTTTATGTATTATGATTTCTATGATTTATTCATGATTTGATGAGGTATGTTAAAGTGCTTATGTTTTATGGGTAAAGTATGATTTCATTCTTATGTATATATGTACCCATGTTTCCTTTCCATATTTTTATATCCCTTACTGAACTTTTTATGCTCATCCCAAGTTTTTTTTGAAATGTTTTCCACAGGTCAAGTGAAAGGTACCTGATATGATGATAGTGTCAAGGAAGTGTCATGAAAGAATCCTTGTTTTATTTTAAATATGTTTCCATTGATGGGAAAGAAGAATACTATCTTTATGTAACCACTTTGTTTATATGTGGAATGTAATGCAAGTTTTATGATCTAATTCTCTAAAACTCTAAACCTGAAAAGATCCTTAATGTGTAATCTTGGACAGTGATTGGCAAAGTGTCCAAGTTGTCCACACTTATAGCATTGGACATCAAGTAGGGCCTTCACCATATTCCCTTTTTCGTTAGTGTTGGGAAGTTATGGTTTCACCTCACTACAACAATTCTGTGCAATGTGGTCATCTCTACCACACTTGTAGCACTTCCCGATCTCAAGCATGCAGTTCTCCAAATACTTCTTCCCACATTTTTTACACATGGGACGTTGTACTTGATTGCCTCCTCTTCCCTGATCAAAGCTCCTACCTAAGCTTGGTTACATAGATATTTTCTTGTCATTGGATTTATGATACGATTGCGTCTCACAAAACTCCAATTGAACTTTCATCGCACTTCGCATGATCTCCTCATAGCTATCATAATCTCAGTTGGATAGATTCTTCGGCAAATGAGGTCTCAGTCCACCGAGAAATCTATCAACCTTACCATTTGGATCCATGAAAAAGATAGAGGTGTAACGTGAAAGCCTTTTGAAGTTCATATCGTAGCTTCCCAAAAATTCATTCTTCTTCTACTTTAGCTTGAGAAACTCATTCTCCATTCTTGTTCTCATCGATTGAGGGAAATAATTGTTGAAGAAGATCCCTCTGAACTCTTCCCACTCCATACCTTCAACCTCCACTCTTGGCATCGTGTTTTTAATTAGTTCCCATCACTGATCAGCTTCTCCCTCTAAGCGATAGACAGCCAAGGTGACCTTTTTCTCTGAACAATGGAGCACAGAAAAAATCTTCTCGATAGAGCTGATCCACTGTTCAACAATCAATGGGTCGGTAGATCCACTGAAGGTTGGTGGTCATTGACACATAAAAGATTCAACAAAAAATTGTTCCCTTCGCGATGAGATCAGTCTCTCATCTTTATTCAAGTTATTTCTCATAACTTGAGTCAGTTGGTTCATCATTCGCATGAAAGTTTCCATTCCGGCTTCCATCGGAGGGCCATCAGCACATGGTCTATTGCGGCCACCATTTGCACGGTTCCTCCTATTTCCCACCATTTTCTAAAATAATAAAACCTTAATGAGAAACTTATTTGATTTATGAATCTTTTAACCATAAATGATTTTTTTGTCTTAAAACTTCATGCTTTAAACAATTACATTTCTCTATAAATTCTTCATAATGATTCATAAAAAGATTATGGTTAACCAAACATATCCCCATGCAATATCATAACCAAGAGTGCATCAAGGCCCATTGTCGTGTACCAGGATACCCCGGGTCAAGCACGAAACTTAATGTCGGAGTTTTCACTCCTAGGTACATCTGTGCCAGAGCCGCCTCTACCTGCTTGTATCCAGACATGGATGTATTTGCTTGATAAACCACATACTCAATACTCACCAAAATACCAGGAAGTTTTCCTATATTTAAACTTTTCTATAGGATTCTTTCTAAATATTTCATAGCCTAATTTCCATAAATAACTAAATTTTCCTTTTATACCAACTATGGCATCCCGAATTTTTAACATAAATTTTCATTACATTTTACAAACAGAGTATCTTTAAAGTCTAGTGTCTTAGAAATCATGAATATAAAACATGAAAAAAACATAAAAAATTCTTATAATTCACTTATAGAGCTTCATCATAAGTTCTTACAAAGTAAAATTATTGAATCTCACAACTAGGAGACATACATCAAAGGAAATTGTGAGCAAAAGGCCCAGTAAGGAAATCAAAGGAATCAGTTTACCTGTGATATCAATAAGAAATTAATGAAAACCACAAGACATGAGCAATGAAAAAATAGGCATATCATAATAAAAATAATGAATCACAAATTGAATATGTGGCTACAACATTTTATTTATACATTCATGAACATATCACCAAGGTTCATTCCCAATGTGTCATAAAAACATAAACAATGTTATTCACCAAGGTATCGTGAAACTTGTCATCTATAGAGATTAATTATTTACTCAATGCATTGGAGTGCTATCATGGTGAGCCCTTAATATGTATTTATTTTTATGTGAGCTACATAGATCATAATCAAATATTTCATAAATAACCCAAATAGAATCAAAGAAATGGGTTTCATGTCAAAATCGTGACGTTTAAAAGGAACTTAAAAATAATATTATTATGTCATTTATAACCCCTGAGAAGAGAGTGAGGGTTACATGTATGTCAATTCCAGAATCAAATAGATAAATTTTAGGTATTGATGAATACTCCTAAAAATGAAAATAGATTTGGGTATCCACATAAATAATACAAGAAAGTTTCTTGAGAAAAAGAGATATTTGAAACAAAAATTCTTCAACATAACGCCTACATAACATCGTTTTAGAAAACATTAAAAAAAGAGGACAATGATCAACCACTCATAAATAATTCATAATACAGTATGAGTACATAATAAGATCATGGTATGGATATTTGAATGACATACCAAATGAAAATGAAACAAGAGATAAAAGAGAAGATGTAATTTCTTTTACAAAAAATTCAGCAGCCTAACGGCGTCGCTTAAAAATTCAGAAAATAAATTGATGAGAGAAAATGATCTCTCATTATTTAGAAATGAAATGGACAGTAACCAAAATATATAAGAACATAACATATATAAGAAGATGAAAAGTAGAATATATAACATAAAAAAATCATGACTAAAAAAAGAGAGTGAAAGGTTCCTTTACCTTGAAAAGTATCTTTGAAAGCTCGAAGGTTGAGAAATTGGGGAGCTTGAGGGAATCTTGGGAGGACTACTTGGGAGGTAGAAAGACCAAAAGTTTGTTGAAGAGAATTTTGGAATGAAATGAATGAGAGAATAGCGTGATATTTATAGGAAAAGTGAATGAATATTTAATTAATTTCCAAGAGACACCTCATCGATGGTATTTGCAATACCATGGGCATGGTCTTTCCCACTTGAGACACCTCATAACATATCTTACGATTCACAAGTTAACCAGATTTATTACATCATTATTACATCATCAATGATGTCATTAAACACCCGAAACTCAAAACTGTATTTTTACTATTCACCAAAAATTCAACTATTTCAAAAAAAATCCAAAAAATCACCCTAACCTAATATAGATGCTCTAAATTTAAAAATGAACTCCATTTTATGAAAATAATTTTCTAAATATTTTTAATTTAATTTTTAAATAAAATCATTATAAAATTATAACTTATTTTGTAATACCTTGAAAAAATAATCAAAGTCCCATAAAATTATCGTATAACCATAAGACAATAAAATAAAAATTTATGATTAAATTTTATGAAAATAAATTTTTATTTTAAATTGTTAAATTAATTATAAGATTGTAAATAAAATATTTATGACATACAAAAATATCAATACTTATATGATGACCATTTTTTCACATTTAATATGTCTAAATTATATTTATACATTAATGAATGAAGCTTCTATTTTTTTAACTGATTTACTATTCATTACCATCCATAATGGTATATTACTATTCATACTTTACTATTCACTAAAAATCAAGTTGATTATATTAGATTCTAAATTTATTACTGATCACAACTGTAAAAGACCATTTTTTTAAAATCATTTCACATTATTAATTATTTAAAGTATACAAAAATATTTTAAAATACCCATTTTTTCAAAACTAATCCATAATATGGAAATCCATCCTACATGTATCCAAACATTTGAAAATCACAAAATTTATCATAATAAGAAATAAAAATTTTATTTATACCAAAGGATTACAAAAAAGTATCTAGGTACTCATTATATATCCCCTTATACAATAATTTTATAAGACCTTAATTACTTTTTCAATGGGTTACGAAATAAATAATAGTTTTAATGTTGTTTTTTTAATAAATAATAATTTTGTTTAAAAATTAAATTAAAAATATTTTAAAAAATATTTTTATAAAATAGAGTTCATTTTTAAATTAAAGTCATTACCTCATTCATTTCTTTCCAAAATCCCCCTCAATGTAGCTCTGGTCTTTCAAACTCTCAAACAGTTCTCCTTAAGTGCCCTTAAGCCCCCCAAAGTCTCAACTTTCAAGCTTTCAAAAATACTGTTCGAAGTAAAGAAACCTTTCACCCTTCTCTTTTTAATCATGATTTCCTTTATGTTATGTCTTTTAGTTTCCATCTTATTTGAGGATATGTTCTTATATATTTTTATTACTATCCATTTCATGTCCAAATGATAAATTACAAAGTAGTTAGTTCTAGGCCCCCAACTCAAAAAGACTCCCACTTGGACTAGAGGAAACTAATAACAACCTTTAACCCGCTAGCTCTAACATGATATTCATGCTTCTACTGAGATAGGCCTTTAGTCATGGGGTCCACCATGTTCTCTTCCGTGACCACTCTGCTCACTGAAACTTCACCCCTTTGATAGAAATCCCTTAAGAGATGATACTTCCGGAGTATGTGCTTTGTCCGTTGATGTGACCTTGGTTATTTTTCAAGAGCCACCGCTGTAGTATTATCACAATATAACGTGATATGATCTTTGCTGCTAGGCACCACATCAATCTCCTAGAAAAAGTTCCGAATCTAGACAACTTACTTGGCTGCATCAGATGCCGCTATATATTCGGACTCCGCTGTAGAATCAGTTACAACTGGCTACTTTGAACTCTTCCAGCTCACAGCTTCTCCATTGAGACAAAAAACATATCCAGATTACGACTTCAGATCATTATGATATGCCTAAAAACTAGCATCAACATACTCTATAATGAAAAGTTCTTTGTCTCCTCCATACACTAGGAACATATCCTTAGTTCTTCTTAGATACTTAAGGATAGTCTTAATAGCAGTCCAATATTGTTCTCATAGATCTGATTGATATCTTCCTACCATGCTTAGTGCATAGGCAACATCAAGCCTGATACATAACATGACATACATGATGGATCCTATACCCGAAGCGTATGAGATCTTACTCATTCTATCTTTCTCTTGTTGTTTCTGGGGACACATTTTCTTAGAAAGATGTAGGTTATGTGACACTGGAACCAATACCCTCTTGGATTGTTCCATACTAAATATATTTAGTATCTGGTCAATATATGTACCCTAAATTAGTCCAAGCAGCCTCTTGGATCTATTAGGAATGATCTTGATCCCCAGAATGTAGGGTGTTTCACCCAAGTCCTTTATAGAGAAACACTTGTTCAACCAGTCCTTAACTGACTGTAAGACTGGTATATCGTTTCCAATAAGAAATATTTTTTCAACATATACTACTAGGATAATGATCACATTCCCATTAAACCTATTATAAACACATGGATCAAATTCATTCTTAATGAAACCAAATTCTTTTATGGCTTCATCAAATCAAATGTTCCATGACTTGGATGCTTAATTTAATCCATAAATTGATTTATGCAACTTGAAAACCCATTTGGCTTCACCTGGTGTACAAACCCTTCTGGTTGTATCATATAGACATCTTCCTGAAGGTTCTCGTTAAGGAATGTTGTTTTTATATCCACATTCCAAATCTCATAGTCATGGTAAGTTGCTATGGAAAGTATGATTCTTATGGATTTAAACACGACAACTAGCAATAATATTTCATCATAATCAATTCCTTGATGGTGTCTAAATCCTTTAGCCACTTGCCTTGCTTTATAGGTTCTAACTTGACCTTCCATGTCCAATTTTCTCTTGAATACCCATTTGCATCCAATAGGCTTTACATCAACTGGATCATCAACCAGAACATAGACTTGGTTTTGATACATGGAATCCATCTCAGAATTCATATCATCTAGCCATATTGAAACTTATGAGATTTCTACTACTTCCTTATAGGAGAGAGGTTCATCATTGTACAATAATAATTATTCACCATCCTTTGTGACTTGGAAACCAAATCTCTCTGGTTCCATTACCTCTCTTGAGCTCCTACGCAGTACTTGTGTTTCTGGAACCACTTCCATGGGGACCTGTGGAACTTGTTCCTGTACCAACTCTTGTGTATCTTGAGCATCAACTTCATCGAATTCAATCTTTCTCCAACTATCCCTTTTGAGGATGTGATCCCTCTAAAAAACGGATTTTTTGGAGAAAATAACTTTCTTGTCTTGGGGGTTATATAGGTAAAATCCTTTTGTTTCCTTGGGTTATCTTGTAAAGATACACCTCATGCCTCAGAGTGCTATTTTGTTTCCTGAGAATACCTTAACAAATGTCTCGCATCCCCATACATGTGTATAAAAAAATGAGTTTCTTTCCATTCCATAACTCGGAGGGAATTCCATTTACGACCTTAGTTGGTACTCGGTTTAATGTGTATGCTGCAGTTTATAATGCATATCCCCAAAAGGATAGTGGAATATCTGCATGACTCATCATTGACCTCACCATGTCCAATAAGGTGCAGTTCCTCCTTTCACTAACACCATTCCATTGTGGTGTATAAGGAGGAGTGAGCTGAGATAGAATCCCAGACTCCCGTAGAAGATCAATGAACTCTTGGTTTAGATATTCTCCACCTAGATCCGATCGAAGTTTCTTTATCTTCTTACCAAGATGATTCTCTACTTCATTCTTGAATTCCCTAAATTTCTCTAAGACTTCTGACTTATACCTCATTAAGTAGACATAGAAATATCTACTCAAATCATCAGTGAAAGTAATGAAGTAAGAATATCCACCTCTAGCTTCTATTGAAAATGGTCCACACACATCCGTGTGCACCAATCCTAGAAGCTCTGTGGCCCTTTCACCTTATCCAGTGAAGGGCGTCTTGGTCATTTTTTCTTGTAAACAAGCGTGACATATATCAAGTGGTTTTAACTCAGTAGAGTCAAAATAACCATCTTAGTAGAGCTTTGTCAAGTGCTTCTCATTTACATGATCGAGATGGTGATACCAGAGTTGGGTGATGTATAAGTCATGTGAGGTTGTTTTATTATCGATTTCCAATACTTGGTTTTCGTAATTTAATACATACAAACCATTATTTAAATGTGTCATATCATAACATATATTGTTCTTATAAAAGAGACAACCCTTATTTCCAAACTTGAAAATAAATTCATCCATATTCAAACAAGATACATAAATTATGTTCTTGGTAACACTAGGCACATAATAACAGTTATGTAAAACCAAAATCATCTCAGTTGGCAATGAGAGGTGGTAATCGCCAATAGACAACGCAGCCAGCCTTGCGCCATTGGAAACTCGAAGATCCACCTCTCATATAGAAATCTTTCTAAATCTATTTAGTTCATGCATTTGAATACAGATATGAGCCCGACAAGCTGTATCTAATACCAAATGTGTAGAAATGGAAAGATTACACTCAATAATGAACACACCTTTAGCATTCCAACGCTTCTAAGTGCAGTTCCTCTTCCAGTGGCCTTTCTTCCACATGAAAAACATACTGCCACTCATTCCTTGCCCTGCCTCTGGATATTCCCCTTCTTGGAGGGACGACGCTCGGGGATTCGGACCATTTATAAGTCTTTGGACCCTTTTCTTTTTTCCTTCCTTTTCTTATTCACCATAAGGACTGCGGGTTTGTCACACCGCATGTCCTTATCTACCAGGAAAATTAAGGTCAGAAGTTCCGATAGACTCTTCTCATTGTTTCTCATATTATAATTGACAATGAAGCTAGATAAGGTCTTGGGAAGTGATGATAGGATGGGATCTATACGCAACTCATCTGAGAATTTAATCCCTAAGATGTCCAGACGTTCAATGTAGCCAATAAGCTTGACTACACGAGGCCCGGCTGGCGCAAACTCTCCAATATTAGTTGTAAAAAAATCATTGGAGATCTCATATCTCTCTTTTCTCGCCTTCTCTTGGTAGAGATCCTTAAGTTGAGACATCATGCTACACGCGTCCATGTTTTCATGTTGTTTCAAGAGCTCATTAGACATGGCCGATAGCATGAAACACTGGACATTTGTGGCATCATCCATATGTTTCACGTAGAGAGATATTTACTCATCACTAGCCTCTTTCCCAAGCGCAACTGGAATAGGCTCTTCCAGCACATAAAATTTTCTCTCGTGGTGAAGGATGATGCGTAAACACCTCTACCACTCTTGGAAATTGGTTTCGGTGAGAAGGTTTTCCTTCTCGAGTATGGTTCACAATGATATGTTTGAAGTCATTTTTCTTGTCGTTTCTACAAATTAAGATGAGAAAAGGTTTTATTACTTTATAAAACTGAAACAAATAAATAAATTAATACTTATTAGTCTCCCACTATTTTATCAAAATCCAATAGCCCTCACCATTGACTTTAGAATATTCTATTTCCTGAATATTCTAGTGGTAAGGATCCATATTTCCATTCTCATTACCCCAACTAGGGCTGGTCAAGCAACTTGAAGGGTTTTAGGTAGGCATTCTAAATGCCAACTGCATTAACTTGCCGCTCCTTGATCCTCTGAGTGGACTCCCCAATCCTAAAATCCTTTTATTTTGGATTTCCTCAACCTTTGCCTCTTTCTCACACCAAGTCCTATTGTGACAGTCAACCCTTGATGCGGACCAAGTCAAGTCAACCCAAAACCTTGAATTAGAATTCCCTGATAATTGAAAGCACCCCAACTAGGGTTGGTCAAACACTTTGAACTATGGTTTGATTCTAACCAAGATTATGAAAATATATACTGAATTAATATTTATTTGATGGATTTTATCCTTATATGTAAATTTCCATTTTATTATCTTTGATTAAGTGGGATATACTTAAGTGATTGACCATGTCTAAGATAATATTTACGCATAAGCCAGTCTTATTTTAGTTCCATATTGAATACTTGTTTAATTCATTAATTGTGTGATCGTGATAACAGACCCACAATAAATAAACCATGCAATTGACAAAAATAAAATAAATTGTATGATCATGAGCTTGTTCTATTGGTTAGTTTATCTAGCAGTTGATAAACTAACCCAAGTCCTAGGGGGGAAACACCTTAAACCTTTTGGGTTCGTGTTTATAACTTTACACCTGTCTACCTTTGCATCTCCTTAGATTGGTTTCACCTTTACTCTTGACTTTATCCACCTCCACTAGCTTGGGAGATCCATCCATTACATATGCATTTATCTCACATGCAGGTAAGGGGTAAAAGAGGTTTTTACATAAAAGAATCCTTGGGCGTGCAGGCCCTACATATTAATGATGAGAAGTCTCGCAAGACAACAAATTTAATTTAAATAAATAAATTAAAATAAACCATTCACATACAAAGGTCTTAGTCTAGCTCATAATCATCTTTGCATGCAACGATATTTATGCATAAATAAAACTAGCATTCAATTATTTAATCGTTCTTTCTTAAGATAAATCACACTTGAATCAATTAATTATCTTTAATTAATCAATCCTTTTATCTTAAACCCTTTTCTAAATTTCCTTGAGATTCTCATCCATCATAATTTTAAAAAAATAAAATTATTTAAAATTATCTTTATACGTAACATGTACCTTGGAGGCAACCCGATGAATTCCCATTCATTACACAGATGTTAAATTAAACACATATATATAAAACACCTATCACGTGTCATGACTTAGCTTTACGTCTTGACTATGGTACACGTCTTAAGGGTTTGTATAATATAATAATAAATTTTAATAAATCTGTGTAATTTGGATGTGTACATGAACACGCTATGTAGTATCTGCGTTACACGGTTTCCAGCCGGGCAAGCCGTGTACGGGGTGCACGGTCCAACCCTAACCCAAAGGGACTACATGTCATGTTTAGTGGACCACACATTGTGTAATCCAGAAACCGTGTGCCACCTATTCCTAGTCAACCCACGGTGTCATTTATGACTTAGGTATATTCTAATACACGACCTAATTTTGCGGACCAGTCCGATGCATTGAACCTAGACTACATGATGTTTACTTGCAAATACATGCCATGTATTCTTGTGTTGTATGGCCAGAAACATTTGGTACCTCTGGATAAGATCCTTTATTTTATTTTAATCAAAGTTGAAATAAAAATTTGTTTATGTAAGGTGAATGAGAAATGAGAGAGGAACAGATCTCGAGATTCAAATTTAAAGAACAATTAACTTGAATTGAAACAACTAAATTATTAAATGTATAAATCACAAAAAAAAACTAAATAATTATAATCAATAATATGACCCCTCTGATACCACTTGTAGGTTCCGGGCACAGCGGAAGCGCGTTGCTGGGTTTTCCCAACTTTAATTTTAGCGTTAAACAACGTTCAATACGAGATCCTTCACGATAATAAAATGCCAGATCTTCAGAATAGAACGAAGAACAAAAAGAAAGAGAAGGGTCATAGAACCATCGATAAGATCATTATATGTTGGTTATAATTAATTTAATTAATAGACAAGAATTAACTTGATGGAATTCTTTCTTTGTTGATGTTTTCCGGTCACATTTCGATGTGATTCGTTGTTGTGTTGTAGAAGCCAAGTGTAGACTTCCTCTAGCAGTGATCCACATGTTCACCACGTATCTCTGAACTTCGCCAAAGGAATCTCCAGCTGATAACATGGAGAAAACTTTTCTTTCATTTTCCACCTTAGATCACCTTGATCCGATGGAGGAGGATCTCTCTCGGTCTTGAGAGTGTTCTTGGAGGAAGGAGTTCTCTCAGACTTGAGAGAATTTTCAGAATTGTTGTGCACAATGATTCATAGAAAAGTGTTGGGGTTGTGAGGATATTTATAATCGGGTTTGAGTTTATAAATTTATGATAATAAATAAACTCTTTACACGTTTTATTTATTTCATTAACTCTTATTGAAAACCCTCACATCAAATCATTAATTCCTTCACATGCTCCCACACTGATTATAATAAATATCATTTAATAAAACAATATTATTTCCTCAAAATCCCGACTGAAAAAACTACACACCGTTTAATCATAAATACACGGTGTGTACTTGTTTTTAATTTCCTTTCCAAAATGAAAACCACATGGAATGTACATTCAATGTACACAACGTGTATATCTTGTTTTTATTTTTATTCTTCCTCCAACATTAAAACGATTTAGGATTCCTTGAATATTTATTAAACCATATACGGGAATAATCTTTAATCTACTTATGATACTTGGATACACTTAGTGTATGACCCTCTAGGCCTTTTTTTCATTGGCATTAGGCGGGCCTGCCTAGAGTCCAAGATTACTGTCTAGCAACGGGTCAAGGCACCCAAAAGAAAGAAGTTGACGCCGCATTGACATGTCACCTCATATGAATGCTTACTATGTAATTTGATCCATTTGTCTCGATATCTATAATCAAACGGGTTTCATGCTAGTGCCATCAACCCATGTGCTCGATTATTATTTCTTTGAATTACCGGAATTGAAATCGCACATACCTTACCATGGTCATGGATTTATTTAGGCTATATCAATTAAATCAAAGGGTCTGAGATATCTACTTCCATTATGGAACAGAAGGGACAAATCCTTTCTCGCATTATCTATTAATGTAGTATCACTCATGACGCACCCAACGTATCCTACCACGTTGTGAACAGTGTGTCATCACATTTTTCGTTAATACATCTATGCGTGCGAGTTGTAATACCCATTAATAACAATATTAAAGTCTAAGTACCAATACACATGTCCAAATATAAGAATATCCAATATGACCATTAAAAAATAAACTCTTAACATTATAATTATTGTTTATAAATACAAGTGATCAAAGTTAATTAATATAGAAAGAAGAGTCGATGAACTCATCCAGTAGACTCGGGTCTTACGAATCCCATCTATCAGAGCTTGGGAAGGAGGTAGCATCTCTGGGCTTTGCTCTGAACCAAACCCAAGCCGAGCATCAACATGTGAAGCTTGAATGAAATCGCCTAAGCGAGAAGTTCAAACTGATAGAAATCACCACTCAGGCGATGTTATCCAGGACGCCCCGATATTCTATCACCATAGCACACCTTACACATAGGTCCTATGCAGGTGTTATAAGAGACTATGTAATGAAGACTTAGATACTTTTTATAATCCCTTGATATAAATAAAATTCTTATTTCTTATTATGGTAAATTTTAAAATTTTCAAATGTCTGGATAAATGTAGCATGAAGTTCCATATTATTGATAAATTTTGAAAAAAATAGCATTTTAAAATATTTCTGTATACTTTAAATAATTAATAATCTGAAATTATTTTCAAAAAATACTCTTCTACAGTTGTGATCAGTAAGAAATTTAGAGTCTAATAAGATCAACTTAGTTTTTAGTGAATAGTAAAGTATGAATAGTAATATACCCCTATGAATAATAACGAATAGTAATGAATAAAAAATTGAAAAAATAAAATAAAAAATTCACCAATGAATGTACAAATATAATTTAGACATTAAAAGTGAAAAATGGCCATAATATAAAAATTGGTATTTTTGTATATTATAAATATTTTAATTACAATTTTATAATTAATTTAATAATTTAAAATAAAAATGTATTTTCATAAAATGTAATCATAAGTTTTTACTTTATTGTCTTATGGTTATAAGATAATTTTATAGGAGCTTGATTACTTTTTGATGGTGTTACAAAATAATTAATAGTTTTAGAGTTTTTTTTAATAAATAATGATTTTATTTAAAAATTAAATTAAAAAAAATTATAATTTTTTTTTTCATAAAATGAAGTTCATTTTTGAATTCAAAGAATCGATATTAAGTTAGGATGAATTTTTAGGATTTTTCTGAAACAGTTGAATTTTCGATGAACAGTAAAAATACAGTTCTAAGTTTTGGGTGTTTAATGACATCATTAATGATGTAATCATGATGTAATAAATATGTTTGACTTATGAATAGTAAGATATGTTATGAGGTTCCCCAAATGGAAAATACCATTGGAAAACACAATTGGAAAATACCATGGGAAGCCCATGGTTTTGCAAATATCACCGATGAAGTGTCCCATGAAAATTAATTAAATATTACAACACTTTTCCTATAAATATCAAGTCATTTCCTTATTGATTTCATTCCAAAATCCTCTTCAACAAAACTCTCATATTTAATATGGTATGTCATTCAAATATTCATATCATGATCTTATTATGTACTCATACTGTATTATGAATTATTTATGAGTAGTTCACCATTGTTCCCTCTTTTTTAATGTTTTCTAAAACGATGTTATGTAGTCATTACGCTGCAGAATTTAATCTCAAAATCTATATTTTTCTCAAAAAATTCTCTTGTATTATTTATTAGGATACTCAAATCTATTTTCATTTCCATAGGTATTCATCAATACATAAAATTGATCTATTTGATTCTAGAATTTACATACATATAACCCTCACTCCCTTTCCATGGGTTATAAATGACATAATGATCTTATTTTTAGATACCTTATAAACATCATGATTTTGACATGAAACTGGTTTCTTTGATTCTATTTAGGTTATTTATGAAATGTTTGATTATGATCTATATGACTCACATAAAAATAGACATATTAAAGGTGCGCCCCGATAGCGCTACAATGCATTGGATAAAGAATTAATCGCTACAGATGACAAGTTTCACAATACCTTGGTGAATAACCTTGGTAATGTTTTATGACACCTTAGGAATGTACCTTGGTGATATGTTCATAAATGTCTAAATGAAATGTTGTATCCACATATTCAAGTTTTGATTCATTCTTTTTATTTATACTTCTGGTTGGACTCCAATTTGGATATCATTGATCCAATCAGTCACATTGATACTCAACTCAGTCCCTCTTGACAAGAAATATCACTAGATACCTCAAATGAAACATTGGATAACCTCTCACAAGAATACTAATAATGTGGGTCAGTAGGTCACCAAATGTTTCAAAGTGATTTATCAAAAATGTATAAAGAATTCATAACCTATTTACAGGCATACAAAATGTTTCTCGATTTGATGAGTGGGGAACAAAAAAATTATTTTATATTGGGCTCATTCAAAGGATTGATAGACAATCTAAATTGAGGATATCATTTTGTTATAAAAATATGAAAATATATATATAATTTATATACTTCATCGTAAAAATAAGAACAAAACTATTTAATCGTCGTCACATTATAGTATAAATTTCTATTTTTTGAGTAAGGTGAATGAAGATTTTGGTTAAATTTTTGTTCATTTATTACAATGGGCCAGATAAAATAATTGATGCATCGAAGGAGATGGATTGCATCGATTTATTAGTCAAATCATTGTAAAAGACACAACAAATAGAGATGAATAGCTTAAATTAATCCCATTTCATCAATATAGATCTCAATAATTGATTTGAAATCGATTGAGTAGTGAAGGAAGAGTGATTCACAAATGGAAACAGAAGGCTTGGATGATCCAGATCTCCGATGGATAGTGGATATGTCTCACAATTAATTTGATTACAGGGCTTATACAGGAGCTCTTCTACAAGTTGTATCCTACCCTCCCTGCTCAACACTAAGAGACCTTATGCACGGGTCTCAACCTACTTCCTCAGGAATTATGCTCTCGCCCAAACTCTCAAGCTACTTGGGTAGACACCCTCCATTGGGATTGACCCCTCATGGATCCTTCAGTTTGATCGAGGTGTTCCCAACTAGCCAAAGGGTGAGCAGTTTTACCAACATCTCTTGTATATAATTACCTTTAAAATAAGAACTCTTTAACAGGCATTCAAATCACTCTTCAGAGTTCATCTCTCAAATATGATGCTATATTTTCCGCTCATTCTAAGTATTATTGTTATTTTAATTGATATAAATTTTCTTATTATGCTAGATCTAAGATATGTGAACTAATCACTCAAATCATACTCATATGTAAAGAATCTAAGATAATAATAAAACTACAAAACTTCAAAATTAACTCTAACTCATAATTTTATGTACTTTTCTTTAATTGAATGTTCCTTAACCTTCTATATAATGATTAATTTATGTTATATCAAAACTAGACTTATAACATCACACTATATTTCATTATTACCATTATTCCAAATGTCAATTATTTCACGTCAAAATCATATTTCTTAATAAGAATGATAAGTTCATAAATATTATATTCATTAACTATATTTACTTATTAAAATTTTAAATTATATATTAAATGATACCTTATATAGTTCACATTCTTTATCTCGTCATATAGAATTATCCGGCAGTAAGCTCGTCATATGGAATTATCCGGCAGTAATAAATCTTTCATAACAAGATCTACCTTATCATATAAGAGTGGCGTTATTAGTTTATAAAGGTTAACTAGTACTAAGTAGCTGACCATGTTAGTTTATTCTTATGTGTGATATAATTTCACTTAGTTGACTAAAATATTAATAGTTTCCTAAAATTTAATTTGATACCAATGGGAGAAAAACAGATTCTTCAATTGAATGAATTGATTTGCACCAACATAAAAAATACATAAATTTCATACAAAAGAATGGATTCCATTTTCTTTTGTAGATATAGTGAATGGATAATTGCATCGTTGTGCCTGGGTTGTGAGGCCTCTGAACCACGATAGTTCCATATGCTCATCGGCACCCTACCCTATGGGCCATCCAAGGCACATTGGCATGGCGTACTCCTCGTAGGTTTGAAACCAAACTTTCCTAGATAATGCGATTCAGGTGAGATCCAATAATATAGATCTAAATTTTTATTCACTCAATATTAAATGATACCAAAAATCACCATATACACAATTTATGGAAATGAAAAATAAACCAAAATATTTATTCTCTTAAAAAAATCAAAATTTTTATTTCTTACATTGTACGCAATCTTAATCAAACTAAATATTATTATTTAAATATTAAACTTTAATTGATTATCAATTAATTAAAAACAAAACTATAAACTAATTGTAAAAAATATATTTTTATTTATAAACTCCTAAAGACATGTATTAATAAGTTAAATCAGTAACATAATATTAACTAAATATATATACATAATGTACATTCAATCAAATAGTTTTAAACTTACGAGACACCCTAAAAATCACTATCAATTTTTTTGATCCCCCACCACTCACCAATTCAAACATCAAAATATCACTCCCAAACACAAAGTTCCACTCAAAAATATAAGTTCCACTCACAAATATAAAATGATATGAAGATTATATAATGTGATTGTAAAATTCAATTGCTCTAATGATGCAAGCACAAAAATGTAAATAACATTTCTAAGGTTTACATATACCTGAGAAATTATGAATGTCTAAAGAAAAAATTTCTAATCCAGAATAAAAAATGTAATAAAAGATTTGGAAGAATTGACAACGGTTAAGGTAGACAGGAACCAAATTTTTTTCCATCCACATTGCAACAAGAATTGAGTAAAAACAAACTGGAGTAAAAAAAAACTAATGGTAAGAGAATAAAAATAATATAAAAATAAACCAAGCTTAATAGAATACAAGTCATATGAAAATAACATCACAAGATCAATATTAAACAAGCCATTGTGAAAATGAAATTCATCCGAAGAGTTGGTTCATGCTTCAGATAAAAATAAGGGTTGAGAAAATTCATGCAAAATCACAAAGCATTAAAAATTAGTGGGGTCATGTGATAATAAAATATTGGTTAAATGGTTTAACATCTTACCTCAACACCCTCACGAAACAACCAAATTTAATATAGAATTTTCTTTCAAGAGAAAGAGAATCAAGAGGATAATGGACCGGTAATGGATAAGTTGGAACAAAGATCATGAAGTGACGAATCATGATTTTGAAAGCAAAGCCACGAAAAAACCTCAAGGGTTATATTAAACGTTTAGAATCTGGCGCGAGCTGAAAACTGATAAGCTCACCTGATTAGATAATACCGATGGCTAGATTAAGCCTGAATGAATTAAATTCAGCTCGTGATTTAATATGCAAAACTAATGAAATTGAAGTATCATACCTTCAGAAAGGGGGCGTGGATGACTGGGTAGGGAATGAATGCTGTAATTTCGAACAGATTCGGAGGAACCTATGGCTGATAAAGAATAAGGACATGAAAACACAACAACCCAACACAAGAGTGGGGGGACCTGGAGTAATCCCCGTGCAAACCCCCCCAAAAATAGGGAAACATCTTTTATTATGATGATGGCCTGCCAAGCAAGCGCACCTGTCATGGAAAAGGCCTAGTAACAATGAACAATAGAATGAAGTAACCCCACCACCCCCACCCCACTAAGAATTGGGGAGTCACTGAGGTTGTGGGCCTTAACAGCCTCCAATGCAAACTCTTAAGACCCATCTTCCACTGGCTTCCAGAACATATCACAGATTGGATGGCGTATATCATCACCACCGTTCAACTAATCGAACCGAAAAGGATCATAGCTCCAATAGAAATATGAATCATCTGTAGAAGTAGACTCGGCCAATGAAGAGCAGTGTGAACAGATGACCAACTGCATGAAGAGTCAAGCTAGAAACAACAATTAAGAGATAGAGAAATAAAAATAAGAACAACATTCCAGCTCACTTAGAACTAATTATATAATCAGATATGATTCGAGTTCAAATAATTTTAAAAATTACAAACATGAAATTATATATATCTATAGAGATAAGGAAAAAAACTAAGTTACCCAAACAGAAAGTTAAATTGATGAGAAAATAAACAAACATGAGATCTGAGGTGTAAGAAATCTAGTAAAAATAAGAATATATTTAGATCTTATAATTGAACGCGTCTAACCATAAAACGTTAGTTTGTGAAGGGAAGCGATGGTAGAGACATTACAGATATTAATACGAATAATAGGATCAATCCGTTACTCATTAGTCAAGAAACAAGAACTCAATCTGATAGTTGAAAAAAAATACAAACCAAATCAAGATACGATCACAGGAGAATAGAAAAAACAAAAGGGAGGGGGACATCAAAACATAGATCAGAAAGATATCCGATGGATTATAAAATAAGAAAGCATTGAACAATTTACCTCTAAGATAAGTCTGCAATTAAGAGGATAACACCGAGGAAACCTAGGGATTGGCAACGAAGCGGCAACGAAGCGATGAAAAAGCATACATTTATAGGATGGAGTGGTGTAACGAATGGATGCGATGAAGAAAGGTGGCATAAGATCAACGAATGATAAATAAAGGATGGTGGGTGGCGGTGGGTGGTTGACAGCAAACTAACAATTCATTTTAAAATATCACCTTTCAAATCAGACAAAAAATAGAATAATCAAATCAAAATTAAAATTTATTTATAATCCATATATTTTAAAAAACATATCATGTTATATTTTTAAATATTTATTTAAATGTAAGAAATCATTTAAATATGAAAATATAATTTTTAATGTTTAAAATTAATTTATAAGTGTAAATTGAATGAATATATAATAAAATAAATTTATTTTATAAATTTATTATCATTTAAAAACATGCATTTAATGAATTAATGAGAAATATATCGATAAAACCAAAAAATATTATTTTACAACTAATAAACAATAAAAAGATACACAAATAGTTTAATAATCAGTATTCGTCCGTGCGTTCACAGGACGATATGGATAAAATATTATTTTCAATAAGAGAATACTATTTTTCAAAGTTAATAATGAATATTAATATTGAAAATATTAAAATAAAAAAACAGTGGTAGATAATATTGGAATACAAGTATAGTAACTATTAGGGTGGCATCAATATATTAGAAAGCATTGAGGATAAAATTTAAGGCATGAAATGTTTTTTTAGGATGGAGATGTTAATTACATGAATGAACCTAAATTTTAAATAACATTCACAAAAACTTTGGTCTATACGGTGACATAAAAAGTGATACCCAACTAAAATTGAAGAATCTTATTTTCAAATACAAGTTACAGAATTGGTTGGACATCATAAATATAATTGAAGGATAATTTTCAAGGAATAAAAATTTAACTTCAGCGTGGATAATTCAAATACATGAATGAAAACATCATTTCAATGGATAATTCAAATTATGATTGTTATGATAATAAATGTTGGAGTTGAGGCCAAATGATCCTCAAATGAAACACTAAATGAAAAACTTATAGAATAAATTATTTAACTGCAAAACATAATATGTTATAGTAAACACATAATACACGACTCTGAGAACATAATGAGAACAGAAAAAAAAAGTTAAATAATGACCAATTTTTTTAATACATGTCAAGTCACATTTAATAGTAGTAAAAGAAACTAATAACTCAAATAAAATAAAAACACTCACTGCTCCAAAATACGCCACTGCCCCCATCTTCCATGATGGCGTATTTCTCAAAATTATACTGTTCCTCCACCTTGTCACATTATATTCATGATCGAGACCTTTCATCCCAACACTAACATTGTTCACTGATTTAATTCTTTTGATTTTAACTATAGTATAATCATGTGTGACATTTGGATGTAAAATTAATCATGTCCAAACAAAAAAAATTCAAGAAAATACAAATGGTGTTATTGTACCTCGATTTTTTTTCTATGTCTTTAAATTTTGAGGAATTATGTATGAAATTTATTGGTTTTACTCTTTCACGTGAATGGGAAAGATTAGTTCCCATTGAATCCTACTAGGCATTTGATTCTAACCATTGTAGGGAAAACGTGCTTAAGTGGTTAATATATGAATCCATGGAAAAGTAAATTTACTTCAAATCATATAAGCTGTCAAAACTCATATTTACATTAAAAGGCTAAAATAAAATCAATAAAATATAAAAACTAATATAAAAGGACATAGTAAGATCAATCCATATGTACAATACATGTTATGACATCAAATTTTAAAACAAAACAACTTAAAAGAAATAATATAAAAAGAAGTGGTTGTGAATTATTACTTACCATTTGAACCAAGTGAAGTGGTCATTGAGAGGGATTGAATTGCAGACATAATCATTTGAGGAGTTATTGTAGTGGAATAAGTGGTAATATGGCAGGAGCTCACCACCTACAATTGGAATTTTGGATGGAAGCTGCACCCGATTCACACTCACCGTGTTTCACAAGTGTGTCATGAAAATGAGAAATTTGAGCCTGCATATACAAAGTAATGAAATTAGCGAAACCATAAATTAATGGTTCAGTGGAAATCTTATATTATAACTCCATATAGAACTTACATATGATAATGAGAACATACAAATTTAGTCTACTAATTTTCAAATTGAGTTTGAAAAATGGGGTGGCAGTTCACCTATTGCTTCTTCAGTCAGAAAATATGTATAATCAAGACTTCAAACCCACTGCTAAAATGGGAAATCCAATCTATTTAGAATTGTATTCCCAAAACTAAGTAAACAAAAATGCACAAAATGATAAAAATCATTAATTTAACAATCTCACTAACTGAAATTGTTGAAATCTGTTTAATTTGACATTGTGCAGAAATTAAACACTCCCAGTATCATCCTTAGCCTATTGAATGAATCTGGCCTCAAACCTTTGAAAAAATATCAGCATCTTGCTACCCACTTTTGCAACAAAAATAGGATTTTTAAACAACTTTATGACTAAGGTATTGTCAAAAAAATCAAAGTATCCCCTTCTTCATTAAATCCAATGAATTCATGAACTAATTGCCACAAATTCATCTTCTTTTATAAATAGTGTTTTAATGAATTGTTTCTCTCCATTTTATGGTATCTAATCACTTGGAATTTGAATAAAAATAAGGGGCTTAAATAAATTTAATTGGACAGGACCAAAATGGTGATAAATCTCTTACAATGTTTTTAATGACTAAAAATGAACGCAATTTTAACATAAAAACATAACCAAATGATTTTAGTCATTATGGTCCCCATCATAATCACTGTGTAAAACCAAAAGGGCTTGGAATTTCTTCTTACTTGTAAAATAAACCATAATTTATTTTAACTTTTAAGTATATAATAATACATTTTTCCCAAGAGATTCTTTCCCTTTGAATTCTCCATGAACCTGCTGATAAAACTGACAACATGCATCTGGTCCAGTAGAAAATAAATACATCAAGCTTCCCACTATTTTCTTGTAAAATGTGTTTCTTGTTCTGTCAGAAAATATGTACAATCAGAAACACATTACTTAATATCAGTAGATTAAATTGGGGTCATGTTATTCAAAATGATGAGAATATAAAAAGGATTTTGATAAAGATGAACCACTAAAGAATAAACATACTTTAAATCTTTAGTTTTGTTAGTATGATAAAGATCCCTAAAGTCTATGAGTAAACATTTAGATTTGGATGATTCTACATAATCTGAATTTTTATATTTGACATAATCATCTCATCATGATACATCCATGTTTTCTTTTCTCTGAAAATTAGCCATGATATGTTTTTTGGCGCTTAAATTATACATAAAAATTTACGTAGACTGCCGGTTCAACTTATATTTATCAAATATCATATTGTTGATATTGATTATTATGCAAGGGATGAAAATGTTCCCTAATGGAATTTGATACAAAGGGATGAATCCTATCATGTTTATTAATTAGTTTCCTTACCTGAACATACCCACTCGGATCAAGAAATCTTAAATATGGATAGCTTGAAGCAATGACATAATCAATAACATCAGTCCAAAATCCATTAAAAATGAGAAATTTATGAAGTGAGCCAAGAACAAATGAGTTGATAAATTATTAAATTCTCAATTCTATTTAAATTTATAATTTAATACAATTAAAAAGTGAAAAAATTATATGGTGGTATAAAGTATACTTATCAGCAGTTGAAAAAGCTTCAAATATCTCATGACTTGTTTATAAGCATAACATAACTCACATGAAAGTATAAAGAATAGATAATGTTCAGTAAATGAAGAATGATATGGTATATTTGGATGCAAGAAGAAATAAAATATCATAAGAAAAAAAATTATAATTGTTAATTATAGTAGATTTGGCGAAGTTCATTTAAAATTTATCATATTAAAAAAGAATATAGAGTATAGATTATAGAGACCATAATGGTGTTCACTAAAAAATACATGAAAACTCATTAATACAACTAAAATAACAAGTAAATTACAAACGGTTAAAATTAATACCAGCAATGTAAGAAACCTTAGTAGTCGCCTTTGAAACTTTGCTTCTCTGGATCTTGATAGGGATTTTCATGTTCATATTGTTTTTCTTTTTATTTACTTGTCAAGGTGTTCAAGAAAACAATTATATGCATAATTGTGAGTATAGTGAATGTAATATATCTTATAAAGGCAAACAAAAAGTTAACTAAGCATGTAATCGAAGACAATTATAAAAATATCAATGACCAATATATTCTACAGGATATAAACATAAAAAATTGTGTATTGAATAAGAAAACTTTACTTGAAGTGCCACAGGCTCTGATGTGGTGAAGGAGAAATCTATCTACACTGGTATAAAATGAAAATGTTGAAAGATTCGCCGACCAAAAGAAATATTAGATACCATGGTACAAATAATAGTATAATTAGTATAATTAGCAGTTATGATTAGCAGTTTGAATGAAAATAATAGTATAATAAGAATTTTGAATAAACAAGTTGTATACATAAATATTTAAGAGTAGGAAAAATAGTATAATAATTTATAATAAGTAGTTAGAATGAAAATTGGATACAAATTCACTACGGGAAAAATGGGTATTTGCGACGGGAATAAATCCCGTCGCAAATAGTCCCGTTAGAAACTTATTTGCGACGGGCAAATTCCCTCGTCGCAAATAACTACTTATTTGCGACGGGTTAGCTTACCCCGTCGCAAAAGGACTGGCGCGGTTTGCGCGCCAAATCGCGGGAAAGTTATTTGCGACGGGCGGTTACTGCCTGTCGCAAATAACCGGCGGCGGTAAAAGCTATTTGCGACGGGAATATACCCCCGTCGCAAATACCGGCAGCGGTAAAAGCTATTTGTGACGGGAATATACCCCCGTCGCAAATAGTATGTCGGCAGGTTATTATTTGCGACGAGACCCGTCGCAAATAACTATTTAACTGTTGACCATAATAAATGAGGGCTAAGGTATTTGCGACGGGTACCGTCGCAACTAATACTATTTGTGATGGGTATCCCGTCGCAAATAGACCCGTCGCAAATAATCTAACCTATAAATACCCCCATCCGTTTTTTTCATTCATTCTCAAACTCCATCTTTTTCTTCTCTCAAAACTCTATTTTTAGAGTTCAGCGTTTCTGAAGTTTACTTTTTTTTTTCCGGAGTTGATATTGAAGTTTTCAACAACGCTCAGAGATCAACCTCAGATCAATTTTGAAGGTATTTATGTTCATTTTAATTTAATATTTATTTTAAATTTTTTATTAGTTTCAATTATTTTTAATTAGTTGTAATTATGTTTACATTGTTTTGTTACTTAATAAATTTAAATTATTAGTATTCATTGTTCATAGTTAATGGTAATTAGGAATAATTAGTAATAATTTTCAATACTTAAGAATAAATGCTAATAATTAGTAATAAATACCAATAATTAGGAATAATTAGTAATAATTACCAATAATTACCAATAATTAGTAATAATTAGTAATAATTACGAATAATTAGTAATAATTGTCAATAATTGCCAATAATTAGTAATAATTGCCAATAATTAGTAATAATTTCCAATAATTACCAATAATTAGTAATAATTTCCAATAATTACCAATAATTAGTAATAATTAGTAATAATTACTAATAATTAGTAATAATTAAGAATAATTAGTAATAATTACTAATAATTAACAATAATTGGTAATAATTACTAATAATTAACAATAATTGGTAATAATTACTAATAATTAGAATTACCAATATTTAGTACTAAATAGTAATATTTAGTACTAAATACCAATAATTAGTAATAATTAGTAATAATTACCAATAATTACCAATAATTGGTAATAATTACCAATAATTACCAATAATTAGTAATAATTAATAATAATTACCAATAATTAGTAATAATTACCAATAATTAGTAATAATTACAAATAATTATCAATAATTAGTAATAATTACCAATAATTATCCATAATTAGTAATAATTACCGATAATTATCCATAATTAGTAATAATTACCAATAATTAGTAATAATTAGTAATAATTACCAATAATTAGTAATAATTAGTAATAATTACCAATAATTACTAATAATTAGTAATAATTACCAATAATTACCAATAATGAGTAATAATTACCAATAATTAGTAATAATTGTCACTAATTAGTAATAATTGTCACTAATTAGTAATAATTAATAATAATTACCAATAATTAGTAATAATTAATAATAATTACCAATAATTAGTAATAATTAATAATAATTACCAACAATTAGTAATAATTAGTAATAATTAGTAATAATTAGTAATAATTACAAATAATTAGTAATAATTAGTAATAATTACCAATAATTAGTAATAATTACCAATAATTACCAATAATTACCAATAATTAGTAATAATTGTTAATAATTAGTAATAATTATCACTAATTAGTAATAATTAATAATAATTACCAATAATTAGTAATAATTAATAATAATTACCAATAATTAGTAATAATTAGTAATAATTACCAATAATTAGTAATAATTAGTAATAATTACCAATAATTAGTAATAATTAGTAATAATTACCAATAATTAGTAATAATTACCAATAATTACCAATAATTACCAATAATTACCATTAGTTAGAAATAATTACCAATAATTACCATTAGGTAGAAATAATTACCAATAATTATCCATAATTAGTAATAATTACCGATAATTATCCATAATTAGTAATAATTATCCATAATTACCAATAATTAGTAATAATTACCAATAATTACCAATAATTACCAATAATTAGCAATAATTAGTAATAATTAGTAATAATTACCAATAATTACCACTAATTAGTAATAATTAGGAATAATTACCAGTAATTAGGAATAATTACCAGTAATTAGGAATAATTATCAATAATTAAAAATAATTACCAATAATTAGGAATAATTACCAATTATTAGTAATGATTCGTAATGATTACCAATAATTAGTAATAATTATCAATAATTATGAATAATTACCAATAATTAGGAATAATAACATTATTACATTAATAGTATATTTTATTATTAATATTAAAATAATATAATTTTTTATATTATATACAATTCTCTTTTCATCTGTGTGTTTTCTGTCTCCACATTTAATATTTGTATGTGGAGACAGAAAACACACAGATGAAAGGAGAATTGTATATAATATAGAAAATTATATTATTTTAATAATAATAATAAAATATACTAATAATGTTATTATTCCTAATTATTGGTAATTATTCCTAATTATTGGTAATTATATGAATAATTACCAATAATTAGAAATAATTACCAATAATTAGGAATAATAACATTATTACATTATTATAGTAATAATTAGGAATAATTACCAGTAATTAGGAATAATTGTCAATAATTAGAAATAATTACCAATAATTAGTACTAAATAGTAATAATTAGTAATAATTACCAATAATTACCAATAATTACCAATAATTAGTAATAATTAATAATAATTACCAGTAATTAGTAATAATTACCAATAATTAGTAATAATTACCAATAATTAGTAATAATTACAAATAATTATCAATAATTAGTAATAATTACCAATAATAAAATATACTAATAATGTAATAATGTTATTATTATATAATTAATATTTATGAAAAAATAATATTAGTACTATGAAAATAATAAAAAATTTATATAATATTAAAATTATCAATATTTGTAACAGGTTTTTCTTTATTCTCAACATATTCAATTCTTAAAGGGTCAATTTTTAGGTCTATCTCAATAAAAAGTTTGCGTCAGTCGTGTATGATGTAAACTCTATAATTATCCTTGCTTGAGTATTTTTTCTAACAAATTATTCAAAACCAGCAATGATTTTATATTTTATAGAAAAATATGGAACAACGAGGTCGTCAACAATCATTATTAGGTGACCGCATATGGATAAATCAATGTAGAAATCCAAACGTTTCTGGTTTAAATCCAGTATATGTAGAGGCTGTGGAGACTTTTTTATCATTTGCGGCATCAAATACAGAATTTGTTTCAGAAGGCAAAATAAAATGCCCTTGTAGAAAATGTGCATTGAGAACGTTTGACACGTTTGACAAAGTGGGGGGACATCTCTTGCGTTTTGGTTTTCAACCAGATTATGTTTTTTGGTATCAACACGGTGAACGCAGTTCCAGAGCAGGTGATACCAACTTGATTCCGGATCCATCTCGGTTTTAATATTTAGTACATGATGTTGCAGGTTCATCTGTTCAACATACAGAAACTCCGGCTGATATAGCTTCAAATCCTGAGTTGGCACCGTCTGAATTTTATGAGTTGTTGAGGTCTGCTGATGATGCATTATATCCTGGCTACAAGATGAGCAAATTAGAAGCAGTTGCAAAATTTATGGCTATCAAATCAGATAACGGAATGTCAAACACCTGTTTTGACCAGATATTTTCTTTGCTTAAAACACTGTTATCCGAAGGAAATGTTTTGCCTGCAAATTACTATGAGAGTAAGAGGCTGGTTTGAAATTTGGGACTTACTTGTCAGAAGATTCATGCATGTTCAAATGACTGCATTTTGTATTCTGGGGAAAATGAGTCGTTGGATAGTTGTCCCACATGTGGGCAACTGAGATATAAAGGACAACATGGGAAGTATGGTTTGATTCCTGTAAAACAGTTGAGATGTTTTCCGCTTACATCCAGACTTTAGCGTTTATTCATGTCTAAGAATACAGCGACAATGATGTCATGGCATAAAGAGAATATTTCAACCAATAAAAGCTTGAATCATCCATCCGATGGTGATTCATGGAAACATTTTGATAGATTGCATCCATCCTTTGCTTTAGAAGCTAGAAATGTTCGACTGGGCCTTTCCACTGATGGTTTCTGTCCGTTCGGATATTATGGTAGTCAATATTCATGTTGGCCTATTTTTTTAACTCCATACAATTTACCTCCATGGATGTTGATGAAGGAGCCATATATCTTTTTGACTTTACTAATTCCAGGACATCCGAAGAAAAATATTGATGTTTATTTGAAACCATTGATTGATTAATTAAGTTTATTATGGAGTACTGGTGTCAGTACATATGATGTTGCAACGAAACAGAATTTCATACTGAGAGCAGCATTGATGTGGACAATTAGTGACTTCCCGGCTTATGATATGTTATTTGGATGGAGTACACATGGTCAGAAATAATGTCCTTACTGTATGGGAGAGAACAAAGCATTTATGCTCATTCATGGAAAGAAACCTTGTTATTTTGACTGTCATCGCAGATTTCTTCCAGCTGATCATCCTTTTCGCAGAAACAGATCTCATTTCAGAAAAGGAACAGTTGAAAGGGATGGACCTCCAAAAATGCTATCAGGTTCGGAGTTAAAATCAGTTGTATTTTCATTACCTCCCATCACTTTTGGTCCCACAATAAACCAATAGAAAATTTCTGGTTTTGGGAAAGAACACAATTGGATTAAACGTAACATATTTTGGGATTTGCCATATTGGTCTGATTTGTTAGTCTGACACATGTTAGATGTCATGCACATTGAGAAGAACTGTTTTGATAATTTGTTTCATACAGTTTTGGATACGCCAGGAAAGAGAAAAGACAATGTAAATGCACGTTTAGATCTTGCCCAAATTTGCAGGCATCCAGAACTGGAACTGTTTGAGAATGTCAGAACAGAAAGGTTACTGAAACCAAAAGCAGCTTATACACCGTCTAAAGAAAACCGTTTATTATTTTGTCAGTGGATTGCAGATTTGAGACTTTCAGATGGTTGTGCTTCCAATTTGGGTAGATGTGTAAAGAATGGTCATATTACTGGATTAAAAAGTCATGATTGTCATGTTATAATGGAAAGACTTCTATCCATTGGATTAAGAGGTCTGTTGAATTCTGTGATTTGGGATTCCATAACAGACATGTCTCATTTTTTTCGTGAAATTTGTGCGGCTACAGCAGATTATGATGCTCTATGCAAACTTGAAGAAGATGTTGTTGTAATTATATGTAAACTGGAAAAAATATTTCTGCCGTCTTTCTTCGACTCAATGGAACATTTGATGTTACATTTGCCATATGATGCCAAATGTGGTGGTCCAGTACAGTTTCGATGGATGTACCCATTTGAAAGATGCATGCAAAAATTGAAAAGAAAAATACGTAACAAAGCATCTGTTGAAGGATCTATTGCAGAAGCTTATTTGCAAGAGGAAATATATTTTTTCTGCTCCCATTATTTTGAATCTGAGTATCCTTCAAAACACAACCGAATGGGACGGAACGAGAGGAATATTGATGAAATCGACAATCAATTATCTGTTTTCAACCAGCCAGAGCTTGGTTTTGGTGGAGTTTATGAACGCTGGCTTTCAGATGATGAACATCACAGAGCTCATACGTATGTTCTGCTCAACTGTGAAGAGATGACATCAGTTGTACTGTAAGTGTTTATATCACTTATTCTATCATTTATGTTACAGTAAATAACTTTGGTTTTTGTAGGTTGTATGATAATCATATCAAGAAACAAATTACAACAGCTGCTCTTGAAGAACGCCGACTGAAAAATTTCTCTCAGTGGTTTCAAAAACTGGTAACATAAATTATTTATCTTTTAGCAACTCATTCAATGTATAGTTTACTATATTGATAATTATTTCACAACTTTTCAGGTGTCTCGACATGCTGATAAAATTGAAAAACGGCTGTGTATATTGAGTAACCCACCTTCCAAATTTGTTAAAACTTATAATGCATATGTGGTGAATAGATTTCGATTTCACACACATGCATATGGGGAATCGAAAAAAACAATAAACAGTGGAGTTAGCTTGAGAGGATCTCATCATCGAGAAAATGAAGTTGAATTTTATGGCATACTTGATGAAATCATTGAACTCTGTTATCTTGGACAACATTACATAACCATGTTCAAATGTCGGTGGTTGGATACAGAGAGAGTCGTGCGTGTTCATCCGACTCATAGAATCATCGATATTAAATGTAAAAGTGTTCTCGCAGTAAATGAACCATTCTTATTGGCTCAACAAGCACATCAAGTTTATTACGCAAAGTACTGTGCTACATCAAGATACTTGACTGATTGGTGGAGTGTAATAAAAATCAAAATTCGAGACAATCAGTTTAGTCAAAGTGAATGTGCTTTCACTGATGTGCAAAGAATTGAAGTTTTTCAAGAGAGTCATCAAAATCAATCTTTTTTACAAAGAGACATGAGTATCGATGACGACACCCCACATTTAAGAGTCGGTGATGACGATGATGTTAATGATGTCACATATGAATTTGAAATGGTAAGAGATGAAGCAACTGGAACTCGAATGGATATCGATGATGTTGAGGAGGAATATGAAGATGACATTGACATATACAAAGATGATGATGAAGATGAACACTGATAGAATTCCATGGTAGTTATATACAATCATAATATATATATGTATATATAATAGTAATTATCAATTATTTGATAACAACATTAACATTTTCTGTTTCAGATGGACGACGAGACATTTCGTGAGTTGGCAGATGCTGACCTGCATTTCGATGCGGATGAGTTGCTGGCAGATGACCCTCAGCCTACAGGCGCTCCAGGGAGTACGCGGAGGGGGCGCGGTCTTGCACGATTGATGATTCCTGACCCCGTCCCCGAGCAACGTCCACGTCTTGGGTTTGATCCACGCACACAGAGGTGTGATAACCTGTGTGATAATCTGTGGATTTGACTAAGATTTCATTAATCTATTCACATAATAAATGTTTATTATTTTTACAGTTTTCCGCATATAGCAGTCGGACAGGGAAGCGCTATTTTGCACAACTATTTCTCTCAGCCGTGGACCACATGGGATCAGATTCCCATTGATGTGCAGCAGGCCATGTTCGGCCATTGGTTGGTACGTACGTAAATAAATAATTTTTATTTTGAAAATTATTTCATTTATAACTTGATATTTTGATTTATTTGTAGGGTTTATGGTATCCGATCGAGGATACCATGCGTGACGCCATCCACAAGGCATGGGAGGTGTCCATGCGTGATCGCTTGTGTCAATTTTTGCACAATTTAAGAAAAGCTACCATGAAGAAAGCAGGAGTGTCAGATTTTGACGAGTCATGTAGAGCACACCGACCATAGTACATTTCATCCCATGTATGGGATGGATTATGTGCGCACTGGTTGAGTGGTGCCTTTCAGAGGAGATCATCGGTGGGGAGACAGAATCGAGGGAGAAAGGAGGTGACTCATCGAGCTGGGAGTCGTTCTTTCAGTACTCATAGACAGCATCTGGTACGTACATTATTTATAAATATTTTATATAACTATAAATATTAACAGTTTATTTTTTATTCTTATAGGCTGTCGAGCACCCCAACATTATGGAGTACGAAGTATATCAGAGGATGTATAGTGATCCTGCTACTGGGGAGCTCAAAGGTGATCGTCAGCATCACATCGTGGTCAGTATTATTTGTTTTCAAGTTTAAAAATTAACTGCATATAATATATTCACAATTTTAATTTTAAATTGCAACTACAGGAGTCATATGAGGCCACAGCGTCACAGACCCGGCCTGAGAGTCAGGCCGAGTCATCAGATCAGACCACTGGCCGTCAGTTTGATGAGGCGGCATGGATGCAGGCCACCCAATATGCCTTCGAGAAGGGCCGAGTAGTTGGTATTAGCTCTCGACTGACTCCCGGAGATTATTATGGCAGTGCTGTGATGTCGGCGTCCAGCTTGAGAGGAGCTCATGCATCTTCTTCTACTACACAGTATGATGATCAGTTGCGATCTCAGACTGCATTGATAGAGAGTCTCCGACAGGAGCATGAGCAGATGCGTCAGCAGCAGCAGCAGCAGCATGAGGAGGAGCGTCGACGCCAGCAGTAGTTGTACGAGGAGCAGATGAGTCGGTGGCAGCAGCAGCACCAGGAGCAGATAGAGTACATGCGCCGACTAACTCATGCTTTAGGGATGAAGTTTCCTCCACCAGCATCTGCAGATCCCCCCTCCCCCCTTCCCCCCCTCCCCCCTCCTTCAGATTAGAGTTTGTTTTTATGTTATAAAGTTTGTTAAATCAAAATATGATTTTTTTTTCTATTTGTAGTTTCTATCTCATTATAAAATATTAATAATATTATATTTTTAAATAACAATATTAATATGAATAATAATATTATTTATATTTTATAATATTAAATTTTATATATATATTAAAATTTTATAATATTATAATTTAATTATATTTTTTTGTAATATTTGTATTATTTTAATATTTGAATGTAAAATAATTCTATTATTTTTATATTAATTAAAATAACTTATTAATATTTTTTTTATTTATGAATTATAATTCTAATATTATTATATTAATTAAATCATTTATTAATATTCTATTATTTTTTATTTTGAATTATAATTCTATTATTATTATATAAATTAAAATAATTTATTAATAATTTATTATTTTTATTTGTGAATTATAATTCTATTATTATATTAATTAAAATCATTTATTAATATTTTAATATTTTTTATTTTTGAATTATAATTAGATTATTATTATATTAATTAAAATAATTTATTAATAATTTTTTTTTATTTTTTTTATAGTATTTGCGACGGGATACTATGCCCGTCAAAAATAGTATTATTATTATATCCATTAAAATAATTTAATAATAGTTTTTATTTTTTTTTTAGAAAGAAATTGCGACGGGGCCCGTCGCAATTACTATTTGCGATGGGCCCGTCGCAAATAACCGTTGCGACGGGGCTCGTCGCAATTACTTTTTTTAAAAGCTTTTACAAATATACGGAGTATTATTTGCGACGGGAAGGATCCCTATCGCAAATAATAGCTTCAGCGACGGGCCCGTCGCAAATAATTGTTGTTGCGACGACGTTTTCCGCAATGAGCGATTTGCGACGGGATCCCGTCGCAAATGACCCGTTGCAAATACCCATTTTTCCCGTAGTGATTGTATACAAAAATTGTATATATACATAAATAGTACAATTATCAGTTTGAATACACATTGTGTACAATTTGTGTACACAAATTGTAATCATAAATAGTATAATAAGCTGTTTGAACGAAAAATACATAGTGAATAGAGTGGGAGAGTACCTTTAGCTCTACTTGGAGAGGATGTATTGAATAGGCAAATTGATTGAATATTACAGTTAGAGTAGTAGTATAGTCTGGTTCCTAGAAGTGGTACATACAAAATAGAAAATTAAATATGAATATATAAAATTATAGACACTGAAGCAAACATAAAATAAATTTAATGTATATGTGTAATTGTTTATTCAGAATCAAAATGAACAACATTTATCAAGAATATGAAAATGATGTATCATTATTATGTTGTAAACAATTTTCAATAACTGCAGAAAAACATAGTTATTTTAATTTTATGTTTGTTATAACATTTCAAAGAAACAAATAAAAAATAAATAATAATAAGACAACTACACTTGAAAATGCATTACCATGGATCGTCCCCATTACATGATCATTGAAAAAATAATTTGAGAAACAAACCAATAAAAAAGGAAGATAAAACCATCTAATAGATACAGTCAAACCAACACTAAAATCTAAGTACATATTCATCATGGAGACTTAGAAGAATTAAAAAAAACCATTCCAAATGAACCTATTGCAATGGATATCAATGTGAAAAACCAAAAAAAATCAGAATAAGTTGCAAGAAATAACCTAAAACTAACCAAAATATAAGTTTTTTATTTTCAAACATATCATGGAAAAACAGGCAATAAAAATTGAACAGGAAGTAATATACAATTGAAGTGAAAAGATATAAGAGATGAAGAAGCAAGGATTTAGGTTTTGGAATAAGAAATTAATTATAGACCTGAAGTGGGAATCATATGTGAGAAGGAATATGGGTTACAATGAAGAGTCATAGGCGACAGGGGAATAGAGGTTACAGACCAGAAATTTAAAGTAGATGGAAACAGAAATTACATTATGCATGTAATCCAAGAATTTTATACAAATCGGTAATCAGGAGTAAATAAAATATGCATTAGAGAAACATGAATATTTGTGTATATACTCTTAAATAGAAAAAATCAGTTAGGTTTACCTAAAATGCAACAGGTTTTGATCTGGTGGAACAACTAAGTGAACCCTAAAAAAATGAATAGGTGAATGAATAACGAGGGACCAAATGAAATAGATGTCCTAATTGTTTAATGGGTAAAACAGATGTATTTTAATAACATAAGAAAAATACATAAGTAAATAGAAACATGAATATTTTTGTATATACTCTTAACTGAAAAGAATCAGTTAGGTTTACCTAAAATGCAACGGGTTTTGATCCGGTGGAACAAATAAGTGAACCCTGAAAAAATGAATAATTGAATGAATAATGAGAGACCAAATTAAATAGATGTCCTAATTGTTCAATGGGTAAAATAGATGTATTTTAATAATGTAAGAAAAATTTGTAAGCAAAGATAAATACTACGATTTTTAGAGTGGAGCACCTGAAGGTGGAGCAAGCTGAGGTAGAACACGTGGAGGAAGAGGAGTAGGCGAAGGAAGAGTAGGAAAAGCGGGCAGATGTAGAGCAGCTAGAGGAGGAGAGGAAGAACCGTAGTAGAGTAGTAAGCAGAGTAGCCGATGGTGTTATGCATAAACTATATGATGAGATGAGGGGATTGTAGAGGAAGAACCATAGCAGAGGAGGAGTGAAATCACGACCAGGACGCCGATGGTGTTTTACAGGAAGAGCAGGTTGAGGGGAGGGGAATCAATAGCAGGAACCCTGAGAGCAGCCGTAGAAATCACAAGCGGGGTCAGGTATGGAGGGAGGGAAATGAAAAAGGCATGAACCATGGGGGGAAGTGGTGGATTGTAGTGGTGGCACGTTGTAGGAAATACACTGAGTTTTAGTATAGATTTTCATAAACTTAATAACTTGTTAATAAAATTTCGAAGAGTCCCTAAAAATAAAACGAACTAAGGTTTAAGATTTCATCATCAAACCACATCAAGATTCAAATCAATTGTAAAAATAAATATTTAAACATATTTAAATAAAAATGTATTTTTAAATATACAAACATATGAAAATAAGTATTTATTATTCATTTTATTTAAAATAAAAATCAATCCATTTTATTCACCTTATAAAGATGCATTAATATTTATATACACCTACACAAGTGTATATACAATGTTTATATATAAATATGCATGTTTCAATAAACAAATATATATTTATGTGTGTATTTTAATATATGTAAATAAATACACACACATAAAGGGTACCTTGCACATATATTTTATATATACATATTTATGTATTCTTAAATATGATTTATATAACAATAAATACATATTTATATAAATACAATATAAAATTGTTCATTATAGCTGCCAAGGGTGGCGCCACACACGCTACAAAGATGCAGCCCAAGGACTCGACCCTGCGACCGCCACCCCAAACCCTTACCCCCTGCCACCACAGTCGCCTATGTGGGGATTTATATAAATACAATATATATTTATTTTTAATATTCTTTTATAGTTATCTATATATATATATAATTCAAATTTCATCTATATATTACAAAATATAGTGACATGAGCGATAAAAATAAATATATAAATATATATGCATGTGTATGTAGTGTGTGTGTCTATATATATATATAATTATGCGTGTGTGTCTCTGTGTGTGAAATATAAATATATATGTGTGTGTGTGAGAAAGATAAACATGTATACGTATGTGTGTAAATATGTGTGTGTGTCAATATTACGTAAATACATCATATAAATGTATTTTTATAAATATATAATTACCATTGATTATATAAAATAAATGTATATAAATGTATTTAAATATATTATATAAATATATCATCAAAACCTATTTATAATAATTATTTATAAAAAAAACTATAAGAAAATTATATGTAAATATACATTTATATGTAAATATTTAAACATATTTTAAAAATGTATTTAAAAATAATTATATAATTATACGAATAAATATATAAATAAAAAAAGGATAATGTGTGTGTGCGTGTATGTATATATAGATATATTGTAAAATATTAATGAAATTTGGATGGACCAATGATAAAGGTGTTGGAAAATTAAGAAAGAGGTCTTGGTTGGAATCTAGGCGCGAGTAGAGCTAGAAATGGCGTAAAAGTGATGATATATGGTGCAGAAAGCGCATATAGGGGGTTGAGCGAGCGTTAATAAAGAGGTGGGGGGATGCGCGAGGGGGGCACATGGCATTGGAAAAGGCGGTGTTAGAGCATTGATAAATAAGGATTTTGAGGCCCCTTAATAAGAAAAGAATTTAAAAAAATCTGATTTTTATCCTTGCTTTTTTAGCATTGATAATGAGTGTCTTTATTTGCGCTTTTGTTAGTGCTGATAAAAGTCGCGAGCTTTTTAGAGCGCTTAGCTTGTCAATAATTTTTAGTGATTACAATGTCTATTTTTAACACCGACTATTGGTGAATTCATAGTAGTGAATATTGACCAAAATATAAGACATGAAGAAGAAACACACAATATATGATTGACAATAGGTGTAAGCACTACTACATATATGTGTTTTAACAGCGATATAAATAGCCTTCATCAGTGCTAAAAATGTGCTATTGTTGTAATCAATTTTAATAGTCGACAACTTTTATCAGTGCTGATAAAAGAACCCTTTATTAGTGTTTTTTATAGTGGTGATAAAGGGAAAAACTTATAATCACATTTTTAGTAATGATAAAATGACCTTTTATCAGTTTCATTCATAGTATCGATAAAAACAAAGTTATGTCACCATGTTACTGAAATTACAACACACTGCAACAACAAATAGAAAATTTAATTTCACTTAAATTTACATCATAATACAAAAAAACACACGCTATACAATGATTAAAAACATTTCAAACATTGGTATGCATAATTACATCAATATGTATAATTTATCATAAACATCAACAAATTCATAAACATTAATGTTTTGTTGTCTTTGGGCCCTAACCCTCTCTCAAAATAGTTTGATCATTCTATCAGTTCGTGAACAACCCACCACACCTCGAGAAAAAGAGTGTGTGTGTCTAAAAAAACAATTCTTATGTTTGTAATACTGTAGAGAAATAAATTAAACATAAATATGGAATAATGAACTAATAAAATATCACTTTTAAACTGAAAACATACACTTCGAGTCATACTGGACACACCATATGTAAGATTAATGTGTGGTTGATTTCTACATGAAAAAAATGAGTTATGGATTATTCTCTTAAGTTATTAAGATAACATGAGTGAATTTTCTTAGTTTTAATTATGTGATGCGTGTTTTGAAATAAATTTTTTATTTAAAATAAAAACATGCATTGTTAGTTCCGGGCATAGTGGAAGCGCTTATAGGGGCCAAGCTCGACTCAATAGTTGCTGAATTTGATGGATCATTCAAAATTCTATAATATGTAAATGTTATGGACAATAATTTTTTTTACAAAAAAGACTGGCAATGAAGGTCTTCAGAATCATGGAAAGATACTTTTCATGTTAAATTTATAATTAATTTAAATAGATCAAAATAAAGAATACACCACCTTGAGATATTTCTTCGATGAAGTTGTTGATCGTATGAAACCATCTTTGTTCATCCATCATTTCTCTTGTAGAATCAAAAGTGTATAATTCCTCTAGCAGTGATCCACATGTGATCCTCTGATCTTTGAACAACGCTGATGGATTGTCGGGTGCTAGAGCGATGAATCAATAATCCTGTAATGTTCATCTTGATCCTTGGGACAATTTCTTCAGGCATAAAGAATCATACTTACTCTCTCATTCTTGATATAATAAAGGAGTAAGAAGAATCTCTAGAGTATTCTTCAGTCTTGAAAGAGTACTCTAGATTTTTTTGTGCACAACATTTCTCTATTTCATTTAATTTCTACACAATATACATAGGAATTTATTTATAGAGATGATATTGGAGTTGAAATATCATTTAATTACACAACGACCCTTAAATAATATATTAAAACTTCACATAACCCCATGCCATGTAATAATAATAATAATAATATTATTTTCTTATGGTCTGCGCTAATTGATGCAATGATAAATATTATTTTACCGGCTTGCAAATTAATATTTACCACCAGACATAATTTTGGTTTGCTAGTCCTCCTTGGCATTTATCAAATAAATGAATACATATTTATTCATTCAATAAATAAATATTATTTATAAATTCAATTAAATAATTTCCCTATGAATAAATATTTATTTAATTTATATGATCAGTAAATTATGAATGAAATTATTCACCTAAATTGAGAATAATATTTATTTCAATAATTACATTCAAATAGAGTTTAATTGAGACCAATGAAAACACTCAGTGCACGATTCTCAAGGCTTCTTTCTCATTAACATTAGGCATACTTGCCTAAAGTCCCAGATTATTCTATAGAAATGAGTCAAGACACCTATGATAAATAAGTTAAGGTCGTAATTTTGACAACCATATACAAGTGCTCACAGTATAATACAATCCATTTGTGATGATATCTCATCAACCAGGTTGCACACTTGTGCTATCAAACTATATCCTTGATACATCTTTCTTTGACCATCTAAAATAAACTCATAGTTACACCATGACCATGAAATTTAATGTGAGAATTATATTTCAATCAAAGATTCAAGATATTAACTTCCATAAATATAGAAGGGAAAAATCCTTCCCTAACTTATTCATTAATAACACACCATTCTTGATGCACCCAACATACCCAACTTTGAAATGAACTATTTTCATCACGGTTTATGACAATACATCTAAGTATGCAAGTCATGACAAGCATTGATAATAATATTAAAATCTAAGGGTTATTACATAAACTCTTTGACAGGAATATCCAATGACACATAAATATGTGGACTTCCTACTAGTGGGTCTGTTCTTATAATCACTCGTCTTAGAGACTACCAAGTGGGATCTTCATGAGATAAAGTATTGAATACTCGCACTTGATGGTCAACATACTATATGATCCATCATAGAATGTTATCCAACCATAAACATGGTTTAAGGATATCATCATGTAATTTAAAGGTTCTCATCATAGTGCATAACTATTATACCCTTTTCAATACAACAAATACTATGGGAAATTATTACATTAAATTCAAGAACTATGAATGATATGTAATAAGATATTTTAATTAATATTCACTTCTTTGAATATATATGAAATCCAAAGTACACATAGTTGGTTCTATGACACCAACTCCAATAGACTCCCACTTGGACTAGAGCCAACTTCCAACTACTTTTAGTTTTCTAGATGTCACATAATGATCACGTTTCTATTGTGTTGATACTTTAGTTAAGGGGTCTTCCACATTGTCTTCCATGGAGAATCTGCTCACTGCGACTTCACCTCTTTAGGAAAAATCCCTCAAGAGATGATATTTCCTAAGTATGTGATTCATTCACTAATGTTTCCTTATCTTATTTTCAAGATCCACTGTTATATTATTATCATAATAAAGTGCAATGGAATCTTTACTTCTAGGAATCACATCAAATTCTTGGATGAATTTGTGTATCCAAATTGCTTCTTTAGATGCCTCATAAACCATAATATACCAGGGATCTACTATATAATATTTTGTTACAACATGCTTTGATCCCTTCCAGCTCACAACACCTCCACTGAAAATGAATATATATATATCCTGACTATGATTTTAGATCATGTTGATCTATTTAGAAACTAGCATATGCATATCCCCTGATTACTACCTCCATATACCCTCCATAAACTAGGAACATATCCTTATCTTACCTCAAATACCTAAGGATAATATTGATTTCCATCCAATGAATATCACCTGGGTAAGCTTGATATCTTCCTACTACACTTAAGTCATAAGAGACATCTAGCATAATACATATCATATCATACATGACTGACCTAACTGCTAATGCGTATGAAATACTTTCCGTTTTTTGTCTCTCCTTATGTTCCCATGGGCACATTTTATGAGAAAGATAAATGCCACATGACATTGGCAATAATCCCATCTTGGATTTTTCCATATTAAATATTTTCAATATCTTGTTAATATATGTACTTTGACTTAGACCAAACAACCTCTTGGATCTATCACAAAAGATCTTGATCCCAAGTGTAAAAACCTGAATTTTTAGAGAGGTAAAAATCCTTTTAATTTCAGTTTAAACCACTTATTTTACTCTTATAATGTTGCTTAAGGAACCAAGGAAGTGTTCAGGAGCACCCAGATCTTTTTTGGAGCCTAGATCTTTGGTTTTTGGAGAAGTAGATTGAGGCACATGGTTAGTAGTAACCGTGTGTCTCAATCGTGTGACCCATATATATAGGAGCATAGTTATTCTAACCACTCGAGGGAGATCCCATGTCCATGAAAAACCTATAATAAATTTTAGGTTTGTTGAGTATGGTTGGCACATGGTTTGTTTAACCATGCACCTAGCTGTGCGAGGGGGTGGACAACTTGTACAGTAAGCATGTACGGGATGCGCACAGTTTTTCAAATGGTGCACCATGTGAGAGGGTTCTCCCTATAAAAGTGGGTGGAATTACATTTTTTACCCTTGTGACTTTAATCTTAATTCCTTGTTTTCCTCTCCCATTCACACACAATACCTCCTCCAGCTGTGGGAGCTCTCTCTTCTCCCTCAAGTTAGGCTTTGAGCCTCCTCCCTCATATGACATCTAATTCAAGTGTCGTTTGTCGTGTTGGTTAGCTAGAAGTAAGACTAAGAGTCCTCTTGATTTATTTCTTCATTTCATTCACCATATGAAATTATAAATCCAAGTGAGATAATACGCACTATTTTTAGGGCATTTGTCTATTTTATATATTTCTACCGTTCTAGCCCGGATTAGAGGCCAATACTAGACGAGGAGTCTACTAACCATCTAAGGTAGGTGGTTAAGCTCTATTACATAAAACCTTTGGTTTTTATATTATGTTTTATTATTACACATGGTAGACCTTCTGTGTATTGTGATGAACCGACTCAGATACCCTCTCAAATTGGTACTCGGCCCAAATTTCCACATACCCGAAGGGCATTCCAGATACCCACGAGTTAAAGACTAGCACATGGTCATCAAACAACAACCAGAGAGAACAATTTCACCGAAACTGAAGTAGGAAACATTACATATATATACATTATAGAAAGAAATAGTGGAATAAAACATGAATATATATGTCATAACAGATAGAGAACAAATAAAGTGATACAACTCAAAAGGTAACAAAAGAATATCAAAGATACAAGCCCAACTACAAAGGATGAAAAAACTAAATAGTGACTCCAATAATCTACATGTGATAGCATGAGAAAAATCCCACAATCTCACAATTCATCCACCCAAACCTAGCTGATAGAAACCCTCACTGCCTCACTATAATGCCTTGCCTTTCCCTAAATTGAAAGACATACAAAGGGCTACACACCGCCAAAGGGGTGTACATAGTGTGAGATAACAGGCTCAGTAGGATCTCAACCAAGTGTTCCATAATAATTCTCTATAAAATAATCCAAGCATGATCAACTTTAAAGAAATCAAGACATGATATACAATTTAATAGTTTTATTTCAAAAGCATGGAAAAATAATTTAATTTTACATTTTTCCACATTTCTAAATAAAGCAGGCTAATCAGCTTCAAATAATTTAATATACATATATCAAAATAGATATATCAAATAACACCAAAGCATGTATGACATATCATATCAAATCCATGGTAGTATAACTCAAATAGTACAAGCCAAAGCTACTAAGTAGTCAAATAAAAGCACGTGTAACATCACACCAAGGATCACTACAGGTCAGGAAAACTAGGACACTCATACATTACATATACAATAAAACACATCAAGTCTCTAGATATATGCATCAAATATAGAGAATAAAAGAATTCCCTAGAAAGTGAACCCCTAATAGGTCTAACATGTCCCTAGAACGATAGGCCTAGGGAGAAGAGGAACACCCCATGAATGAATTTCCTGAAAGTGGATGAGGCCTATTACTGCACCTTCCACCTAAGTACCCAAGGCTTCCAATGTACTCTATTTTTCCAAACCAATTCATCAAAATATTTCATCAAAACCATGATTTGAAAACCATTTCATAAATACATTTCACAATTCTTCGAAAACACATTTTCATTTACCAAAAACTAGGGGAAACTATCTTTTATCAAAAACCCATTTCCACACACAAATTAAATTAGTTAATCATTTCATTTAATTAATAGAAAAATTTATCAAAAATATGAGAAATGCAGTTCATCAACACTGGCTAGAGATGGAACCACCTACCTCAAAACTTTGGTCGCATACACCTGCAATGGGATACGCTAACAAGGAAGAACACAAAAATAACAACAATGGAGTCTCTAAAATCAATATTCAAATCTCATAATTGATTCATTTTAGAAAAAGGGTTTGCAAAGAGGAATAAACAACTCATATCTCAAGAAACCTACACGCCTCACCACAGCTGATACAAGGGTTAAGCTCTGGAGGAAGACTGCATGAAATATCTAGAAATAATCAAGAAGAATTATTATCCCAAATCGATAGATATGATAACATAATGTAACGGTGCTGAAATAAAAGGAAATGAATAAATAGAAAGGATTACTCACCTGGAGAAATTCACTATAACTACAACAATGCTCAATCACTAAAAGAAATGATCTAGAAGGGTAGAAGGTCTCTAAAATTTACCATGAGTGCCTCTAGGTATATGGGGAGAAGGGAAAAAATAAATGAAATAATAAATCATCCTTAAAGTACCCTAAAATCCCAACTTGTGATGATTACACATTGTGTAAACCAAGAAACTCAAGTACGCTGAAAAACCTATCACCTTTTCATTAAAACCATGATTTTTAACCATTACACAATGTATAACTTTTACACAACATGCACTCATTTCATGCTATGTACCAAGTTCACGACATTTTCCCAGTAGAAATTAATGACGTGTATTACCATTACACAATGTTCATTTCTCCTAGAGACTGCGAAAACTCTAGTTTTCAGTAGAAAATTCAAAACCACTTTCATCGTTCTCCAAGCTTGGGGAGAACCCACAAATATATTAAAAATTTATACCCATAATCCATTAATTCAAATAAACATACATCCCTGAAGATTAGGTCATTTCCCCAACAAATGCTCTCCATCCCCATGAGTCCTAATACGTACCCAAATAAATAGGGAAATGAATAAAGATAAGGCAAAATACCTGAAAGTGGGTAATAGGATGTTAAAAACTCCCCACTATAAGACTTCCTGTCCCCAATAAGTCCTGTGTAAGAATGAGTTCTGGTAAAGTGGTGAGTCTATTTCTCCCTTATCATCAACTTGTGCTCACAAGTCTCATGAGAATATTATCTGTTCCTCCATAACAATTTGAACAACATAATCGACTTCCCACATAAGACTTTTACAAATTCAATGATCTCTACTGGCTACTCCATAATAGAAACCTTTGGCTTTAACTCAATCTCTTCCCAACTCAGAATGTGAGAGGGATCAAGATGGTATTTCTTGAGCTGTGATATGTGGAAAACATCATGAATTTCTATCAGCTGAACCAACAATGTAAAATGATAATAAACCCACCCAATCTGCTTAGTGACCTCAAATGATCCCATATATCTCAGATCCAACTTTCCCTATTTTCTCAACTGATGGTGACCCAACTGAGGAGAAACATTCAAGAACACCTAAGCACCTAACGAAAACTCCAAAGGATGACTCCACTGATCCGTGTAAAATTTTTGTCGACTATGAGTTGTAACCAAATGCCGATGTATATCCTAAATCCTTATAAACATCTCTTTAACCAAAGTTAATCCCACCAAAGTGGCTTCTCCCACCTCTGCCCAATAAAGAGGTGATCTGCATGAGTGACCATAAAAAGCCTCAAAGGGATCCATTCTAATTCACAACTGATAACTATTGTTATAAACAAACTGAATTAGTCCCATATGGCTATCTAAAGATACACCAAAATATAAGACATAGGTGCAAAGAATATCCTCTCGGATCTGAATAACACGCTTTGTTTGACCATCTGCCTGTGGATGGTAAGTTGTACTCAACCTGAACTGAGTCCCCATTTCCTCATGGAGACTCCTACAGAACCTCAAAGTAAATATAGGATCCCTATATGATACAATGGAATATGGAACCCCTTGAAATCTCACAATATCATGCACATAAAGCTTACCCATATATTCAACTTTAGCATTGTCCCTAATTAGAACAAAGTGAGATGACTTTTTCAACTGATCAATCACCACCCAAATAATATTCCTTCCTCAGGGAGCCCATGGTAAACCAAAAAAAAACCATAGAAACCTCATCCCATTTCTAAACCGGCACCATAAGATGCTAGAGAAAACTAGAAGGCTTCATATGCTCCACCTTTATCTATTGGAAGGTGTAATAGAGGGACACATAATCAATAATGTCATGCTTCATACTCAGCCACCAGAATTACTGTATAATGTCATAATACATATTTGTAGTTCTCGGATGAACAAACCATGAATAACCATGGAAATCAAACAAAATTGAGCTCCTCTATGATGTTGGGATGACAAACCATTCCCCAAAACTGAGAATGCCATCTAAAGAGAGAGACTAACCAGAAATAGTCTCCACACCATATAGGGTTTCTCAAATTTCCTCTAAAATGGTCATCCTACTACCGAATTTTCATAATAGAATCAATTAGAGATGATGATAATTGTACAATGTTTAGAACCATACCTGAAACATCCTCTCGAGAATCTATATGCAACTGAGCAAAAAGCCCCATAAGGTTCCACTCTTCCTTTGATTACAAAACAACATGTGATGATACTTTCCTACTGAGAGTGTCTGCAAAAAAATTCCCATTACTTGGGGTATATGTTTTGTAAAAGTTAAACATATGAAGGTATTCCACCCATCGTATCTATATGAGATTTAAGTATTTCTAATAAAATATATAACAAACTCTTATGGTTAGAAAATACTGTGAACCTCTCACCAAAAAGATAGTGCCTTTAATGCTTAAGTGCATTCATAACTTACAAAAAAGATCTAAATCATGAGTGGAATAATTATTCTCATAAAGTTGAAGATGATGAGATCCATAAGACACCACATGATCCTCCTACATGAGAAAACAACCCAAACTAGCACTAGAAGCATCACAAAAAACCATGCACCCCTTACTGGGCTCAGGTAAGATAAAAATAATAGTCGATGTTAGAAGTTGTTTCAGCTCATTGAAAGAACACTAACACTTTAAATCCCATGTAAATTTCACCCCTTTCCTGGTAAGAGTGGTCAACGATGATGCCAAATTTGAGAAATCCTTGATGAACCATCGATAATATCCAACAAGACCAAGGAGTATCTGAATCTTAAAGACATTATGTGGTTATTCTCATGAAAAGACAACCTTCATCTCCCCGAGATTAACTGATAATCCTTGCTTATAAATCATGTTCCCTAAGAAATTCACTTCTTGAATCCATAAGTTTCATTTCTAAAAATTTCTATACAAATAATGACTCCTCAATATTTCTATAACCAAACTCAAATTATGCTCGTGTTTGTGCTCAGATCTCAAATAAACCAAAATTTCATCCATGAACACTACCACAAAATTTTGGAGATACTGATGGGATATTCGATTATCAAATACATAAAAATGGTAGGAGTGTTAGTCATACCAAATGACATCACTGGATATTCTTAATGACCACACTTACTCCTAAAAGATATCTTTGGTATACTAGACTCCCAAACACTGAGTTGATGATAACACAACCAAAGATCAATATTTGAAGACCAATTTTCCCCATTTAACTGATCAAAAAAATCATCCACATAAGGCTAAGGATATTTATTCTTAATTGTTATCCAGTTCAGCTTCCAATAATCCCCACACAATCAGAGTGAACCATATTCCTTCTTGTAAAAGAGCATCAAGGATGCCCAAGGTGAAACACTAGAGCATAAGAAATCCTTCACCATCAGATTGTCCAATTGAATCTTGATCTCTCTCAGCTCCGATGAATCTATATGATAAGAAGTTATCAATATTTGTTGTGTACTTTACAACAATTCAATTGTAAACTTTACTTCCCTTTATAAAGGAATCCTGGAGAAATCATCTAGGAAAAAATTATGAAAATCCCAAACAATAGTGATAAGATAAAAAATAGAGTAAAATTCACCAGGATCAACTTCTGTAACAGATGGGAAAGTTCTGCATGACCAGAACTTATATACCACTCTCCCTAAAACACCAATGAGCTCCCATTGTCTGCAATAAGTGAGACATGACAATGATAACAATTAACCTCAAATCGATGAGCAATAGTAAAATCCATCTAAATGATGATGTCAAACATATCCAGACCGATAAAAATAAAATACCAGAATAACTCCGCACCAGTTATTGATAGTGCATAAGGACACTGAAACCCCCACTCTTTCCTCTTTATGAGAGGTTTCACTAATTACATAATAAATGAAATGATCTCTATTGGAATTTTTAACCTATCAACAAAATGGATAGATATAAATGAGTTAGAAGCACCTGTATCAAATAAATAAATCACCATAGAAGATGTAATAAAGATGGTACCTCTCACTATCGCTGGACCCACATCTACCTCCACCAGAAACTCATATACTTTGTGAAGGTGCTTCACTCCTGAGGCTTGTGGATAGATCTATGTAGTATTTAAAGCATCTGACTACACCACAATAGTCTTTGGATCCGATGATCCCTGACCATATCAAGGAGTAGACATAGATTGGAAGAAACACTATAGATGATCATAATGTCCACAACCATTGAACATATTTGATAGTGAAGGAAAAGAACACCTGATGTGTCCAACCTCGCTACCCTGATAACAAGTTAGGGGCACACGACTAGTTGTAACTGAATATGTAGAGGAGGTCTGCCACTGAGAACCACCCCCACCACTCCTGTGATGTTCTTTCCACCTTCCATTTTTATCTAGCATGCCACTAAAGCTGCCACTAGGTGGAATAGAATCGAAAAAATATCCAACCTTGACTACTATATTTATCTCTGCCATCATATCCCTATCTGATATCTTGACATAGGTCTAAATCTTTAGCATAAATACCTACAATCTGATATCCAGTCGCAAACCTTGTAGGTACTTCTGAGCTTTCAGCTGGTCATTATTTACAACCTCCAGTGAAAAATGATCCAACTCAGAAAACTGATTGGTATATGCCGACATTGAATGATCTCCCTACTGAAAAGAGAGTAAATATAGAGACTTCACCATCATCAATGACTCTATAAATAACTATTGGAATAAGAGAGTCTTAAAACCCTTTTAGTCCAATCCCACATGCCTATCTGCCTGTACTATGTAATCCCACCAATGCATGTTGGGACCCTTACGTTTGAACACCACACACTTCACCTTGATACTTTTAGGTGTATTTAGGAAGTCAAAGATCTAATTGATCTTTTCAATCTAGTCCTCCAACTCTTGAGGTTTATTCATACCCTTAAAGGATGGTGGATTTTCATGCAAGAAATCTGAAGATCGATACCTTTCTCATCCATCTCATGGATATACCTTAACAACCACATTATGGTTGATAACATGAACTTCCTGCATGATATCATCAATAATATTCTGATATATAGGAGTATTCCCCTGAGGAGTATCAGTTGTACCGTCCTATGGAACTCGTGGAATACGTCTCGGAGGCATACTGCTGCACACCAAAATAGAATAAAAAATAAGAAAATAGAAAAATCTTAGTTCAAACTAGAAACCCATAAGTAAAAACCGAGATTAACATTAAGAACTAAAAACAAGAGGCACACATCCCAACATCCCATGGTAACTTGAGTCTCATCATGGAAAGAGCCGGCTAGACACTCATCGTAACCTACCTCTCAAGTCCCAATTTTTTTTCTCTAGTATACCAAACGTCCCAAGATAAGGATTATTAAGTATATACCTAATTTGATACCAAAAAGTGACAAACCCGATCTAGATACCCTCTCAAACTGGTACCCAACCCGAATTACCACATACCCAAAGGGTATTCCTGATTCCTATGGGCTAACGACTAGCACCTGGGCATCAAACAAAAACCATAGGGAATGATTTTTACCAACCTAAAGAAGACAACATAACCTATATATACATGTAAAAAAAGAAATAGTGGAATAAAACATGAATATATACTACATAATAGATAGATAATAATAGAAGTGATGAAACTGAAAAGGTATCAAAATAATCTTCATGAGATAAGTCCAACTGCAAAGGAAGAAAAAACTAAATATCGACTCTTACAGTCTCTATGTGATAACATGGACAAAATCCCACCATCTCACCATATAGATACCCAAACTCAGCTGATAGAAAATCTCACTTCCTTACTATAGCGTCTCATCTTTCCCTACATTGAAAGACATACAAAGGTCTACACACCACTGTTGGGGTGCATAGGGTGTCAGCTAACAAGATCAACAAGATCCCACCCAGGTGTTCCATAAAAAGTCTCTGTACAATAATCCAATCATACTCAACTTTAAAGACAACTAGGCATGATATATATTTTAACATTTTTATATCAAAATCATAGAAAAACAATTTAATTTCCCCCTTTTCTACGTTTCCAAATAAATCAGGTAAATCAATTTCAAATAATTACACACACACATATATATATAAAAATAGATATATCAAATTAATACAAAGCATGTATCACATATCATATCAAATCCATTGTAGTTCAACTAAAACAGTACAATACAAAGTAACCAAGTAGGCAAATCAAAGCACATGTAACATCACACCAAGGATCACTATAGGCCAGGATAGTTAGGACACTCATACCTAACATAGATAATAACACTCATAAAGTCTCTAGATTTATGTATCGAATCTAGAGAGTATAGGAATACCCTATAAATTGAACCCCCAATAGGTCTAACATGTCCCTAGAACAACAAGCCCACAAAGAAAAGGAACACCCCATGAATGAACCCCCCCAATAGTGGATGAGGCATATCACTACACATTCCACCTAAGTACCCAATGCTTCCCATGTGCTTTATTTTTCAAAAAAATTCATCAAACCATTCTATAAAAAACATGATTTGAAAACCATTTCATAAAACCATTTCACAATTCTTTGAAAACACATTTTTCATTTACCGAAAACTCGATAAAAACTATCTTTTATAAAAAACCCATTTCCATACACAAATCAAACCATTCAATCATGCAATTCCGTTTATAATTTTTTTTATCAAAAACTAGATAAATTTAGTTAACGAACATAGGCTAGAGATGGATCCACAAAACTTAAAACTTAGTCCGCACACATCCGTAATAGGATCCACCAATAATAAAGAACATAACAATGACAATAAAGGCCTTAGAATCAATATACAAATATCAAAATTGATCTAATTTAGCGAAAGGGTCGGTGAAGAAGAAGAAACAACCCATACCTCAAGAAAAACAAACACCACACCACAAACAACAAAAGGGTTAGTGTAACACCCCAATATTTTTATGAGATATTTTTATCTAAATAATTTGATTTCTTTGGTAGCTTGTGTTGTACACAATACCGAGTTTAAGAGAATCACGATATACTATTAAAATATTATTATTTTAAAATAACCATTATCCCATAGTAATTGAATTGGTGGGTATAAATAGGAATAAAAATATTTTAAAATATATTTATTTATTAATTCTTAGGTAATAAACACTTAATTTTTAGTAAATTCATTTTATTATTCAAAAATATGTTTTCTTCAAAAAAATATTTTTTTGTTTTCTTTGAGAAAATAAATATAATTTTTTTTTACTTTTAGAAAATGTATATTAAAAAATAAACTTAATTTTTGAATTCAGAATGTAAAAATCATCTTAGTATTAATTTTTGATAATTTTATAAAAGGTTTTATATTTTAATGAATAGTGAGAAATACAGATTTACATTGAAAACTGTATTTTATTTTAAAGAATTTACAAAGTAAAATTCTATTTTGGATTAGTTTTAAATTGAAATTAGTTAATTTTTATTATAAATAATATAATTTTTTCATTTTAAATTAATTTTATACATGAATTTAGTATAAAAACATTTTATACTTAAAAGGAAATTTTTCAAAAAAAAATTTTCGTTGCGTGTTGCTGGTTTAATGTTAAATTAAATTACGCCACTTATATGATTTGAATTTTGAAAAATGGATTATATATTTTTAATCAGGAGGTCCAAATTTAGTAATTAGACTCTTTTTTATCTTTAGTCAATATGAATTTCATCCTTAGTAATTTTTTTTTACCATGGTAAAGGGAAATCAGGTAATTAAGGGTAAAAATAAAATGATAAGGGCTATAAAATGACTATAAAACTTGCCAATATTTTATTAGTTGAGTAATTTTCATCCCCAATAATTAAAATTTTGTTTATATGACCATTTTATTTCATTTTTAATTGATTATAACCTTTATAATATTTTTATTTAAAGAAAAGTCAAAGATGTCACACTATTGTTTTTAATAAGTATACCATTTTTAATATGTTGTTATTCAGAAGATATATTTAACCATAAATATTATTTTTAAATATAAAATATTTATATTTATCATTATATTTTATTTTTAATTTTTAGGTAAGAAATAATTACCTGAAAATTTTACACAACGATGATGCAGTAATTATTAAATTAATGGAAAAATAAAATAAATGTTATTAAAAATATTAAAATAAATATAAATTGAGATATTTAAGGTGATATAATATTTATATAGATTAAAATGAAAATTTTAGGATATAATAAAATAGTTTTTTTGATTTTTTACTTATTATCTTGATGATTTTAAAGTCAAATTAATGAATACTATCAAATTTGACAACATTGATATTTTATGGGATTAATATTTTATTAAATTATTTAAAAATCATAAAAATATTAAATAATCCTAAAGGGGATAATATATGGTCTAAAATTTAATTCCCTATGCATTTATCATTTTTAATCATTTTTCTCTAGAATAGTCTTTTTATATTTTAATATTTTGAGAAATCCTAAAAACACCCCTCTCCTCCGCTTATAAATAACACCCCACAACAACCCTTATATTCACAACTTGTAAGCCTTTAATATTGTAAAATATCTTATAAAAACTCTCATACCCACTCTCCCCATGTCCAATTTCTTGTTTTCTCACCAAAAAACCAATTCCAAGTTCCTCAAGCGGTCCTTCAAGGAGGCGATATTCAATAGACAACATTCTCAAACTACCCCTTTTAATTTATTTTCTTCTTCTACATTCTCCTCACCTAATCCATCCATAAAATCATAATAACTATAATATAATTTATATACTATAATTTTATATTTCTAATTGAATATATTATATCTATCCCTTTTTCTCATCTCCTCTTATTCAAATAAAGGAAACAATTGTCCAAATTATGGCGGTTAACCCTCTCCATGAATAATGAGATTTAATTTTCCATTACCACCTTAAAGGATGTTCATAAAACCATTATTATATTTAAATTAAAATTTAATAAGTATATTATAACTTATTTCATGTTCTGTAACTAATATATAGGCATAATATTAAATAAAATGAAACTAATTCACAATGGCCGGAAAACCACCAAAATAAACTAAACATTTATCATTAACTTTTTATCAAATCAATCATCCTAATTTTAGAAAAAATGATGTATGGGAACATTTAATTTTTTTTAAGTATATTAATACCATTTTATTCTACTTTTGGAATAGTATTCCTATTCTAAAAGAACTTCCACAATTATACATAAGTGAACTGACCATGAAACCATGAAACAAATACTCCCAAAATGATGAAATTGAACCTTATAACTCATAAAAATTCCCATAAACGAGACTAATAAAATTATAATAAATCAAATATATATGGAAAAGGTTATGAATTAATCAATTAATGAATATAATTTGATTATCTAGGACATTAAGTGCAAGCACAAAATGCATTTGGACATAAGGTAAGGGATCTCTCCGGACCTCCATATTTTCTTTGGGTTATGCTTTCTTTCTATTTAACTCAATTTATCAATTAATTAATATTGTATACTTATCCTATATTTTGTGTATATGTACCAAAAATATTTATGTATCTCAATTTATCTTTATTTGATAGGGAATTACATGTTTTAAACGGTACCCTTCTCAATTCTTATCAATAGGCAAACCCGATTAAATGGAACTTCTCCGTTTCTTACCCATTTTTAATTACACTCTATAAAATGTTTTAAGCCTCCAATATCTTTTTAAAATCACTCAATTCATCATTAAAAACTATTTTAGTTTATTTTTGGTTTTATGAAAAAAATTATTCTTTTATTCTCTTTAAATACTCTTTTTTTCTTTTCCCTAAAACCACACTTAAGTGGTATTTTTATAATGTTACCTAACCACTATTTTTCATGTTTTCAATTCAGTTGGAAATCATTATTCTTGATCTATTCTTATTTTTTCCTTTACGAATGACCAAGAATTATTTAAATTCCTTATTTTATGGATACCATTGTTATATGCTCTTTGTTTATGCCTTAAGACATGATTAAGATACTCATTTCTTTCCATGAGAAACCCTTATGTTTATTCCTTATGTTTGATTCTTTATGTGACACACATATGCATGAACACATTATAATGGGTGTTCCCAGATAGCACCCCAATGCATTGAGTAATTTTTTAGTCTCATGAGACATTATGTATGAGATTAGGGAGTAAATATAATCCATTCACTATAACAAACTGAGTATTTAGCAACAGTTTACTAAACCGCTGCTAATATTTTTTTTTAAAATAATTCTATAGAGTTTTTTTATAAACCGCTTCTAAATAATTACATTTTTTTAACAGTCGACACACTCCCCCTCCCTCGATACCCCCAACCCCTTGACCCCACGACTCCCTGAATTCCTAGCCTCCCTCGCATCACCGATCTTTTCTAACCGTCGCTGTTTCAGCCTCGTCACCGGCCATCGCCGCAAATCACCGCCCCTTGCCTCGCCTTGCCGTTCCCCACCGACCCTCACCACCCCTCGGCTCGCGGTCCCTCACCATGCCTCGCTCCACTAAGTATGATGCAATAATATTTTTTTCTTCATTTTAAATATTATTTCAATATTTAATCTATAATTAATGGCTTTGATACAAATGGTGTGTTTCATGGGATATTTTAACACCTAAACCAAGAACCCACATGAAGGTATCGATATTTGAGAAAATTATGTTCTTCATTTTTATTTTTTATTTCCATCAATGTTATATTATATTATTCATCTATGATCACCTTAAATTTTTTATATATGGAATGACTCATAATTTAGATTTGCATCATATGTATTACTATTTTTATTCATAAGTGAGGTCATCAGCTACAACAATTCAACATTGGTTAACGGTCTATTTCATTTGACATGAATCCTTATCAAATTCTTATCAAGATCATACTATGGTTTTATTTTTATTATGATTTTTAAGTTATTCTTAAGATTAAGTGGGTATAATTTTCTTTAGGAATTTATTTGGTGATTTTTAACAATAGAATGAATATTAAGGGGTAATGTTAAAAATAGTAATTGATAGGCATTCTTAAAGAAAAGGGTGAGAATATTACGAATTATTGTAAAATGGATAGACACATCTTCATAAAATTTGTATAATTCATTAAAAAGTTTTAGATTTTCTTGATAATGACTTTATATATATTTTTTTTAAACAAGTTGACATGAACTAGTTTCCCAGTTCATGTCCAAGAAATTTATTAAATAAAAAAAACATACATGGCAATCTCGAGGTGTAATGAACATACACCCTCTGAAAGTTAAAGGAACCAAAGAAGCAACATACATTGAAAAACAAGGAGAATGAAAATTCAGACCTGCTGCAAGTGTGTCAAGGGATCACGAGAAAGGCAGGCAATTCTGTATCTTGTTGAAGACAACCGAACCCACATGCCAAGGAGCAGCAACCGAGCATGATCCAGGGCCCCAAGGTGAAGAAACACTGGCAGAGTCTTCAGAAGAGATGGGACTCCTACGGCAGATGAAGCAGGGGGGGCCTCCAGGTGCTCAAACCCGCGGAAACATCCAGCATGAGATGCCAAACCCCAAAAGCAGGCAGGGACAGCAGCATAGGCTTACAAAGCAGGCGGATAGCAGCAGACCTCAGAACTGGAAAACAATATCATATGGCTCAAGGAAATAAAAACTGGGGATTCAGCCAGCAGCATTCTAGGAGCATGCAAACAGAGAGGCTACAGCTGGAGGAGTCTAGAAGAGAGAGCCATCCAGGCCTTTGCAGGGGGTGTCTCCAGTTGATCCAACCATCCAGAGTTAAGCAGCAAGAGCAGACAAGAAATCAAGGTCCCTTCAAAAAACAGAAATTCTATGAAGCAGACCGAATCAAGCAGGAGAAAACTAGCATCATCAAACCAAACATGTCCAGGGAAGATAGACTAATCATTTCCATGGAATTCCATTGAAATTGAAATTTGGGTTCTTCTTAAATTCCTCACAAACAAAGATGAACATTCTTTTTCGGAGTTCAAGATAAGTGTCAGCGGTCATGTCCCCATTTTTATATTTCCGAAAGGCAGTTCTTTCATTCTCATCTATCCACAAATCAAGCTCCTTTGAGAAGTCCAATTTTTCCTCCATGACGTAAGCATCTCTATATGCAGGGTCATTTTCATCATCCTCACTAGAGGAAGCTTCTGAATCTGTTGTGTCTGAGTCAGATGACATTTCAGTTGTCACAGGCTGTGAAGGAATAGCATTTTCTTCTTTTGCATGTGCAGCAAGGAATCTTGTAATAATGGTTCTTTCTATTTTGGAGCGATCTTTGCTCTTTATTGTGTGTCTATAACTCGGAGTAATAAAACCGTCTGCGTCAACTAACGGTTTCTTCCCTTTCTTAGTACTTGATTTCAGGAATTCTTCCTCCAATTGACAGGGTTTGTCAAGCTCATCTTGAATGGGATCATCTGTGTCAGATTGAGCTTCACCCTCCCCCTCCTGTTGACTAGTATAGGCCTTTGGAGAGAGCTCAGTGACATCTTCACTTGAGGTATGGTCAACATTGATTTTCACTTTCCGATCTTTTAGATGAAAATCTTCTTTCACTTGAGAAATCTTATCCTCACTAGTCTCATGACCAACATTATTAAACACATGACCTCCAGGTATAGAGTCCACCCCTATAGTATGAGGGCTGGCATTTTCACTGGTGTTAACCAGTTGATTGCTTGGGTTATTCTTGGATATCAAGTCATTCGCGGGAATGCCAATCTGGTCAGCAGGTAGCATTTCTGGAGCAGTCTTTTCAACCCACACTGATTTGAAATGTGGCCATGGGTGAGGTGGATATATTTAGATCCCACATCTTTTAGTAGGATGACCAATTTTAAAGCATTTCTTACAAAAATCTGGAACATTCTCAAACACTACAGTCTGTATAAATCCAGACCCCCCATTTTGTATCCAAAATCTCGAAGGCAACTCTTGAGAGATATCTATTTCTGTGCATATCCTTGCAACCGAGGGGCGTGTCAATTTTAGTGTAGCGTGATCCATTTTGAGAGGCTGACCAAAGAGTCGAGCAATTGAGAATAAAGCATTGTGTTTGAAAAGGTGCAAAGGCAGACCCGGGAGGCCAAGCCAAACAGGGACGATGGGGGGTTCAGTATCAAAATCAAAATCAGGTGACCATTTGAAAACTTTCATGGAAGATCCCCCAAAAGACCACGAACCTCTGGTCCAAAATCTATAATAGTCATTGTCAAGGGAAAACCGAAACAGAACGTGCAAAGAATTCAGAAGTCCGATATGAAAATTTGTAAATCCAATGCTTTCCAAAGTTTTGCGAAGGAAGGGCAATGAGGGTCGACGTTTCAAGAATTTACCAACTAAAGAAAAACGAAGGTCCGTAGAAAGTAGATTTACCTCTTCCGTCGAAAATGAAATTGCTGCTAAACCTCGATGCTTATAAGTTTTTGGAGAAATGGAGTCAGAGGTCCTAGTATCCGTAGGAGAGGGTCGACCGGCAACAACATCAGCAAAGGAGCGCGATTCATAGTTCCCAGCGAGCGTGCTAGGGTTTCGTCCAGGATCGACCATTGGTTGATTGTCTAGATTAGAGGATCAAAAACAATATTGATAATAGTTTATCTTTTAGTTTATTCATAGTATTAACCCATATAAAATAATTTATTTTCCATTTCAAGAAACAATTTTTTTTTATATAGGATTTACATATTTTATATCATTAATGATTAGTTTTGGTTTAGTTATAATTAAATTTAGATATTTTCCATTTAAATTAAAATCTTCTTTCTGAATTGGAATGCCTTTTTTAACTCTTACATTGTTTATTAGAACTTCATTATAGAGTAAATACTTTTCTATTTCACACAAAGTTATGTAGATATTCATATATATATGTTTTTCATATATTATTTATATAATAAATGTTATTAATACAAATGGTTATGCTTTATCAGTCACGTGCATGAGTTATATGCTCATGGTTACGTTTCACCAGGGTTTTTGAAATTATATTTCTCAAAAAAGTATTCACATATACTAGTACTCAAATAGGTCATTATTGGTGAAAACATGTAGTATTGAACATATAAATTCATTTATTTTCAAAATCTTTTAGAGTTCTTAGTCATTGTATAAGATTTATTTTGGTAAAATTTAATTGTTTCAGTTATATATGACATTAAATTCATGAATTGGAATTTCATTTTTATTTATATATAGATTTTATTAGTGGCATATCATCTTATCTCTTGTTCAATTTAATTTAAAATAAAGAGGGAAATAACTCCCATTTAATATTATATACCCTTAGTCAATGTTCATATCCAATGTTCATATCCTATGGTCATTATACCTCTATTAAATGTTGAAAATTCCTTTGAAAGGTGAATAAATGCAGTCTAACAGATTCATATATCGATATAAGGTTGGTGGTATCATACTTTTAAATATTTTTTTTGGGTTTTTATATTAGGTTTTTGTTGTTCCATATTACATACTTTACCTACATTTCTCCTAAAATAGATAAACCCCAAAATTAATTGTTGGAATTCAATTATAGACATGATAGGAGACCTTGATATCTAGTTGGAGGTCGATTAACTCAACCAAACCACCACATGGATCAATTTAACTACATTCCTTAATGACTTATGTTCCATTTGTGACCTAAGCACCACTAAGTCATTTTATTATTCGATTTAGCTAGTGAACTTTGATAAAGTGAGTTAAAAAATGATGTAGTGAAATAGATTATACACCATGTCCCCTCATATTATTTAGTAACTATATGGATTAAATGATTAAATTAATTGACTAATGGATTGAGTGTTATTTTTTATCCTTGAATTTAGTTTGGAAGGGATGTGATTACATCATTAATAACATCTATAATGTATATGAAATTACTTATCTTTATTATTAATTTAAGGACATGAAATTAATTAACATTCACTTGGAATATACAGACATGATTCTCCTTATTTCTAATCATAATTAATAGAAATGATACTTTATATTATTTATTTGGAGTCTCTATAAATGAAATTCCTCTATTTTATTCATAATTAATGTTCATGATGTCCCATATTGTCAAAAATTAATTAATGGACATGATGTTACACATTTTCTTTTTTCAAATCAATGGGTATGGTGTCCTATTAAAACACAACACTGTCACTATGACATAGAGATACCTGAATTTATATTTCCTCTAAAGATCTAGGACTATCCTATATTGTTTTACATCCATCATGAAATGTGGAAAATATGGTTTCAATACATCCCCTTATATATGGAATTTATTTATTTATTTATATAGGAAACCCTTATTTAATATATATTCATATTTTTTTTAAACTGTATATATGAATCTCTTTTCCTATTTATTAATAGTTATGTGTTTTATTTTTTTTAATAATCTATAGGTACATTGTGATATATATGGATAAAATCTGGATCACATTACCAAGGAACACACCTTAGTATGCTAAGGGTTTGGAAGAGTTTTTAGATTTTTCAGTTTCTAATCGATCTGTTGATGGGAGAATAAGATGTAAATGTCCTAAATTTAAATTTATAAGATGGTTGAACAAAGATGAAGTTTATGAACACCTAATATTGAAGAAATTCCTTGCTCAATATTTGTGTTGGATTTGGCATGGAGAATCGAACGTTACAGAAAGGTTGAGTACTGATGTCAATCCACCTAATGAGTTCCCAACTTCATTGTTAATGGAAAATGAAATGAAAAACCTTATAAATGACGAATTAGGCATTTCAAGACACCAAAATCAACATCAAAACATATTAAAACAACCAATTGAGAGTGCTACAAATAGCAATGTGACAAGTGATGTTTTTGAGACTGTAGGCCAACCAGATAAAGATTTTAACATATCATTGGATCCTCCTCTTGATTTTGTGGAGACTAATGTAAGAGAAAACTTCTATTAGAAAAATGTGTTTCATGGTTTACTTGATGATGGAAATCAAGAGTTTTATAGTGGATGTTTGAAATATTCAAATTTTTTTTTTCTATTGAAGTTGTACCGTATCAAATTCCTGTGTGGAATTACAAATAAGGTGATGTACATAATATTAGAATTATTGTGTGATTAATTTCCTGAAGCAAACATCCTCGAGTATTTTTATGCTATGAAAAAAGTTTTTAACATTATTGGTATTAATTATAAAAAATACACACATGTCCCAATGATTGCATGATATATTGGTGAGAAGATTCAAGCAGACATGATTGAAAAAAATGTTCTTCTAGATGGCAGTCAATGGGTGATGTTGGAAATTCGAATAAATACACTACCATGAATAAGAATAAAAGGAAGACACTTGAAAAGGTTTTACATTACTTTCCTTTAAATCCTCGATTGTAAAGATTATTCATGTCATTGAAAACTGCTGAACACATAAAGTGGAATTATGTAGATAATAACAATGATAGGTTAATGTGACATTCATGAGATTCAAAATCATGGAATAAATTTGATTCATTACATCCTGATTTCTCATCTGATCCTAAGAATGTTTGATTGGGATTGGATACTGATTGATTTAACCTATTTGGGACTTTGAGTACCAGTTATAGCATTTGGCCAGTTGTTTTGATCCCTTACAATCTGCCTCGATGGATGTGTATGAAACAAACATCATTTATCATTTTGATGATTATTCCTAGAAAAAAATGCTTAGAAATGATATTGATGTATACTTATAGCTTTTAATTGAAGAATTATAGGAGTTATGGAGAAACAGTGTTGAGACATATGATGCTTCTTCTAAAATAATGTTCAAAATGCAAGCGGCTCTAATGTGGACCATTAGTGACTTCCCTAGACTTGGGAATTTATCTAGTTGAAAAACTTACATGAGTTTGTCTTGTCCTATTTGTAACATTGATTTTTATTCCAAAAATAATATATCACAGTAGAAAATGGTACTTCTTATGCCATCAAATATTTCTCGATCCATCTCATAGATTTCGGCTAAACAAGTCAAAATTAAATGGTTTCATTGATCATAGACCACCTCTAAAGTTGTTAACTAGTTCTAAAATATTGGCATAATTTGGAAATGTGGAAATAGAATTTGGGAAGGTGAATCATTTGAATGATAATGGGAAATGAGTTTGAAGTGCACCGTCAAGTGAAATCGGAACCCAACAATGGAAGAAAAAAAAACATTCTTCAAACTTTCGTATTGGGAATTTAATTTGTTGTGGCATAATCTTGATGTGGTGAATATTGAAAAGAATGTTTGTGAAAATTTGATCTTCACATTGCTTATTGAGCATGGAAAGTTGAAGGATCATCTCAATGCTTGGAAATACTTACAAGTAATGAACATAAAGCGTGATCCCTGACCATATGAGAATGAAAAGCATGCTCCATCAATTTTTGAAATGAAAAATAGGGATAAAGATACATTAATTTGAATTTTAAAACATGTGAAAGTATCTAATGGGTATTCAAGTAACATCTCAAAGTCTTATGACATAAATCATTGTAGGTTACATGTATTGAAAAGTCATAATTCACATATTTTGTTATAGTAGTTACTACCATTGGCATTGCGTACATTATTACATGAAAAGGTTATTGCTATTGTACTCTGATTCTACACATTTTTCAGACAACTATTTGAGAAATATCTACATCCATTTCATCTTGAAATCTTTTAGGAGAGATTTGTATTGACACTTTTTTCAATATAGATGATCATTCCTCTGTCCTTTTTTACGGTTATGATGCATTTAACTATGAATTTGGATGAGGAAGCTAAATTAAGAGGCCCCGTACATTATCAATGGATGTATCTAATTGAGAGGTTCTTTATTTATATGTTTTTTAGTTAAGTAAAAAATTCTTGGAACTTAATTAAATACATAATTATGTTTTTTTATTTTATTTCACATATATCTTGGGCATTTGAAATCATATGTGAGAAATAAAGCTCAACCAGAAGGCTCCATTTCTGAAGGCTATTTGGAAGAGGAGTGTCGTACCTTTTGTTCTAGATACTTCTATGATATTGATACAAGATTTAATCAAGTTGGATGTGTTGATGACACATCGAATAAATCTCAAATACACGAGAAATAAAAAATATTTCTTGCTATTGGCTAATCAGTTGGGAGGACCTCAAATGTTACACTTACTGAAATGGAATTATTACAGGCACATAAATATGTGCTACTACATAGTAAAATTATAGATCTATTTATTGAAGAGTTGAGAATACAAACAAAGAGATTAATGAGAGGCCAAACAAGAAATGAGAAAGATATAACAAAATTTGTTAATCAAGATCTTGTAGAATGGTTTGTATGACATATAAGTTTATAAATATTGAAATAAATATGGATATTAGGTTGACACACATATTTTTTAAATCTAATAATGTATATTTGTTTTTTTAGATCATGAATACTGATACTCGAGCAGATTTGTTATAATATTCGAAGTTTCTTTCTTGAGGTCCTATAAAACAAGATAGACATTTAGATGCTTACAATGTGAATGGATTCAGATTTCATACAATTGATTGAGAAGAGGATTTGAAAACATATAATAGTGGTATATTTACATTTTCTGAAGTGGGATACTATGGAAAGTTGACTGATATTATCGAATTAAACTACCATATACATTTTTAGTTGTTTTATTGAAATGTAATTGGGTCAATATTATCAGAGGTGTTAAAATAGATTCCTTGCAATTTTCTACTGTGAACTTATCTCGCTTGATGGATGTTGGTGACCACAAACTAAATGATCAGTATATCTTTTCATCGCAAGAAAAAATGGTATATTATGTAGAATATGTTGTGGATGAAGGGTGGAGTGTAGTTTCTCACGTAAAATAAAGATATTTGTATGATATGGGTGATAAATTGGAAGATTTGACCTCTGACATTGAATCTCATCAATAGAAAATGCACAATTATTTTTCTATCATGATATTTTAAATATTAGTCTTGTAAGGGTGGATGAATTAAATGAAGTAATAGGGAATAAAAATGACACGATTGAAGGAAAAAATTATTGTATGTACAGTTATCCATTCATTTATCAAATACTTATGTCATTTGTGAAGTCATTCATTATCATTTTTATGTATATTTTTTTGTTAGTACAGTGCATATGTTATCATTTTTAATTTTTTTGATGTATATTTTTTTTGAAATATATGTTCTGAACTTAATTTTATTTGATTAAATGATAGGAATTCCAAGGAGGAAGCACCACATTGTTTCATCAACCACACCGACAGATGATGATCCATCTACCTCCCTCTCTACAACATGTGAGACACCACCCATTTTCCCCTGCACTATTTCTCCCACCCTCTGTGAGTGTCCCTTCAGTAGCTCAGGTGATGCCTCCACCTTTAGGATCCTCAACAGTGAGAGATTGGGGCACCACTTATAGTTCTTCATGGGGATACTGGAGGGTTATGGTTATAGGTACAAATTTTAATGTTAATAAATTTATTGCACTTTTTTATACTAACTATTTGTTCATAAAAGTTGAAAAAAACGAAAGTATGGAGAAAAATATAAAAAGTTAAGATGTGTGGAATCTGACTAGAGAGAAGATATTTGTCCCATTTGATTCCTATGGGGTCCCTACAAATGATGCCTCATGAATACTTGGCCATATTTTGGGTCAGTTAGCCGCAAAGTCGATTTCCCTTCCTATTACTTATGATGATTGGAGGCATGTGCCTTCAACTTGGAAAAATGAAGTTTTTGATTAAAATATAAAGGTAATTTTAATACATTATGGTGTAATTCAATGTCATTATGTTATTAAATTATAATATTTTTAAAATGAATTTCTGTGTACAGATATTTTTCCACTTTACAGTTGCTCATGTGCTAGCACGATAGTGAACATTGAAAAATCTGGGCAAGAAATGGAAATAATTCAAATGGATATTGTGGGGAAATGTCAACAATAATTTGTTGAGTTCCCAATAGATGTATGACAAGGCACCCAATGGGTTACCCAAAGATAAATGGAAAGTTTTTGTTGAAAGACATCGTGATGAAAAGAAGATGGTATTTAAATATATATTATTATATTAATCTCATTTTACATTTATACATGTATATTAAAAGGATATTACATTTCATAAATTACTATTAAATTACATTTTATTTATTTCAGGATCTTTCAAGGAAGAATGCATCGAGCTGGTCTAAGAAAATCATCCCTCACACTGTGGGTTCAAAGAGTTTTTCTAGAATCCGATCAGCTATGGTAATATTTTCATTAGTTTAAATATTTATAATGCAATTTTATCTGTTTAATATATTATAATTGTTGATTTATCTTTTTTTAATGCAGTCATAGAGTTTAGGTCACTGAACATCCTGAACATAAATATGGTTGGATGTTCATAAAAAATTTGATGAAAGTTTTGTTAATGAGTCTGCCAAAGAAGTTAGGGTATGAATTAATTTTTTATTATAAAAGCTTATTTTCATTTGTCACTATGTTAATATATATTTCTTATAATATGATTGATATTTGACTTATAGGTAAAAATTAAAGAACTATGGGATACCAATCCCGCAGAGTCCTACTCAGTCTCCCAGACTAACCCAATTGGTTAAGTGCTTGGGAAGGAGCATCCTGGTCGAGTTCACAGGATGGGTATGGGACCCATACCATCTAAGGTCTTTGGCAGAACATCGGGGATTGATGCTGCATCTACTCTTGGTTGTATTCACTCCCTATCCTGAGATGCTCAAAGAGATTTTGTTTCAATGTAAAACAAAATTGAGGATTAGGGGACTCAAATATTCACTTTGTAGAAAGCATTGATTGATTTATATCAGAAGATGACCAGATATGTCCCAAGTGATATTGCATCGATGAAGGGTGGTGGTGAGAAGGTAAATCAAAAAAAATTCAAAATCATTTAGTTTACAAACATTTATTGGTTTTAAGTTTAAATATAAATATACAATTGTATTTAATTTTAAATATAATTATCTTACAGGTGCTGATACCAAGAAGTAGAGATGGTTTTTTTTTGAAATAGTTGGTTTGTTTATGTATTATGTATGGCACAGAGTAGTCACCAAACATATTTTGTTTATATATCATGTGTAAAAAAAAGTAGTCACCAAACATATTTTCATTTTAGTTATGTTAGGATGTGTATATTAGTATTTTAGATGGTTGATTATTGAATACTGTTAGATGGATTAGATTATTATGTTATATAATCTCTGTACATGGTTTTTTTCAGGGTACTGGTACTGGGGATTCAGAACAAGAAGCAGTTTTTTATTTGTAAATATACATTTAACGGTGGTTTAAAAAACCTCTAAAATGTGGTAGCCTATTATTGGTAGTGGTTTAAACCACTGCTATATTAAAGAAACTGCCGTGTATTGGTTGCCGACACCCAATTTAGCAGCGATTTTATGAAACCACCTCAGAATCATATGGCGATAGTTTAAACCGCCACTATGAAGTGATTTTCTTGCAGTGATTATGGGACTCTATCCACCATGTGATATAGTCTTGACAGTTAGCCTTGACTCATGTTTTTTTTCATGTTATATGTTACTACCACTTTCCAATGTTTCCATGATCATACGATTCCATGTTCTATATGTTATGATTCTATATGTTTATTCATGAGACATGATGTTATGCATTCTAACTCATTTTCTATGCTTTATTTCCATTTTATTCACTTACTGGGTTTTTTAGCTCATCCCTTTTGTCTATCTATTCCCTTGGTTATCCTATGCAGTTGTAGGTGCTCAAAGGGAGTTAGGAGTTCATTGTAAAGATTAATAAAAAGATGTTTTATTCTAGTTTCATGTTTCTTAATTATGTACATAGTCTTCCAAATACACTATAATTTTTTATCCTTTGTTTGTATTTCATGGATAATTATGATTAAAATCATGAAATAATATGTTTAAAGGGATTGGATCACTATAGTTGGTATTAGAGGATGGTTTTGTTATTTTTAGGGATTAAGAATAGAAAACTAATAACCATAGGGATAATTTTATCACCATATATAACATATATTGAAACTTAGAGAATCACAAATCAGGATATAATTTTCATATATAATTTCATCATTTTATGTTCATAGTTACCTTTTTATATACTAATTAGCTAAGTATTCAATCCCCCATTAATTTTATTTGTATCTTTTTTTAGTTAATGGATGGAAATAGGAGAACCCGTGCTAACAACCAATGTTATAGGAAACGTAATGATTACCCTAATGAGATACCAAACCTGATGGTAACTAGATATTAGAAATTTATGACATTACTAGACCAAATATCTCAAGTTATGAATAATAACTTGAAGCATGTGGAACAAAATCCTTCTCCTAATAAATATAAAGTTGCGGTCGAATATTTTATACGATAAAGGCATCCTACCTTTAGTGGATCTTCTAATACTCTCATCACAGAACAATAGATTAACTCTATTGAGAAGATATTCTTAATCCTCCAATGATCAGAAGAAGAGAAAGTTGTACCAGTGGTTTATCATTTTAATGGGGAAGCTAATCAGTGGTAGACACTGATCAAGAACATGAAGTCTAAAGAGGAAATTAATTCCATGGATTGGTAAGGATTCAATATTTTTTTCTATAAATATTTTCCTCGAACTCTCTATATTAATATAGAGAGAGAATTACTCAGACTAAAGAAAAAGGAAGATGATTCCATCAGAGAATATGAGGTAAACTTTACATGGATTGCATGTTACGCCTCTAGATTTATCTTAAAAACTGAAAGTTAAGTGGATCACTTCTTTTGTGGATTAAAGTTGAGTCTATAAAAATATTTGGTGATTAAATAATTTGAAAACTATGAGGATATTGTTCGTTGTGCCCTTATGGTTGAGATGAAGATTGGAGACTCTTAGTGATCTCATGAGCTCAAAGATAAAAAGAGAAATATGGAGTTTAATATTGGAGGATCAATAGATAAATCCCATGGAGGAAAGAAAATCCAACATTCCACATGTAAAAAGTGTGGGAAGAAGAATCTCAAGAACTATATAAAGGGAACTGAGAGATGCTTTAAATGTAGAAAATAGGGTAATTAGGATAATCATTTTCAAAGGGGTGTGAAGAATCCCACTAATGAATAAGAAGAAAGAAAGGTTCACATCTATTGGTTTTGGGTGCAATGGAAGTGTGCAGTGATGGGAAATATATTAAAATTTATTTTAATAATTGTTTCTTGAAACCACTAGTGAGGATATTTCACATAAAATTTATAATTTATTTCTTTAGATATTAAATAAATTAATTATAAATTTGATGTGAAAGATCCTCGCTCATGGTTTTAGACAAAAAATTTTAAAAGAAATTTTATTATATCACCCACAACTGCACGCTTATGCTATGCCTGAAACCAACAAGTGGTATCAGAGTCAGGTTACATTTAAATTTATCATTTTTTTTATTTTTGATCCATACACAATAATGGTTGAATTTTCATTTTTTATTATTCATTATTTAATAATATTTGAACTAACATGCTTAGATATATTAATTACATTCATTCAAAACTTCATTTTATTAAAGGTTTAAGAATAGAGGAAGAATGACCAGAGTTTCCATTGGGAAGTGCTAAATCATTGGCTGATAAAACTGGGTTACATGATGTGTATCCAGAGTACACATCGTGTACCCATGATCATTGTACCGAGATGCTCTGAGTAGCTAATTACACATGGTGTATTTATTGCACACGACATGTTGACTGGGCCAACCTGAAAAATGACAAGCATATATATGGCATGTAGCTAGAATGTACACACCGTATAGTCCAGTCGAGTTAACACACCATAGCCCCAACTGTGTGCCTTGGATACAAGACAACCGAGGTATACGATGTGTAGTAGGACTGTACACACCGTGTAGTCTCCCACTAAAGGAAATAATTAAAAATTATATTAAATTCAAAATTACAGCATTAAAACCACATTTTATTGATTGACACCCCAATGTGTGTTTGATAATTTAATAATGGTTTTAAAGAATATTAAATGATCAATTAATTTATTATTATTAATATGTCATTATTGGTTTTACTTTTATTTTCCATGAATTCTATAAATGATGAGTATCTCTAATTAATACCAGATGATCATTAAAATGAAATTTAATTAATTAATTAATTAATGAAAATGTGTTTATCTTAATAATAAATAATGAATAAAGAAATTAATGCTAGCTGGTTACTTTTTCATATTTGTTGCATGTATGATCAATCATGATCTTGAACAAGACCTATGTATGTACTGACATTTATTTAATTTAACTTATTACTTGGCTTTGAAATTATTTAATATTAAATTAAATGATGGCCTGCGAGTTATCCCTATATCCATTATTATGTATGAACTATGTGTCTAATGATATTTATGTAATCCCCTTTAACCAATCCTTTGGTTCCCCTCACCTATGTGTGAGTAATAAATAATTATAATTAACGGGGATTCCGAAGGTGTGTGGAGATAGTTCAAGACAGAACCATGATGATACTAACTTAGTGATACACAGATATATAGGGAGAATGGTGTAACTCATTCCATGAACAAAAATGGAGTTATTCCCCAAGGTCATAGGTTGATTTAATGTCTGATATTTAAATAAACTATTATATAAGCTCATGATTGGGTCATTTACTTTATTTATTTATTTTTGTCCATGCATTATTTATTTTATGTACGCAAGACTGCAGTCACATAAATGAATAAATTAATATAAAAATATAGAAATTAAATAAATTAAATATACATAAATATTTTATCCAAAATGGTTAATTAATCAAGTAACATCCACTTAATATCAACAGGACATGTAAAGGATAAAAAAAAGAAAAAAATTATGTATAAATTAATTAAAATCCCTCAACCTAATATTAATCCAGACTAAGCCTTCCATTACTTGATTGGAAATGAAACCATAGAAATATGTGTATACATGGCCAAATTATGGAAACTTAATTTTATTAGGGAGTTATCATGAGAGTTTTGGGTTGAATTAACCAAACTTGTATTGAGTTTAACATCCAAAGTCCATTAAATAAAAATTTGGAGGCAAGTGTTTAGGAAATCCAAATCAAGATTTTTGGATAGGGGAATCCAATCAACTAATCAATGAGCTACAAGCCTATTGTTGGAAAGGATGCTTACCAAATTAATTTCTTATAGTTTTCATGGATAAGGTCTGTATTATTAAGAAAATCAATGGGGATCCTTGCCACTAAAATGCCATAGCAAATAAGCATCTTGAGTTCAATGGTAAGGGCAATTAGGACTTGAAAAATAGTGGGAGATTTAATAAAATAAATTAATTTATTACATCTCATGCAATTTGTAATCAAGAAAAGTACTAATAATATGATCTTTTAATTGTAGAATAAAATAGAAATCTCATTATCCAAATTATCCCTATAATCAATATTGGATAAAAACAACCTCCTAACTAGCAGTAACTTCCATGATTGGTTTAGAAGCCTTCGGGTTGGGCTACACCATGAACAAAAATCTTATGTGCTAGAATCCTCAATGTCTGATCCGTTTTCTAAAGAGGTGAGTGGTGATGAGTTCCATGTCTATGAAAAACATTTAAGCGATGTGGTCGATGTTCAATGTTTGATACCTTCATTGATTTCTAGTGAACTAATGAAGTCTCATGAAAAATGGATACATATAACATGATTAAGAACCACCATGGTCTATACTAAGAGAGAGCTAGACAATAATGGTCTGAGATTTCCAAGGTGTTTTTTTAGAGAAAGTTGGGAGAGGTTTCCCCAGCTGGGACTCATGCAGTCAAGATCATTAGCTACATTGAGTTCCTAGAGGTTCTAGGGTTTAAACTACCTGGAGATCTGGGAACTGATCTCATTCTGGAACCACCCCCTTAGAGCTTATCCAGTTTTGTTATAAATTTTAATATGAACAACATTGAGAAGTCTTTACCAATATTCTTACTCTCCTTCACCAAGTAGATAAGGGTATAAAGTGCGAAAAGAGTTATATCCTTATGGTGAACAAACAGAAAGGGAAAGCAAAGATATTTAAGCCCAAATATTTTTCACACCCTTCCAAGGAGAGGAAGATCAAGGGGAAAGCAAGGGAATAAGATACTGTCAATTTCTCATGTGGTAAGAAGGGACATTTGAAGAAAAACTTCACCCAACCAAAGAAGCAATAGGAGGCTTCATGTGTGTTTGTTATCGAGTGAAATTTATCTATTTCATTAAATTGGACATTAGATACAGCTTGTGGTGCTCACACATATATTTAAATATAGGAACCTAATAGATTCAGAAAGATTGGACAAGTGCAGGTAGATCTTTGAGCATCCAATAGAGATAAACTTAATACTGTAGCTATCGGGGACTACCACCTCACATTTCCAACTAGAACGATCTTGGTTTTAAAGGGTTGTTATTATGTGCCTTCATTTACCAAAAACATTATTTCTACATCTAGACTAGATACAAATGGATTTATTTTCAAATTTTGGAATAAATTGTGTTTCTTTTATAAATATAGCATTTTTTATGGTAAGACACATTTAAATAATGATATTTATGTGCTGTATTATACAAACCAAGTAATGATAATTAATAATGAAGTTACATCACATGACTCATACCAAACTTAGCTTTGACATCACCAGCTAGGTTATGTAAATGAAAAGTGCTTGACTAAATTACATCAAGATGAATATTTTGATTCTTTTGAACTAAAACCACTTGGTGTATGTCATGGATGTTTACAACTAAAAATGAACAAATCAGTATTTAGTGTGAAAGGTGAAAGGACTAAAGAGCTTCTTGAATTAGTTCATACTGATGTGTGTGGACCATTTCCTATTGAGAAAAGGGGTCGTTACTCATACCTAATAAATTTTATGGATGATTTTTGTAGATATCTATATGTATAATTAATGAGGTAGAAGTCAAATTATTTTGATAAATTCAAGAAATACAAGAATGAAGTTGAGAACCGGCATAGTAAGAAGATTAAGAAACTCCTCTTAGACTGCAGTGGAGAATATCTTAATCAATACTTCATTGATTATTTATAGGAGTTTGAGATATTATCGCAACTCACTCCTTCTTATATGCCTCAGTGGAATGGTGTAAGAGAAAGAAGGAACCAAAGCCTGTTGTACATGGTGAGATCAATGATGAGTCATGTGAGTCTTCCATTATCCTTTTGAGGATATGCGTTATAAACAGTAGCATATATAATAAAATGAGTTCCAAATAAAGAAAAATATGGTATACGATACCAATTATGGAATGTAAAGAAACCCATGTTGTCTTACTTACACGTGTGGGGCTGCGAAGAATTTTCTAAAACCTCTTCAGGTAACAATCTTGCACCTCGAGGCAAAAAATGTATATTTATAGGATATCCCAAAGAAACAAAGGGATACTAGTTATATAATAATTTATAAAAAAAGGTTGTGGTTGGAAGACGTACTATATTTATTGATGAGAATATTATCTCTAAAAGAGATATTGGGAGCGATATAGACTTTGATCAAGTTTAGGCTCAAGATTCAAAAGAGTTGGCATATGAAAAAATTCCACAAAGTCCATTGGAAGAAGAAATTTTTCTAGAGACACAATTACCATGTAGGAGTACTAGAGAGGTTAGAGAACCAAAACAATATGGTTTTCTTATCACCAATGATGGTGAATAATTATTAGTTGATAATAATGATCCTCTAACCTATAAGGAAGTAGTAAGTGGCACAAATGTTTCCAAGTGTCAAGGGGTCATGAATTATGAAATGGATTCCATGTACCAAAACCAAGTCTGGATTTTGGTAGACCCTAAAGTAGATGTAAAGCTCATTGGTTGCAAAATGTTATTCAAAAATAAACTGGACATGGAAGGAAAAGTCATTACCTATAAGTCACAACCGGATGTAAAAGGGTTTAAATAGTGTCAAGGCATTGACTATGAAAAATCCTTTTCACTAGTTGTATATGGATCAACAATAAAATAAATATTTATAAATTTAAATGTAACCTGCCTTTGATACCACTTGTTGGTTCCAAATATAGCGGAAGCGTGTAGTGGTTGGGAAATATATTAAAATTTATTTTAATAATAATTTACTGAAATTATGAGTGAGGATCTTGCAAATAAAATTTATAAATAATTTATTTAACATCTGAATAAATAAATACCCGAGCCTAGGAACTTTTTTCATTGATGATTTTTGATCATTTGAAAACACCCTTTCAGATTGACATCATTGCGCTCCTCTAGCAGCGATCCCCATGTGCTCCAATGATCTTAGAAAAACACCACTCAATCACCGGGTGCTAGCGCGGTGAATCAAATGTCTTTCATTATTCTTTCTTGATAACTCATTCTTCGATATTGAAGAAATATCTCTTATGCTTCTCGTTCTTGAGAGAGAGAGATAATAAGGAGTCGAGAGAGAATTTGTTGTGTAAAACAATTCGTTATTCTCAGTTTTATATACAATATATAATAGACATAACCATTTATTTATAGAGTTAAATATTATTTAATTTCATGTTGACCTTTAAATAACTTTTAAAACCTTTAATAAACCCTATGTAACATAATAATAATATCATTATTTTTTTTGTGGTGCGCACCAACTTTCGAAATAACAAATATTATGTAATGGTCTTGTTAATTAATATTTATCACTAGACTTTGTCTTGGTTTGTTTGAACTCCTCTAGAATTTATTGAATAGCCTAATAAATATTTTATTCATAAATAGATATTTTATTCATAATTTTGCAAATAAATATTTATCAAAATATTCAATAAATAAAATAAATATTTTATTTGCAATCTAGTGAATAAATATTTTATATTTATTCATATAATCAAATAAATTATTTATTAATAAACAAATAATTATTATTTTTTGAATACTAGTGATAAATAAAAATTGAATAACATTATTCCCCGGTCATGAGAATAATATTTATTCCAATAAATAAATTAAAATAGAATTTAATCGAGATCAATGGAAACACATAGTGTGTGACCCTATAAGATTCTTTCTCATTGGAATTAGGCATGATTGCCTTAAGTCCAAGATTAATACCTAGTAATGGATCAAGTCACCTAAGAGAAATAACTTAATGTCACAATGATGAAAACCGCATATGAATGATCAATGTGTAATATAACCCCTTTATCTCAATATTTCATCAAGCAGGTTGCACATCCATGTCACTAACCTATATGCTCGATATGAATTTCTTTAACTATATGAAATAAACACTTCATTACAACATGGACATGGAATGCAGGATGATGGTTCCATTCCAATAAAATGGCTAATATATCATCTTCCATAAATATTTAAGGGACAAATCCCTTCTTGAATTATCCATTAATGACATGTCACTTGTGGCGCACCCAACATATCCAACATTTCCATGAACTATTATCATCATGGTTTATGAAATACATATAAGTATGTGAGTTATAACATGAATTAATAATAATATTAAAGTCTAAGGATTGTCACACACATTCATAGATAGGAATATTCGATGACACCAAAACATGCGGAATTCCTACTAATGGGTTTTTTCATAATCTCCTATCTTGGAGATTACCAAGTGTGAAATTCATGAGAAGAAGACTCATCTTATAATGAGTACTCACACCTGAAAGTCTATGTACTACGTGTCCCATAATAGTACATTATCCAATTGTAGAACATTATTTAAGAATATCATCATAGCACATTAAGGTTCTGATCATAGCGGGGAACTACTATGATCTTATCAATGCAATGTATACTATAATACATTATTACATTATATTCATGTAGAAAAATGATGAATATGTAATAAGAAGTTTTATTAATATTCAATACATCAAGTATTCATGTAATAAAAGTACAAACAGTTGGTCCTAGGATGCTAACTCCAACAAACTCCCACTCGTACTAGAGTTAATTACCTATGACCTTCAATACACTACACCTCACATGATATTCATGTTTCATATGAGTTAAGGCTTTAGTCAAGGGGTCCACCACGTTTTATTTTCCATGGAAATATTTCTCACTTCAACCACAACTTGTTGAGAAAAATCCCTCAAGAGATGATACTTTTGAAGTATGTGCTTCATCCAATGATGTGACCTTGGATCTTTTACAAGAGCCACCACTGTAGTATTATCAAAATAGAGTGTGATAGGATATTTACTATTAGGTACCACATCAAGATCTTAGATGATTTTTTATATCCATACTGCTTCCTTAGTTTCCTTAGAAGCATCAATATACTCAGACTCCATAGTAGAATCTATGACCACAGTCCACTTTAAGCTCTTCCAGCTCACAACACCTCCATTCAAAGTGAATACATATCCTTTTTGTGAATTTATGTCATATTGATTAGTTTTTAAACCATTACCTATATATCCTCTGATCCATGAACCATGAACATATCCTTAGTATGCCTAAGATACTTAAGGATAGTCTTGACTTCCATCCAATGGTGGTCACCAGGAACAAATTGATATCTTTCTACCACACTTAATACATAAGAGACATCTAGCCTAGTACATAGCATATCATACACGACTGACCTAATCAATGATGTATATGGAATCCTTTCCATTTTGTTTCTTTCCTCATGTTTCTTAGGATACATTTTCCTAGAAAGATGAATGCCATGTGATGCTGGAAAAAATCCCCTCTTGAATTTTTCCATACCGATTCTTTTCAGTATCTTGTAAATGTATGTACTTTGACTTAGTCTAAAAAACATCTTGGATCTATCAAAATGAATCTTTATCCCAATAATATATGATTCCATTCCCAAGTAGTTCATAGAGAAGCATTTATTCAACCATGCCTTAACAGATTGTAAGACTGGTATTTCATTTCCAATGAGTAATTTTCATCAACATATAATATTAAGAAAATAATTACAATCCCACTAAACCATTTATAGACACACAAATCACATTCATTCTTTATGAAACCAAATTCTATTATGGCCTCATCAAAATGAACTTTCCATGACATGTATTCTTACTTTAATACAAAAATGGATCTTTACAACTTTTATACCTTGTTAGCATCCTTTAGAGTCACAAACCCTTTGGGTTGTGTCATATAGACATATTATTGAAGGTTACCATTAAGGAATACTATTTTGTTATCCATTTTCTTAATCTCATAATCATGGAAATCCATATTGGAAAGTAGGATTCTGATGTATTTCATCATTACAATTGGTGAAAATGTTTCTTCATAGTCAATGCCTTGATGTTGTTTAAACCCTTTTTCAACCAGTCATGCCTGATAGGTATTGACTTGTCCTTCCATGTCTAGTTTCTTCTTGAATACCCATTTTCAACCAATGGGATTTACATCTAACGTAGGGTCTACCAAAATCCAGACTAGATTTTGGTACGTGGAATCCATTTCAAAATTCATGGCCTCTAGCCACTTAGAAACATATGTGCCACTTAATGATTCCTTGTAGGTTTATGGATCATTATTATAAACTAATAATTATTCACCATACTTGTTTACTAGAAAACCATACCATTCTAGTTCTATAAAATCTCTATTACTCCTACACAATAATTGTGTCTATGAACCAACTATTATGTATCTTGAGTTTGGGCTTCATCAAAGTTTATCTATCTCCCACTATCTCTTTTAGATATAAGATACTCTTCAAGAAATATAAGAAATTTTTCAACCACAAACTTTTTTATAAAGTATTTTATAGGCAGCGTCCCTTTTTTTCTTTGGGATATCCTATAAAATACACTTTGTGCCTCAGGGTGAAATCTTGTTACCCAAAGAGGCCTTAAAAAATGCTTCACAACCCCACACATGTAAGTAATACAACACTAGTTTCTTTCCATTCCATAATTGGTATAGTGTACCATATTTATATTTAGTTGGAACTCAGTTTAATATGTGTGATGTTTTTGGTAATATGTATCCATAAAAGGAAAATGGAAGACTTGCATGACTCATCATTGATCTCACCATGTTAAACCAGGTTCAGTTCCTACTTTTTCTTACACCAATCCACTGAGGCATATGGGGGGGAGTTAAGATAATATCCCAAACTCCCATAAATAATCATTGAATTCTTGATTAAGATTTTCTCCACCATGGTCTGAGTGGAGTTTCTTAATATTATTATCAAGTTGGTTCTCAACTCCATTCTTGTATTCCTTGAATTTATCAAAAGAATCTAACTTATACCTCATTAAGTAGACATATCCATATCTATTAAATTCATCAGTAAAAGTTATGAAGTATGAGTACCCACCCCTTACCTTAATAGGAAATGTTCCACACACATCGGTATGAACTAATTCAAGAATATCTTTATCCCTTTCACTATTACCAATAAATGGGTATTTGTTCATTTTTCTTTGTAAACATGTGTGGCATACACTAAGTGGTTTTAGTAAAAAAGAATCTAAATATCCATCTTGATGTAATTTAGTCAAGCAATTTTCATTTACATAACCCAGCAAATGATGCCAAAGTTGGGTCTGGTATGATTCATGTGAAGTAACTTCATTATCAATTTACATTACATGTTTTTTGTAATCTAACACATAAAGACCATTATTTAAATGCGACTTACCATAAAAATGTTATCTTTATAAAATAAGCAACATTTATTCCCAAATTTGAAAATAAATTAATATGCATCTAGTTTAGATACAGAAATAATGTTTTGGTAACTGAAAGCACATAATAAAAAACCTTTAAAACCAAGATCATTATGGTTGACAATGTGAGGTGGTAGTCCTCGATAGCTACAACAAAATGTTTAGCTTTATTGGATATTAGCAGATCCACCTTCCCTCAAGCAATATTTCTAAATCTACTTGGTTTCTATATTTGAATACATATGTGATCACCAAAAGTCACATCTAATAACCAGATTATAGAAATAAATAAATTGAACTCGATAAAAAACACACCTAAATCTTCCCCTTGCTTCTTTGGATAGGTGTAGATTTTCTTCCAATGGCCCTTCTTTCCACATGTGAAACATACAACATCGTGTTCCCTTGTTTTACCCTTGATATTCCTATTATTGGAAGGGTGTGAAGAATATTTGGACTTAAAGTTATTTTCTTTCCCTTTTCGTTTGTTCACTATAAGTACAAAAGGTTTTTTGAGCTTCATATCCTCATCAAATTGCTATAGAAGAGTGAGAATATCTGGAAGAGAATTCTCAATGTTGTTTATATTAAAATTCACAAAAAATCTAGATAATATCCAAGGGAGTGATTCTAGAATTATATCATTGACCAGTTCTTTAGGGAGTTTAAACTCCAGAACCTCTAGGCGCATAATGTATCTAATGATCTTGATTACATGAGGATCATCCAGGGAACCCTCTATAAGCTTACTTTGAAAAAACACCTTGGAAATCTCAAACGGTTCTTGTCTAGATCTCTCTTGGTATAGACAATAGAGGTTATCAATATTTATATATGCATCCATATTTTCGAGAGACTTAATTAGTTCACTAAACATCTATGAAAGCATCAAACATTGAACATTGACCGTGTCGTTCAAATGTTTTTTATAGATAAGGAACTATTCATCACTCGCCTATTTATCAGGAGAATTAGGCATTATGGATTCTAGAACATAAGATTTTATTTCATGGCATAACACAATATGAAGGTGTCTAAATCACTCCTAGAAGTTATTTCCAGTTATGAGGATTTCTTTCTCCAATATTGATTGTAGGGATAATGTGGATGATGGGATTTTCATTTTATTCTACAATTAAAATATTAAATTATTAGTACTTTTTCTTTATTACAAATTATGTGAGAAATAATAAATCAATAAATTTATTTTATTAAATCTACCAATATTTTATCAAGTCCCGATAGCACTCACCATTGAACTCAAAATATCTAGTTACTTTGAAATTCTAATGGAAAGGATCCACATTACTTTTCTTAATGATCCAAACATTGGACATAAAAACCATAAGAACTTAATTTAGGTGGGAATTCTTGCCAACTATAGGCTTGAAACTCCTTGATCTGTTGAGTGGATTTCCCTATCCTAAAATAATAACTTGTATTTCCTCAACAATTGCCTCCAAGTTTTTATTGAACAGACTTTGACTGTTAAAATCAATACAAGTTCGGTTAAGTCAACCCAAAAATCTCATGAGAACTCCTAGATAAAAGTAAATGTCTAGACTTTGTCCATGTACTATACTTAGTTCTATGGTTTCATTCTCAATTAAGTAATGGAAGGCTTAGCCTGACTTAATTTTAACTCAAGTGATTTAAATTAATTTATGCATAAATTTTATCTTGTTTTATCCTTTACATGTCTTGTTAATATTAAGTGGTTGTTACTTAATTAGTTAATAATGTTGGATAAAACATTTATGCATAATTTATTTATTTAATTTTGGTCTTTTCATATTAATTCATTCATTTATGTGACTGAAGTCTGGTATACATAAAATAAATAATGTATAGATAGAAATAAACAAATAAAGTAAATGACCTGATCATGAGATTATCTAACAGTTGATTTAATGAGTGGACATTAAAGTAACCTATGACCTAGGGAAATAACTCCATTTTCCAGTCATGGCATGAGTTACAACATTCCACCTATATATCTATATATCACTGATTTTTCATCATCATAGTTTTGTCTTGAACCACCTCCATGCCCTTGGGATTCTCTATTAATTACAAGTATTTATTATTCACATGTATGTGAGGGAAAACAAAATATTGATTAAATGGGATTACATAAATATCCTTGGACATGAAAGTCCTACATAATAATGGAGGGGGGGATGAATCACTGGCCATAATTTAATTTAATATTAAATAATAGTAAACCCCTATAATAAATAAATAAATTTATTTGTTCTTTATTATTAAGATAAATGTGGTTACATTAATTAATTCCCTTTCATCTTATTGATCATCCGATTTTGATTGAAGATACCCATAATTTATGGCATTCATGAAAATAAACGGTAGAACCAATAATGATATATTAATTACAATAAAATAATTAAGAATTTAATATTCTTTAAAACCATTATTAAATTATCAAACACACATTGGTGTGACGATCAATAAAAAAAGGTTTTAATGCTGCAATTTTCAATTTAATGTAATCTTCAATTCTTTACTTTAATGGGAGACTACACTGTGTATATTCCAGATATATACCATGTATCTCGGTTGTTGTGTATCCGAGTCACACACCTAGGGCTTTGGCATGTTAACTCGGTTAGACTACATGGCTTGTTCATGCTAGTTACACTCCATGTATCCACTTTTCATGTGCCAGGTTGGATTAAAAAATATGCAGTGTGCAATAAATGCACCCTGTATAATTAACTTATCCGTGGATCTAGGTACAATGTTCATGGGTATACGACATGTACTCCAGCTACACGCTGTGTAACCCAGTCTTATCGACCAAATATTTGACACTTCCTAATGGTATATTTGGTCATTCTTCATCTATTATTAAACCTTTAAGAAAATGAAACACTAAACAAATATGATTAATATGTTGAAGCATGTTAATTCAAATCAGATTAAAGAACAAATAATAAGAAATGAAAATTCAACCACAATTGATACAGATTAACAATAAAATAAATAATTATAAATTTAAACGTGAATGCTCTAATACCACTTGTTAGTTTCATGAGCAGTGGAAACATGTGATGGTTGGGTGATATATTAAAATTTATTTTAACAAATGTTGCCCAAAAACATGAGTGAGGATCTTGCATGTAAAATTTATATTTAATTTATTTAATATATGAAGAAAAAAATATCGGGGATCAAGAACTTTCTTTTTTGATGATTGTTGATTATCCAAGAAGACCCTTTTAGATTACCTTCGTTGTATTGTAAGGATACAAGGGTAGATTCCATCTAGCGGTGATCCACAGGTGCTCCAATGATCTTGGAGCAACACCACTTGATCGCCGGGTGCTAGAGAGATGAATCAAATGTATTGTATTGTTTGTTCTTGATCACTCAATATTTGGTCTTGATGAAATCTCTCTTGTGCTTGTCGTTCTTGAGAGGGAGAGAGAAAGAGTCAAGAGAGAATTCGTTGTGCACAACAATTCTCTATTCTCAATTTTTGGATACAATATACAATAGACATAACTGTCTATTTATAGAGTTACAGTTTAGGTTAAAATATTATTTAATTGCATGTCTGTAACACCCCGAGATTTTATGAAAAATATTTTTTTTAATTTCATTAATGTCTTGTGTTGTACGCTACACCAAAGGGAGCTTGCACAACATGCATCCCTGACTTGGCTTTCATTACACACAATCACGACCTTCCACGATAGCGTTTGTTGTACGCAATACTGAGTTTTTCTAAATAATGATATGTTATATGAGCTAACCATTATGAATAGTATCAACTAAATTTTGAATTTTATAACATTATTATTCATCTTACACATTTTCTAGAACATGGTATGAGAACAAAATCAATTTTTTGAGTAAAATAAGTAATTTTCAAAAAATGTAGTTTTTCCGCCTTTTGATGGCACACCCACTTTAAATATTGTTTTTTACTTGTATATAAGTTAAATTTGAAAAAATAAAATTCTTCTTTGGAATCAGGATATAAAAATTTACTTTGGATAAATTTTTCAGATTATTCTGATAACTTTCATATTTTAATGAATAGTAAAACACGCTATATTTTAATTAAAAACAAATTTTTTCATCGCAATAATTTATATGGTTAGATTATATTTTTAATTGGGTTTAAAGTGTAATTAGAATATATTTTTACTATTTAATACAATTTTTTTCATTGGAATTAATTTCACTTTGAAATTGGATATAAACAAGTATCAATCTTTTGATTGTTTTTGTTTCTTAAAAACACCCTATTTGTTTTGATAACGGGAATTAAATTTAAAATTAATTAATTCCACTTATATGATATTAATTTGAAAAAATAGACATCAATTTTGAAATTGGAATATCAAATAATTATTAGGCTGAATTTTTGGTATTTTTCTGAAAAATTTCAATTTTCGATGAATAGTGAAACCGCTTAGTGGTAGTTAAAAAACTGACTTTTTTTAATTTAAATTAAAATTTACCACTTCTGTGAATTTAATTTCAAAAATCCGAGAGAAACGGTTAATATCAAGGACTAAATGTGGTTCAATGAGATGAAAATAATTTTTGGTGAATAGTAACTTTTTACTTTTATTTACCACGGTTAAAAGTAAATAGGATAATTAAGGGTAAAAATGATATTATTATTACCCTAAAACATGTTTTAATTCTATTTGATAAGTGTAATTCGACCAAAAACAACCTTAAGAATAAAATATGACCATTTAGTCCCACTTGGATTAGATTAGGACATTTATTATTAATTTATTTAAAGAAGGGTTAAAATAGTTAAAATCAAAGTTTAATAAGTAAATCATTTTTAATAAAGGTTTATTCATAAGATAAATTTGACTATAAACTTTAATTATAAAGCTAAAAATATTTCCTACATAATGGTATTTTATTTGTAATTTTTAGACATTAAATAATTTAATTTATTTATGACACAATGATGATGCAGTAATTATCTTATTAATGAAATATTGACATAATTGATGTTATAAATACCCAAATAAATGTAATTTGAGACTTTTTATGAATTAAAATAATTTTATATGTTAATATGACATGTTAGTGTTGATTTAATTAACTTTTTTCTAACTAATAATTCTGTTATGATTTTCAAAAAAATCAATTACCAAATAGTGTCAAAATTGACATAAAATAGTTTTTAAAACAAATATTATATTATTAATTGTTATTATATTCCTAAAAATCTATGGTTCGGCCAAGATACTTATATCATGATAGGTGTATCATTAATGGACCACTTGGGGGTCTCTTGTATGTATATGGTAAGTTTATTAACTATATAATATAAAAATACAAAGTGACATGGTAAATGTCAATCTAATTAACTAAGAGTTAAAACTAAAATATAAGGTTAATATAATGACCTAAACTTGTCTAAATTCTATTGGATGAGAGGATTTCGACCCATACACACCTTAGATTCTAAATAAATCAATTTGGAGCTATTAATGACCGAATATGACTTTATAATAAAATAATATTTTTAGTTTTTCCAAAGGTGCCCCTCTCCTCCCTTATAAAAGGGCACCTCCTTACTCTCTTCCTCACACCACTTTGAGACTTAAATCTCGGCCAAACCCTGCCAAATTCTCTTCTCCACTTCCATATAAACATCCTATAGGTTCTAGTCTTCTTCAAAGACCAATTTTAGTGCCCTAAGAGGAGGTCTCAAAGAGGCGCTTCCAAGAAGAGGTAATGTCCGTTACCGATTCTTTCAACTCTATTTCTTCTTCCACTTCTTCTTCTTTTGTTGTTTCATTATGAAGTAATAACATCAGTATAACTCATATAATGATATGTTATTATAAGTATGAAACAACCCTATTTCACCATCTATCCATCCTATGGAAAACGAAATCACCACGCGTGCGTACGTACGGAATACCGTCTCCACGCCGTGGTGAAATCTGTTTTTCCACCAACACCTTACATGGATGGGTATAATGGTGTAAAGAATAACTATATATGGTTATTATAACATCATACTGATTATGATATATTATACCATCCACTCCAATTCTATTCAATAATTATGGGAACGATATCATCGCTCGTGCGTACGTACGGACTACCGTCTCCATGACGCGATGAGATTCATTCTCCATGTTAACCATACATGAATGATCATAAAGTTTATATAATGAATAATAATGAAATATATGAAATAATAATTTTACTGGATTTATGTATATATATATGTAGGTCATCTATTTAGTTTCATTCAATTCAATAAGGAAACGAAAACAGCGTTCATGCGTACGTACGACCTACCATCTCCATGAACGGTGTATTTAATTCCTTTTATCTATCTATAATATATATATGTATATGATAAATATATATTATATATAAATCATGTTTTAAATTCTGGAATTATATAAATCAGGATATAAGTAATAATATCAAGAACGAAAAGTCGAAACACATACGATAAATGAAATAATTTTACCCAAAACACTGCTTTAACATGGAATTTACAAAAGAACGGGTAATATAAAGTCATAAGTGAAACATATATGATATCATAACAATGAATATGATTCTGTAATAAGTCAATGACATTATTTAAATCATTATATAGAAGGTTCGGATATGTACGAAGCATATCATACCTAAGGTAAGGGATAATGTTGCAAATCTCATTTTTATCCGAGATTGCTTATTCGTAAGTATTTACTGGGGTTATTGCTATCATCCATGTCCATGTTTTATAAAAATGTATTCATGTATGTTTAAAGTACTTTTTACCCATTTTTACTTTTACTCCTTGGTATGGAAGGAATCTTATTTTATTTACCCTACAAGGTACTTTTTTGATTTTTCTGGCAAAAGTATGAGAATAATTTTTTTAACGTATACGGAATGAAAGGATTTTTACGGTTTTATAAAGCCTTATTTTCATGAAGCTTCCTCCAAAATATTTCATGACTATTTTAAACAAAATCCTTTTCTTTTAAAATTGCATGACATTTTTTGAAAAGAAAATGATTTTGAAGAAGAAAGGATATTTTCCTGAAGAATTAATTTCAAGTGTTTTATCAAAACCATTTTTCATCTAAGATGAAATTATTTCATATGTGTATGTTTCAAGTATAATGTCTATATTATTTACATGGTTTCACTTTCCTTATTATGAAATGATATCCATTTATTTTATATGGATTATGTGATGATGGGATGATGTTTACGAAACCCATTTTATTCGTTGGGTTATTATGAATGATGTATGTTTATTTTGTGGCACAAGTAAGAATGATTTCATTATGAGATGGGTGGGACCTATATCTACCTCCAATGCATTGGGTAAAGATTTATATCTCATGAGATAAACATGGCTGGAACGACAAGTTAAACCGGTTCAGTAATACAGGACTGGAACGAGGAGTGAACTCGATTTAGAAAGGGACTTTGTCCACTAAGATGGTCTTGACAGCAATGCCTTGGCTACTATGGAAATCATATCATGTGATTAATGATTTTCCACAATTACATGTTTAATTCCCATGCTATTTTATCATGATTAATGTTTATTTATGATCTATTCCTTATATACTTCCATGATTTATGTCATTGATCAAGATTCTGATGTTTAAATATTATGTTCATGTTTTGAAGTTCAAATATATATGATTTGTTTTATTTTATCCATGCTTACCCTTACTGATCATTTGAGCTCACCCTTTATATGTTTTCTTTTTCCGAGGATTTAAAGAAAGGTTTTAGGTAAGAAAACAAAAAGGGGAAGATCTTATGGGAGATGTTGAAGATCTTTCACCATGATTAGAAGATTATATTCCGAGTTTCCAGAGACACTAAACTATTATGATCCTTGTGTGTCTGTTTTTGTTATGTATTAAGTATTCCGCTAAAGTAATGTAATGTCCATGTACATCAAGCTTCAAGTATCTACAATTGGTATTAGAGGAACGGTTTAGTCAACCTTTGGAAACTAGGATGCGAAAACGTTAGTGAGATCCCTAGAGATATTTCTAAGGTATGTCTAGGGATGTCCCTAAGGATAAGTATACGTATAGGATATAGTACTAGAACTACAATAACGATCTTAGAATTTAACCTAAGATGTTAGATATTGATGGTGCTCCCCCTTTACTACTTTTTGGGTTTTAGAAAATGGCTGGAAATAGGAAGATTCATGATAATGGAGGATATGGCGGACAATGGAATGATATTCTTCATGAGAAACCAAATGAAACGGGATTTGGAAGTCCAAACATCGTTATTATGCCTAATCAGAAATCTCATAATATGATCAATAATCTAAACTTTGGTAAGTTTCCCGACTCAGATAATAAGAGAAAGATGGAGTTTCATGATGATCATAGAGGAAAGAAAGTTCAATTTCCCTCATGTAAATCATATGGGAAGATGCATCCGGGAGATTGTTTCAAAGGAACTGGAAGATGCTTTGGGTGTGGAAAAGAAGGACACAACGCCAGTACGTGAAAAGGAAAAGGTTCAGTTAACACCATGGATGAGGATAATTGTATTGCTACGACATCAACAATGGTTAAATGTTTTAAATGTGGAATGTACGAGCATTATGCAAACCAATACCCTAAGGGAAAGTCTCATGAAGAGAATCAGTACAGTCATATGGGTAGTATTTATGTTGATGATGATGAAGAGACTACAAATGATATGTGAGATGAAAGAATTTTTGAAGCTCAGTCAATGGTTTAAGAAGGTAGTGGAATGATTAAATGTTTATCAAGTATAATGTTGTATAAGTAATCTCATGGTACTATGGAATAAAGAGACATCTAAGGATTGTTACATTGTTGTATTTCCTTAAGTTTTGAAAGTGTATGATTAATAGTGCCAGTAACCATGAAAGGTTATTCAGATATCTTTGGAAAGTAGATGATATGCGCATAATGAAGGGATAAGGAGAAAATTAAAGGTTTGATAGTATTCATGAGCTCATGACTGATATAAGGAGAAGGTTATATCATGGTTTGAGTATATAGAATTTTTGGATTTTGGTATGTGGAAAGAGTTAACTTTTGACAGCATTCATGTTTTTACTAAGGTTTAATGGGTATTCATTTTTCAAGAGAATACATGATTAAGGTATTCACATGATTGGAATGTGACCAACAAGATATATGGGGGATAAATGATAGTATTCACATTCTTGGTTGATGACATTTCAAGTAATAGTTTTCTTTATACTATGAGCTTGGACCGAAGTATTTTAGATAAGCCTAAAGATTGGAATGGATTATGTTGGACATAAGTTAGTATTATTTAAGGATAGAAATTTTTCTGATATTATTGATGGGATGTTATAGTAATGTAGTTTTAGAAAAAGGAAAACCTGCAGGACGGGCGACAGCCCATCGCGTCGGGCAAGGCAGTGGGAATCAAACCCACAACCGAAGTGCGACTGGCCTTTATCGCCTAACACTAGCATAAAGGAAGTCCCTGTTTAGTAGAAACTAGTTTTATTATATTAAGTAGTATGATATATGAAGTATAAGTCCATTTTAGGAACCATATATGATTAATCTCACTATAGATGGACTTATGTATTTTTGATAACTTTTATAACCTTTTGTTTGAGATAGATGGAATGACCCATCATTCTGTCACATGATCTGCTAACACTTCACGAATGACAAATTCAACTTCATTTCTTTAAGAGATGAAGTGGAAATTTTCCAAAGAACGACCAACGGTGAGACTGTACCAAAATCACGAAAATATTTCTTCTAATTTAAATTTCATCAACTTTAGAGAAATGATCTGGAAAACCAAAAATGTTGTCCTAGTGCCCTTATATCTGATGAACCAGATGGTACCTTAGATCATCACAAATCTATGGCTTTGTGATTTATGGCTTTTTCATAGCCATTTTCTCTACCACTCTCCATCAGAACTTGATGGTTAGATTTTTTCTTCCATATCCATATTTTCACCTATGTTCTCCTACGTGGAAACCCAGTGATGAGTTAATTTGGGTAACCGTTACATTTCATACTTTAGTTTTTAAAGCCAAGTTTTGGTATTCCTTTTTACGATGTGGGTTTCTATTAAACAAACTTTCGAGTAGTAAACCATTTATAACCCCGACGAATTTCAAGGGAAAAATTCATTTTAAGGGGGGTAGAATGTAACACCCAGAGATTTTATGAAAAATATTCCTTTTAATTTCATTAATTTCTTGTTTTGTACGCTACACCAAAGGGAGCTTGCACAACACGCATCCCTGACTTGGCTTTCATTACACGCAATCACGACCTTCCACGATAGCGTGTGTTGTACGTAATACTGAGTTTCGCTAAACAACGATATGTTATATGAACTACTCGTTATGAATAGTATCAACTAAATTTTGAATTTTATAACATTATTATTCATCTTACACATTTTCTAGAACATGGTATGAGAACAAAATCAATTTTTCGAGTAAAATAAGTAATTTTCAAAAAATGTAGTTTTGCCGCCTTTTGATGGTTCACCCACTTTAAATCTTGTTTTTGACTTAACTATAAGTTCAATTTGACAAAATAAAATTCTTCTTTGGAATCAGGATATAAAAATTTACTTTGGATAAAATTTTCATATTATTCTGATAACTTTCATATTTTAATGAATAGTAAAAACACGCTATATTTTAATTAAAAACAAATTTTTTCATCCCAATAATTTATATGGTTAGATTATATTTTTAATTGGGTTTAAAGTTTAATTATAATATATTTTTACCATTTAATCCAATTTTTTTCATTGGAATTAATTTCACTTTGAAATTGGATATAAACAAGTATCAATCTTTTGATTGTTTTTGTTTCTTAAAAATACGCTATTTGTTTTGATAACGGGAATTAAATTTAAAATTAATTAATGCAACTTATATGTTATAAATTTGAAAAAATAGACATCAATTTTGAATTTGAAATATCAAATAATGCTTAGGCTGAATTTTTGGTATTTTTCTGAAAAACTTCAATTTTCGATGAATAGTGAAACCACTTAGTGGTAGTTAAAAAACTGACCTTTTTTAATTTAAATTAAAATTTACCACTTCTGTGAATTGAATTTTAAAAATCTGAGAGACATGGTTAATATCAAGGACTAAAATATGGTTTAATTAGATGAAAATATGTTTTGGTGAATAGTAACTTTTTACTTTTATTTACCACGGTTAAAAGTAAATAGGACAATTAAGGGTAAAAATGATATTATTATTACCCTAAAACATGTCCTAATTCTATTGGATAAGTGTAATTCGACCAAAAACAACCTTAGGAATAAAATATGACCATTTAGGCCCACTTGGATTAGATTAGGACATTTATTATTAATTTATTTAAAGAAGAGTTAAAATAGTTAAAATCAAAGTTTAATAAGTAAATCATTTGTAATAAATGGTTATACATAAGATAAATTAGACTATAAACATTCATTAGAAATATAAAAAGATTTCATACATAATTTTATTTTATTTTTAATTTTTAGACACTAAATAATTTAATTTATTTATGACACAATAATGATGCAGTAATTATCTTATTAATGAAATATTGACATAATTGATGTTATAAATACCCAAATAAATGTAATTTGAGACTTTTTATGAATTAAAATAATTTTATATGTTAATATGACATGTTATTATTGATTTAATTAACTTTTTTTGAACTAATCATTCTGTTATGATTTTCACAAAAATCAATTACCAAATAGTGTCAAAATTGACATAAAATAGTTTTTTTAAAAAATATTATATTATTAATTTTTATTATATTCCTAAAAATCTAATCTTCGTCCAAGATAATTATATCATGATATGTGTATCATTAATGGACCACTTGGGGGTCTCTTGGATGTATATGGTAAGTTTATTAACTATATAATATAAAAATACAAAGTGACATGGTAAATGTCAATCTAATTAACTAAGAGTTAAAACTAAAAGATAAGGTTAATATAATGACCTAAACTTGTCTAAATTATATTGGATGAGAGGATTTAGACCCATCCCCATCTTAGATTCTAATTAAATCAATTTTGAGCTATTAAAAACCGAATATGACTTTATAATAAAATAATATTTTTAGTTTTTCCAAAGGCCCCCCTCTCCTCCCTTATAAAAGGGAACCTCCTCCCTCTCTTCCTGACACCACTTTGAGCCTTCAAGATCCTCCAAACCCTGCCAAATTATCTTCTACACTTCCATATAAATATCCTATAGGTTTTGGTCTTCTTTAAAGACCAATTTTAGTGCCCTAAGAGGAGGTCTCAAAGAGGCGCTTCGAAGAAGAGGTAATGTCCGTTACCGATTCTTTAAACTCTATTTCTTCTTCCACTTATTCTTATTTAGTTGTTTCATTATGAAGTAATAACATAAGTATAAATAATATACTTATATGTTATTATAATTATGAAAAAACCCTATTTCACCATCTATCAATCCTATATAAAACGAAATCACCACACGTGCGTACGTACGGAATACCGTCTCCACGCCGTGGTGAAATCTGTTTTCCACCAACACCTTACATGGATGGGTATAATGGTGTAAAGAATAACTATATATGGTTATTATAACATCATACTGATTCTGATATATTATACCATCTACTCCAATTCTATTCAATAATTATGGGAACGATATCATCGCTCGTGCGTACGTACGGACTACCGTCTCCACGACGCGATGAGATTCATTCTCAATGTTAACCGTACATGAATGATCATAAAGTTTATATAATGAATAATAATTAAATATATGAAATAATAATTCTAATTTATTTATGTATATATATATGTATGTCATCTATTTAGTTTCATTCAATTCAATAAGGAAACGAAAACAGCATTCATGCGTACGTACGGCCTACCGTCTCCATGAACAGTGTATTTCATTCCTTTTATCGATCTATAATATATATATGCATATGATGAATATATATTATATATAAATAATTTTTTACATTCTGGAATTATGTAAATCAGGATATAAATAATAATACCAAGAACGAAAATTCGAAACACATACGATAAATGAAATGATTTTACCCAAAACACTGCTTTAACATGGAATTTACAAAAGAACGGGTAATATAAAGTCATAAGTGAAACATATATGATATCATAACAATGAATATGATTCTGTAATAAGTCAATGACATTATTTAAATCATTATACAGGATTTTCGGATACGTACGAAGCATATCTGATCTAAGGTAAGGGATAATTTTGCAAATCTCATTTTTATCTGAGATTTTTTATTCGTAAGTATTTACTGGGGTTATTGCTATCATCCATGTCCATGTTTTATAAAAATGTATTCATGTATTTTTAAAGTCCTTTTTACCCATTTTTACTTTTACCCCCTGGTATGGAAAGAATCTTCTTTTATTTACCCTACAAGGTACTTTTTTGACTTTTCTGACAAAAGTACGAGAAATTTTTTTTAACGTATATGGAATGAAAGGATTTTTACGGATTTATAAAGCCTTATTTTCATGAAACTTACACCAAAATATTTCATGAATATTTTCAACAAAATCCTTTTCTTTTAAAATTGCATGACATTTTTTGAAAAGAAAATGATTTTGAAGAAAAAAGTATATTTTCCTCAAGAATTCATTTCAAGTGTTTTATCAAAACCATTTTTCATCTAAGATGAAATTATTTCATATGTGTATGTTTCAAGTATAATGTCTCTGTGATTTTCATGGTTTCACTTTCCTTATTATGAAATGATATCCATTTCTTTTATATGGATTATGTGATGATGGGATGATGTTTATGAAACCCATTTTATTCGTTGGGTTATTATGAATGATGTATGTTTATTTTGTGGCACAAGTAAGAATGATTTCATTATGAGATGGGTGAGACCTATATCTCCCTCCAATGCATTGGGTAAAGATTTATATCTCATGATATAGACATGGTTAGAACGACAAGTTAAACCGGTTTAGTAATACAGGACTGGAATGAGGAGTGAACTCGATTCAGAAAGGGACTTTGTCCACTAAGATGGTCTTGGCAGCAATGCCTTGGCTACTATGGAAATAATATCATGTGCTTAATGATTTTCCACAATTACATGTTTAATTCCCATGCTATTTTATCATGATTAATGTTTATTTATGATCTATTCCTTACGTACTTCCATGATTTATGTCATTGCTCAAGATTCTGATGTTTAAATATTATGTTCATGTTTTGAAGTTCAAATGTATATGATTTGTTTTATTTTATCCATGCTTACCCTTACTGAGCATTTGAGCACACCCTTTATATGTTTTCTTTTCCCCATGATTTAAAGAAAGGTTTTAGGTAAGAAAACAAAAAGGGGAAGATCTTATGGGAGATGTTGAAGATCTTTCACCATGATTAGAAGATTATATTCTGAGTTTCCAAAGACACTAAACTATTACGATCCTTGTGTGTCTGTTTTTGTTATGTATTAAGTATTCCGCTAAAGTAATGTAATGTCCATGTACATCAAGCTTCGGGTCTGTACAATGTCGTCCATTAAATAACATTTAAAACCTTTAATAAACCCCATATCACATAATAATAATATCATCATTATTATTTTGTGGTGTACATCAACTTGTACAATAACAAATATTATGTAAAAATATTGTTAATTAGTATTTGTCATTGGACACAGTCTTGGTCCGTTCGAATTCTTCTAGCATTTTTTGAACAACCAAATAAATATTTTATTCATAAATAAATATTTTATTAACAATCTAGAAAATAAATATTTATTAAAATATTCATTAAAAAATAAATATTTTATTCACAATCCAACCAATAAATATTATATATATATTCACATTATCAAATAAATTATTTATTAATAAACAAATAATTATTTTTTACTTTGTGAATATTAGCGATCAATAAAACTTGAATAATATTATTCTTCTATCCTAAGAATAATATTTATTCCAATAATTAAATTCAAATAGAATTTAATCAAGATCAACATAAACACTTAGTGTGTGACCCTCTAGGATTATTTCTCATTAGCATTAGGCAAGATTTCTTAAAGTCCAAGATTATTGTCTAGAAATGGATCAAGACATCGAAGATAAAGAACTTAATTTCACAACAATGACAACCAAATATGAATGCTCACTGTGTAATATAATCCCTTTATCTCAATATCTCATCAAGAAAGTTGCACATCAGTGTCACCAACCTATATGCTTGATATGTCTTTGTTTGACTATTTGAAATAAACATGTCATTACACCATGGTCATGGAATTTAGGGTGATAGTTCCATTCCAATCAAGGAGCCAAGATATAAGCTTCCATAAAGATGGAAGGGACAAATCCTTCCTCAACTTATCCATTAATGACATGTCACTCATAATGCACCGAATGTATCTAACTTCACCATGAACTGTTATCATCATGGTTTATACAGTAAATCTAAGTATATGACTTTTAACATGCATTAATAATAATATTAAAGACTAAGTACTATCACACATGCTCATAGATAGGAATATCTGATGGCACAAAAACCTAGAGAATTCATACCGGTGGGTTTATTATCATAATCTCCAGTCTTGGAGATCACCACGTGAGAACTTCATGAGAAGAAGCCTCATATGACACCCGATAGTCTATGTACTATTTTTACCATCATAGTATGTTATCCAACTATAGACCATTATTTAAAAATATAATCATAACACATCAAGGTTCTTATCATAGCGGGGAAATGTTATGACCTTATTAGTGTGATGTATACTCTAGGAAATTATTGGATTAGATTCATGGAGAAAAATGATAAATATGTAATAATAAGTTTTATTAATATTAAATACATCAAATATACATGTAATCAAAGTACAAATAGTTGGTCCTAGGACAAAAACTCTAATAAAACTCCACCTGGACTAGTGTAAAATGCCTATGAACTTCAGTCCACTAGAGCTCACATGATAATCATTTTTTACCAAGCCAAGGCTTTAGTCAAGGGGTCTACCATGTTGTATTTTGTTGAAATACCACTCACTGAAACTTCACCTATTTGAGAAAAATCCCTCAAGAGATGATATTTTTAAAGTATGTTCTTTATTCCCTGATGTAACCTTGGCTCTTTTGAAAGAGACACTATTGTAGTATTATCACAATAGAGAATGATATGATCTTTACTGATAGGAACCACATCAATATCTTGGATGAATTTTCACATCCATACTTCTTATTTATCTACTTTAGAAGGCATAATATACTTAGACTCTACTGTAGAATCTGCAATCACAACTTTATTTGAGCTCTTCTAGCTCACAACACCTCCATTCAAAGTGAAGATGTATCCTGTTTGTGACTTCATATCATTTTTATCAGTTTGGAAACTAGAATCTACATATCTTCTAATAACTATTTCCTTATGTCCTCTATAAACCATTAACATATCATTAGTATGCCTCAGATACTTAAGGATAGTCTTGACTACCATCTAATCATGGTTACCTGGATCAACTTGATGTCTTCCTACTACACTTATTGCGTAGGATAAATCTGGCCTAGTACATAGAATAACATACATGACTGACCTAATCATTGATGCGTATAGAATATATAACACCATGAGATTTTTTGATTTTTTTTTCAAATTAATTTAATCTTTTAAATATTTTTAACACTGAATATATATATTTTTATACAAAAACACTAAGTTTGGATTGCATTATACACAACAACATGTTAATATTTCACCACACAAAAAAATCAGATTAGATTGAGATACAAAAAAAGCTATGTTTTGATTAGGTTACACACAATACCGAGTCCCTTATATATCTTATGTTACACATAATACAAAGTTTTACCAAACTAAAATATACTATTAATATTATTATTAAGATATTATTATAATTATCACATAGCCATTAAAATGGAAGATATGAATGAGGTTGAATAAAATATGAAACTATGGTTTAAAAATATGTATAAAATGAATCTTTTGGTTATCAATTATTTATAAATTAAAGTAAGAACTATTTTAGAATAAATAAATTCCTTTAAAAAAAACTATTTTTCTATGTACAAACACCATTTTATCTCAATAAAATTAAACAAACCACTTTTGATGAATGTTTTCAATAAATTTATATATTATATATTAAATAAATATTTTTTATACCCATAAAATATATTTTATAGATATAATATAAGAATAAATCCAATTTTATGAATAAAAAGATGTATTTTTCTAAAAGGTAATTTTACCGCCTTTTAATGGAGAACCAAATTTAAATATAAATTTTGACAATTTTATAAATTTTATTTGAAAAAATAAACTTCATTTTTGAAATTGGAATATTGAAATTTACTTTGGAGAAATTTTTGATATTTTTCTAAGAAGTTTCATTATTTGATGAATAGTGAAAAAACACTAAATTTTAACTCAAAACTGTTTTTTCATCTAATTTATTTATATAGTTAAATTATATTTTAATTTAGTTTTAAAGAATAATTATAACAATTATATATCAATTAATTTAATTTAGGTCATTGGAACCAATTTCACATTGAAATTGGATATAAAAACATTCCAAACTTTTTCACCTTTTCACTTTAAAAACCTGTTTTCTCGTCCCGTTTGTGGGATTAATTTTAATTTAATTTATGCCACTTATATTATTAGAATTTGGAAAAATTAATTCCATATTTTTAATATTAATAATTTATAAATTCTAATAAGGTCAAATTATTTTTTGACCAAAAATATTAGTGAAGGTAATTAAAATTAATTATAATGATTAAGGTAAAAATGAGCTTAATTAATGAATAAACTTAGAAAATAAGGTGTAAAAATAACCCCAAACTTGTTTAAAAATTATTGTACGGAAATATTTCTTCCATTAAACCTATAATTATTTATAATGTTCTATTTTTAATCCTTGGAGGACAAGTAAAGTTCGGGGAGCACACAATTTTTTTCAAGAATACCCAATATGTCCTTTTTCCCCACTTATAGAAGACCTCCTCTCCTCCCCTCTCTTTACACCTCTAAATCCCTTTTGAATCAGTGAAACCCTAAAAAAATATCCTAAAAAAATACTTAAATTCATCATAGGATCCTGACTTTGGGTAAAAAGCCAACCAAGGGATCCCTTTGGTCAAAACCAAAAGGAGTTACCCGAAAAAGTGGTAACATCATTCCTCAATCTATTATTTTATTTTCATTATTCCCCCCCTAAAATATTCTTATTACATGATTATATAATAAACTAATTATTATAATTATACTTATATGTTTTTATTCTAAGGGTTATACCCACACTCACACACACTTCCATCAAATGGGTAACGAACTTACCATTCATGTATGACGAACTACCGCTTCGCGAAACAATGTCGTTCGTTTTTCATTTACCACCTCTCATAGTAGGGAATTATGATGGAAATTTTGTTTTTATATGATATATATATTATATTTATTTTTCATTCATATTTATGTAATTTTTATATAACACATAACTTCACGCTTTCTATTTTTTATAAATACGATAACTTTTTTTGTGGACGTGTGGACTACCTCCACCTCAAAGCAATGTGATTCATTCACACTTTACATAAAATGTATTAAGGATGGGTTTAGTAAAAATATATGATATATATTAAATAATAATTCTAATTTAATTATATTATATATATATATATACATATATGTCATTTACTTCTTTCAAAATGTCAATTAAATGGAAACAACATTTATGTGTATGTACGACCTATCGTCTCCATGAATGGTGTATTCCATTTCACATATCTATCTTTTATATATTATTATAAATATTTATATACTGAATATATATGATATATAAATCATTTTTTACATTATTTAAATAATTAAATCATGATATAAGTTATAGGATCAAGAATAACAAGCCAAAACACGTACGATAAAATATTTCTTTAACATGGAATTGTTAATAAATGGGTAATATAAAGTCATAATTGGATATTATATGGTATGATATATTAGAATATGGTTATTTTTTTAGATTTATAATAAAATTATATTAATTATGTAAGATTTTTTAATGTGTAAAAATAAATTCAAGACTTAAGGTAAGGGGTTTCTCATCTCACTTTTTATATTCATAAGATACATGCCATGTTCACTACTCGTTTATTTTGTGTGGTGTATATACTTACTATGAATGTATTCCATGATTATTATAATTAAATTTATGGGTATTTACATATCAATTTTATGATATTTCTTTCATGGGGTTTATGTTTAAAAAGTTACCAAATCAGTAAAGTAATTTTTGTCTCAATTTTCCTTCTCTATGATACATGCCATATTCTGCACCTATATTTTTCTATGGGGTGTATATACCTACCTTTGACATGTAATATAATTAATATAATTATTTTCATGATATTTTAAGCTTAATTTAATGTTATTATTTTATGTAGATTATGATTTAAAGCTACCAATGTGGTATGATTTTATTTCTCCAATCTCATCGTTTATCAGGATTGTTTACGATTATACTTCCATTGATGAAATATTATAATCCATATTTCAATAACACTAATGAAATTTATTATCCTATGGTTATTAATGATATATTTATATATTAGTATAATTTTACCACTTTATTACTTAATATAATTAAGAAAATGTTTTTAAGAAAAGTTGAACTTATTTTTCTCTTCTGTAAAAAAACCATTTTATTCAAAAACCATGTTTTTGAAAATGTTTTCAATGTTTTTTTTATTAAATGATATTTTAAGATAATTTTAAAGTAGAAATTATTTTAAAAATGTTTAATGGTTTTTAAATCTTCCTTTATAAGTTTTCAATGCTATTTTCAAAGAAAATGCTTTCAAAATGTTTTTAAGCTTCCATTATAAGTTTTCAATGTTATTTTTAAAGAAAATGGTTTTGAAATGGTTTTATGTTTTAAAAAACATTTTTCAAATAAGAAATGATATTTTACTCAAGAAAGGTTTTATTTTTTTTTAAAATAATTCATTATAAGTTTTTCAAAGTGGTTTTCAAATAAATGGATTTTGAAAATGTTTCATGTTTTAAAAATTGATTTCCAAAGAATGATTATTTTCTTTTAGAAATGTTCCAAGTGATATTTTAACCTATTTATCCATATAAGATGACATATTTTGTTATAGTTTCTGATTTACTTGGGATATTATCCAATAATTCCATTAATATTATTTCTTTAAGGGTTTATGTTTTGATGGAATTATGTTTATGACACCCATTTATATTCCATGAGTTATATTCTTTTGAAACCTACTTCTTTTCATGTGTTATGCTTTGATGAAATGATTATGAGACCTATATATTTTCCATAGGTAATGATATGATGAAATGTTTATGATACCCAATTTATTTCATGGGTTATGATATGATGATGGTTTATAATCTTGTGGAACACATATGTATTATTTTATTATGTGACGGGTGGGACCTATATCTCCATCCAATACATTGGGTAATGATGAAAGACTAATGGGTATATATGTTATGTGTGAACCTGATTAAATGTTCACAATGTAATGTGTAAACTTGATTACATGTTCAAAATTCTATTCACGGACTTGGTTGTATGTACATAAGTTTATGCATAAACCTAATTACATGTTCACAATGTTTTGAGTAAACCTTATTATGTGTTCAAAATGTTATGTGTGAAACTGATTATATGTTCACAATGTTATGCATGGATCTGGTTTCATGTCCATAAGTTTATGCATGAGACTGATTACATGTTCACAATGTTATTTATGAACCTAATTACATATTCAAAATGTTATAGATGGACCTGGTTGCATGTCCATAAGTTTATGATAGGGCTTGATTTCATATCCTTAACTTAATGAGTGAACCTATTTCTACTTACACATGTTCACAAGGTTATAAGAAAATGTGTATGCCACAATTACACGTCTTGTTCCTATGTTATGATTTTAGGGATTGTTCTCTCAATTACCTTATCATTCATGTCTTATGAACTTCCAATCTTTATGGCACGACTCTTGATTATGGTCTTTGATATACAAGGTATGCTCTTTTAATGATATAATCATTTTCTCATACCCTTATGCTCATGATGATTATTACATATCTGCTTGTATACCCTTACTGAGCATCTGATCTCAACCCTTATGTATGTTTTCCTTCCCCAGGTTATGAAGAAAGTATTTTAAGTAGGAGTACTAAAGGGGAATATATTTATGAATATATTGAATATCTTTCACCAAATTAGAAGAATGTGTTCCAATTTTCCAAATATACTAAACTATTATGGTCCTTAGGCATGTATTTTTGTAATGTGATGAGTATTCATATAAAATGATGTAATATCCATGCATGTTAAGCCTAGGTTGTTATAGTTGGTATCAAAGGAAATGTTTAGTCAACCTTTGGAAACTATGATGAGAAAACTCTAGTGATATCCCTATGGATATTTCTAAGGACATGTCTAGGGATTTCTCTTAGGATAAACCTAAGGTGTCATAGATTTAAATGTAGGTTTCATGATTTAGGCATCCTATAATTTATTTTTCATGATTATGCGGTTTTCTACTATGATAAATGTTGCTCACACTATGCCTCCTGGTCTTATTCAATAGTGGGAACTAGAAGGAACTATGTTAACATTGAATGTTTCAAATGTGGAAAGTATGAGCATTATACAAATCGATGTCCTAAGTGGAAACCTCATGAAGATAATCTGGAAGGTGGTATGAGTAGTGGTAGAACTACTAAGGATAAATAGACCACAAATGAAATGTGAAAGATATGGGATGTTCTAACAGTATTGTTTATATTAAACATATGAAGCAAAATTAGATTGAGGTTGAGTAACCTTAATACATTATTAATATTTTATATTATATGACAAGGGGTATTAAGGAATAAGATGATAAATCTTGAGTAATGGTTTAAGAATAAAGTTAGATGATTGAAGTGTATATGTTTTGGAATTTAAAGACCATGCTATACAAATCAAGAAATATATAAGTATTTTCAGTATAAGTTTTTAATTAAGGATTGAAAAGGATATGTTGAATGGTGACGAAGACTTAGAAAAGTGATTTAATGGAAGTGTGATATTCATGGAAATACAAGATTAAGAAAAATATAACCGTTAATATGTTCCTAGTATCGAGATAGTTATGTTTGGATAAAGATATGTTGGATACGAATAAGTAAATTGGACGGTACTGATTACCTTAGAATTGATTAATTATTTTTTTGACAAATTGGTTTATTCTATCATGGGTTGAGTTTAAAACATTTTTGGATTTAAGGAATATATCCAATAAACTTTGGTATATGAAAAAAATGCATGTTTTCAATAAGGATTTATGGTAATTCAAGTTATTACCATGTTTCAAGAGAATACATAATGAAGGTATTCACATGTTTGGAATGTAATAACCATGATATACTTTATGATATATGGGGGATCAATGCTAAGATGATTTAGTGACCTTATTTATAAATCTTTGGATTTTCATATTTTAGAAGGGTTATAAGGTTAACCATTTATGGAATGGTTTATGATAAACTTCAAATGAGGTTTTAGAGATTAAATTATTATCTTACCATATGAAGATTTATGTATATTGGATAACTATTGATAACCATTTTTTGTGATAAAGATAGATATAATGACCTATTATTATATTTATTAATCTCATGATGCTTCAAGAATGTCAAATTCACCTTCATTTCTTGAAATAAGTTATGAAGTGGAAATAAATCAAGGAAAAAAAGGAGTGAGATTATGGTGAAATCAAGTAAGTATATATCCTTATGAAAATTCTTCAACTTTAGGAAAAGGGTCTTGAAATAAAATTTTGTCCTGTTATCATCATTTTTTATGATATTAATGACCCTTTTCAAGTATCTTTGGGTAATTGATTTATGATTATTAACTTTATAATATCCATGTTTTCTAGCACTCTCCATCAGAACTTGATAGTTATATTTCTCTTCCATGTCCATGTTTTCAATTTCCATCTATGTTCTCCCATGTGGAAACCTAGTTATGTGTTACTCTAGGTAACCATTATGTTACCAAATTTTCTTTTTAAAAGGAAGTTTTTGTATTTATTTTTACAACATAGGATTTTATGAAAGAAACTTTGAAGTATTAAACCTTTGATGACCGAGATGAATTTCAAAGGCGAAATTCATTTTAATGAGGGTAGAATGTAACACCCCAAGATTTTGTGTTTTTTAATTAATGTAATCTTTTTGATATTTTTCAACATTGAATATAGATTTTTTTATACAGAAACACATAGTTTTTCTAGATTTATACACAACACCAAGTTAATCTCTCACTAAACACAACACTTAGATTAGATTTTGGTACATGTAACACTATGTTTGGATTGTGTTACACACAATAATGAGTCCCTTCGATAGCATGTGTTATACGCATGACTAAATTTTACCAAACTAAAATATATTATTATTAATAATATTATTAAAATATTATTATAATTATCACATAACTATTATATTGGAAGATATGAATGATGTTGACTAAATTATGAAAATATGGTTTAAACATTTGTATAAAAATATTTATTAAATATATAATATATAAATTTTATTTAAAACATTCCTCAAAAGTGGTTTATTTAATTTTATTGAGATAAAATGGTGTTTGAACGAAGAAAAATAGTTTTTTCTAGAAAATATAAAAATTTAATTTGGGTAAATTTTTGGTATTTTTCTGTGATGTTTCATTTTTTGATGAATAGTGAAAACACTGAATTTTAATTCAAAACTTTGTTTTCATATAATTTATTTACATAGTTGAATTATATTTAAATTTAGTTTTAAATTATAATTAGAAAAATTATACATTAATTAATACAATTTATTTAATTTTAAACAATTTAACATTGAAATTGGATATAAAAACATTTCAAACTTTTGGACCTTTTTACTTTAAAAGCCAGTTGTCTCATCCTGTTTGTGGGATTAATTTTAATTTAATTTCCTCCACTTATGTGATTAGAATTTGAAAAAATGTAATCCATATTTTTAATCACAATAATTTATAATTTCTAATAAGTTTAACTTAGTTTTTTACCAAAAATATTAGTGAAGGTAGCTAAAATTAATTTCAGTGATTAAGGTAAAAATGAGCTTAATTAATGACTAAACTTAGAAAATAAGGTGTAAAAATAAACCTAAAATTGTCTAAAAATTATTTTAAAAATATATTTTATCCATTAAACCTATAATTATCTATAATTTTCTATTTTTAACTCTTAGGGGACAAGTAAAACATGGGGAGCATAGAATTATTTTCAAGAATACCCAATGCCTCCTTTTCCCCACTTACAAAAGGCCCCCTCTCCACCCCTCTCTTTACACCTATCAATCCATTTTTGATTAGAAAAAACCTTCCCAAATATCATCCAAAAATCTATAACTCCATCTTAGGATCATCCTTTTTTTCACAAATCCAACCAAGGAATCCCTTTGGTGCAAACCAAAAGGAGTTACTCGAAAAAGAGGTAATATCCTTCCACAATCTCTTTTGTTTTATTTTCATTATCCACCCTATAAAATATTCTTATTATTTACTTATATAATAACATAAGTATCCTAATTATACTTATATGCTGTTATTATAAGTTTTATACCTACATTTACACACATATCCATCAAATGGGTAACAGACTTACCATTTATATACGACAAACTACCACCTTATGGAACGATGTCGTTCATTTTTACTTTACCACCTCTCATGGATGGAAATTATGATGGAAAATATATTTTTATATGATATATATATGATATTTATTTTGTTTTAATACTTCTGTAATTTTTATATAACACATACCTTCATGATTTCCATTTTTTTTAAACACGATAACTTCATTTGTGAACTTGTGGATTACCGCCTCCTCAAAGCGATGTGATTCGTTCACACTTTACATAGAATGTTTTAATGATGAAATTAGTAAATCTATATGATATATATGAAATAATAATTCTAATATAATTATATTATATATATATATACATATATTTCATTTACTTAATTTCTTTCAAAATGATAATTAAATGGAAACAACGTTCATGCACACGTACGACCTACCGTCTCCATGAACGGTGTATTCCATTTCATATGTCTATATTTTATATATTATTATAAATATTTATAAAATGAATATATATGATATATAAATCATTTTTGACATTCTGTAAATAATTAAATCATGATCTAAGTAAGCATATCAAGAATAATAAGTCAAAACACATACGATAAACAAAGCAATTATTACCTGAAATTTTGTTTTAACATTGAATTACTAATAAATGGGAAATATAAAGTCATAAGTGAATCATATATGTTATTATATATATTAATATGGTTATTTTTATGATTTATAATAAAATTATATTTATTATACAAGGGGTTTGAACATGTACAAAGAAAGTGAAGACTTAAGGTAAGGGTTTTCTAATCTCACTTTTTATATCTATGAGATATATGTCGTGTTCACCACTCTTTTATTTTTTGTAGTGAATATAATAAATATGAATGTATTCAATTATTATTATAATTAAATTTATTGGTATTTAAATATCCATTTTATGATCTTTCTTTCATGGGGTTTATGGTTCAAAAGTTAACAAATTGGTAAAGTATTTTTTGTCTTAATTTTTTTTCTTTGAGATACATGCCATGTTCTGCACCTATATTTTTCTATGTGGTGTATATAATTAACTTCTATATATAATATCATGAATCTATTTTTTTTCATGATATTTTAATCTTCATTCAATGTTATTATTTTATGAGGATTATGATTCAGAGCTACCAATGTGGTATGAGTTTATTGCTTCAATCACATCGTTTATCGAGATTATTTGCAATTATGCTTCCATTGATGAAATATTATGATCAATATCTCAAGAACACTCATTAATTTTATTATACTATAGATATTTATGATATATTCATGTATTAGTATCATTTTTCCACTCTTTGGTACTTAAGATAATTAAAAAATGTTTTTAAGAAAACCTGACCTTATTTTTCTCTTTGGCCAGAAATTTGTTTTATTCAAAAAAGTTGTTTTCAAAAATGTTTTCAAAGATGTTTTTATTAAATGATATTTTAATATAATTTTCAAGGAAAAATGATTTTAAAAATTTTATATGGATTTCAAACCATTATTTATAAGTTTTCAAATCTATTTTTGAAGAAAAGGTTTTCAAAAGGTTTTAAAGATTCCATTGGTTTTCAAGGTTATTTTCAAAGAAAATGGTTTTTAAAAGATTTTATGTTTTAAAAATAAATTTTCAAATAATAAAGGAAAATTTCCTCAAGAATTTTTTTAGATATTTTTGAAATCATCCATTATATGTTTTTCAAAGTTATTTTCAAATAAATGGATTTTGAAAATGTTTCATGTTTTAAAAACTGATTTCCAAAGAATGATTATTTTTCTTTAGAAATGTTCCAAGTGATATTTCAAAATCCTTCCTCATATAAGATGGCATACTTTGTTATAGTTTCTGATTTATTGTGGATATTATCTAAGGATACCATTTATATTATTTCTTGACGGGTTTATGTTTTGATGGAATGATGTTTATGCCACCCGTTTCTCTTCCATGAGTTATATAATTTTGAAACCCGATTCTTTTCACAAGTTATGATTCAATGAAATGATTATGAGACTTATATATTTTTCATAGGTAATGATATGATGAAATGTTTATGATACCCATTTTATTTCATGGGTTATGATATGATTATGGTTTATAATATTATGGAACATGTATGTATTATTTCATTATGCAATGGGTGGGACCTATATCTACCTCCAATGCATTGGGTAATGATGGATGACTCATGAGTGTATATGTTATGCATGAACTTGATTTCATGTTCACAATATTATGCACGAAACTGATGATTTTTTCACAATATTATGCATTGACCTCGTTTCATATCCACAAGTTTATGCATGAACCTGATTATATATTCACAATGTTATGAGTGAACATTATTATGTATTCACAATGTTATGTGTGAGCCTGATTATATGTTTAGAATGTTATGCATAGACCTAGTTTCATGTCCATAAGTTTATTCATGATTCTAATTACATGTTCGCAATGTTATACATGAACCTAATTACATGTTCACAATGTTATGTGTGGACTTGGTTACATGTCCATAAGTTTATGCTAGGGCCTGATTTCATGTCCTTAACATAATGAGTGAACCTATTTCTACTTATACATGTTCACAATGTTATAAGCTAATGTGTATTCCACAATTACATGTCTTGTTTCTATGTTATGATTTCATGGATTATTCTATCGATTACCTTATCATTCATGTCTTATGAACCACCAATATTTATGCGATAACTCTTGATTATGGTCTTTTATATATTGGTTATTATCTTCTAATGATACGATCATGATCTCATACCCTTATGCTCATGATGATGCTCATATATCTCCTTATTTACCCTTATCGAGTATCTGAGCTCACCCCTTTATTATGTTTCCTTTCCCCAAGTTATGAAGAAAGGATTTTAAGTAGGAGTACTAAAGGGGAAGATCTTTATAGAGATATTAAATATATTTCACCAAATTAGAAGAATGTTCTCCAAGTTTCCAAATAAACTAAACTATTACGGTCCTCTGGTGTGTATTTTTGTAATGTGATTACTTTTCATCTAAAATGATGTAATATCCTTGTATGTTAAGCCTAGGTCTCTATATAATCATTTACATTCTATTTATACCCTCATGTGTTTGAGGACACATTTTTTAGGAAAGATGAATGCCATGTGATGCTAGAAATAATACCCTCTTGGATTGTTCCATTACGAATCTTTTAAGTATCTTTTCAATGTATGTAATTTGAATTAGGACAAGAAACCTCTTAGATCTAATATGATGAATCTTGATCCCAAGAATATATGCTACCTCTCCCAATTCCTTATATAGAAGCATTTATTAAACCACACCTTAATAGACTATAAGTCTAGTATTTCATTTTTAATGAGTAATATGTCATCAACATATACTATTAAGAAAAAAATTACACTCCCACTAAAACATTTATAGACACATGACTCACATTCATTCATTTTTAAACCAAATTCTATTATGGCCTCATCAAAATGAATGTTCCATGGCTTGAATACTTTCTTTAATCTATAAATGGATCCAAGTAACTTGCATACCTTGTTGGCATCCTTCAGAGTCACGAACCCTTCAAGTTGTGTCATATTAATATCTTCATGAATGTTCCCATTAAGGAAGGATGATTTGATATCCATTTTCCAAATATCAAAATCATGGAAATCTATAATGAAAATTATAATTCTAATAGACTTTATCATTGAAACTGATGAAAAGGTTTCATCGTAGTCAATTACTTGATGCTGTTTAAACCCCTTTTCAACTAGTCGCACCTTATAGGCACTGAATTGTCCTTCCATGTCCAATTTATTCTTGAATACTCATTTTCAACCAATAGTCTTTGCATCTACTGGAGGTTCTACCAAAATCCAAACTTGGTTTTGTTACATAGAATCCATTTCAAAATTCATGGCCTATTTCCACTTGGAAACATTTGTGATACTTACTGCTTCCTTATAGGTTATAGGATCATTATTATATAATAATAACAATTCACGATCCTTGGTGACTATAAAACCATACCATTATGCTTCTTTAACTTATTTAATACTCCTATATAGTAATTGTGTCTCTGAAAAAATTTCTTCTTCCAAGGGGATTTATAGAATTTTTTCCTATGCTAACTCTTGTATATCTTGATTCTGTACTTAATCAATGTCAATATCACTTTGATCATAACTTTTATAGATAATATTATCCTCAAGAAATTAGGGACATTTGTAAAACATAACCTTTTTTATTAAGGATTTTATAGGTATAATCCATTTTTTCTTTGGAATATTCTATAAAGATACACTTTGTGATTCGGGGAGCAAACTTATTATCTGAAGAGGCCTTAATATATGCTTCCCAACCCCACACATGTAAGTATGATAACACATGTTTCTTTACATTCCATAATTGGTATGGTATACCATATATTACTTTAATTGGCACTCAGTTTAGTATGTATGCTACTATTTGTAACACATATCCCCAAAAGGATAATAAAAAACTTGCATGAATCATCATTGATCTCACCACACCCAACAAGGTTTAGTTCCTCATTTTTCTTACACCATTATACTGAGGTGTATATGGAGGAGTGATTTGAGATAATATACCAAAATCCCATAAATAATCAATGAAGTATTGATTAATATATTCTCCACCACAATCTGAACATAGTTTATTAATATTCTTACCAAGATGGTTCTCAACTTCATTCTTGTATTTCTTGAATTTATCAAAATAATATGACTTATACCTCATTAAGTATACATATCCATATCTATTAAAATCATCAGTAAAATTTGTGAAGTATGAGTACCCACCCCTTCCCATAAAAGGAGATGGTCTACAAACATCGGTATGAAATAATTCAATAATCTCTTTATCCCTTTCACTTTTCCCACAAAATTGGGATTTGTTTATTTTTCCTTATAAACATGTGTGGCATACACCTAATGGTTTTAGTTCAAAAAAAATCTAAATATCCATCTTGATGCAATTTAGTCAAGTGATTTTCATTTACATGACCTAGCCGGTGATTTCAAAGTTGGGTTGGGTATGAGTCATGTGAAGTAACTTCATTATTGATTTCCATTACTTGTTTTGTGTAATCCAACACATAAATAACATTATTTAAATGTTCCTTACCATAAAAATGTCATATTTATAAAAGAAGAAACATTTATTCACATATTTGAAAATAAACCCATGTGTATCTAGTCTAGATAAAGAAATAATGTTTTTGGTAACTAGAATCACATATTAATAAACCTTTAAAACCAAGATCATTCTGGATGGAAATGTGAGGTGGTAGTCCCCAATAGCTATAATAGTAAGTATATCTCCTTTGGATGCCCGTAGATCTACCTCCCCTCAATTAATATTTTTAAATATACTTGGTTCTATATTGGAATACATATTTGAACACTACAAGATATATCTAATACCCAATTTGTATAAAAAGATAAGTTTCACTTGATAAAAAATGAACTTGAAGATTCCCTTTGATTATTTGGATGTGTGCAGTGTTTCTTCCAGCAACCCTTCTTTCCACATGTGAAACAGATAACATCCTATTCCTTTGATTTCTTCTTGACCTTCCTCTTCTTGTAAGGGTGTGAAGAAGCTTTGGGCTTAAATCTCTTCACTTTCCCTTTATATTTTTTCAACATAATGATGGAAGGATTTTCATTCTTTGTATCCTTATATACTTGGAAAATGAGAGTAAGAAGATCTGGAAGAGACTTCTCAATGCTGTTCATATTAAAATTTTCAATAAAGCTAGAGAATCACTAAGGGAGTGATTCCAAAATGATATCATTTCCAAGTTATTCAGGGAGTTTAAACCCTAGAATCTCTAGGCTCTAAATTTAGCCAATGATATTGACTACATGAGGCCTAGATGAGGCACCCTATCCAATATTGATCTGAAAAAACACCTTGTAAATCTCAAATAGTTCATATCTAGCTCTCTCCTAGTATAGACCACAGAGGTTCTCAAGCATGATATACACATCCATGTTTTCATGAAACTTCATTAGTTTAGTAGACATCTATGAAAGCATCAAACATTTAATGTTTAATGCATTATTCAAATGTTTTTCATAGATTAGGAATTCTTCATCACTTTCCTCTTGAGCAGGTAGATCAGGCATTGAGGACTCTAGCACATAATATTTCCATTCATGGTGTAGCACAACCCGAAGGAATCTAAAAAATTAATTAAATTTACTGAAAGTTAGGAGGTTTTCTTTATATAATATTGATCATAGGGATAATTTGGATGATGATATTTCCATTTTATTCTACAATTAAAAGAGTAGATTATTAATACTTTTCTTGATTAAAAATTGGGTGATATATAATGAATTAATTGATTTTATTAAATCTCCCACTATTTTTCAAGTCCTAATAGCCCTCACCATTGAACTCTGAATGTCTAGTTTCTATAACATTACAGTGTCAAGGATACCTATTTATTTTCTTAATTATCTATAATTTTTCCATAAAAACCATATGAAATTAACTAGGTAGGTGTTCTTTCCAACTACAGGCTTGCATCTCGTTGACCCGTTGAGTGGATTCCCCTATCCCGAAATCCTAACTTGAATTTCTTCAACACTTTCCTCCAAATTTTCATTGAATAAACTTTTTCCATTAAACTCTATACAATTTTAGGTAAGTGAACCCAAAAATCTCATGAGAAATCCCCGATAAAGTTAAGTGTCCAGACTTTGGCCATATACTGCACTTAGTTCTATGGTTTTATTTCCAATCAAGTAATGGAAGGCTTAGTCTGACTTAATATTTGGTTAAGGGATTTTAATTAATTTATGCATAAATTTTATCTTGGTTTATTCTTTACATATCTCGTTAATATTAAGTGGATGTTACTGAATTAATTAACTATGTTGGATAAAACATTTACACATAGTTTATTTATTTAATTTCTATCTTTGAATAGTAATTAATTCATTTATGTGACTATGATCTTACATATATAAAATAAATAATGAATAGAAATAAATAAATAAATAAAGTAAATGTACCAATCATGATCTTATCTAATGGTTGATTTAGTGAGTGGATATTAAATCAACCTATGAACTAGGTGAATTATGACAACCCTGCTTTTTATTATAACTTAAACATGATTTATTACATAAAACTTAACTTGATACAAAAAAGAAGATTGATAGGTTTAGTGCCTTTGGGGCTTAGTATCATTACATTAAAACTTAAAACATGAAATACAACATCTTTATTGAAAACTTCCTTTACATTACCACTACATTCCTTTGTACTTAGCATTGCATGGGATAACCTGAGGACATGCATAAGAAAAGGGTGAGCTATAAAGCCCAGTAAGGGAGTACACATGGAATAACATGAGGAGTACAATACATGTTAGACAATAGGCATATCAATAGAGCATAAGAAAAACATGAACATAAAGGCATGATAAAGCATGATAATCATAACATGGAAATGTGGCATAACACTTAACATGGAATTAGCATGAGCCAAGGCTCATTACACATGGAGAATGAGTAAATCCTCATTGCACATAAAGCATGAGTAAAACCTCTTTGCAATTTAATTATCATGAGTAAACACTCATTTCACATGAAGTATCATGATACTATACTTTACCCAATGCATTGGAGCACTATAAGGGCACACCCTTCTTAAACATTTCATTTCATGCATAAGTGTGCCACATGGATCATAAAACATGGATTCATAAAACATAATAATCTATTCCATGATAAAGGAATGTGTAATTCATACATGAAACTTTACAATCAATAAGTAAATGTGCATAAAGGTGAATACCCTTTATGTAGAAATGGGCATGGCATTCACTACACAATGACATTGGCTTAGAAAATCGGTGCGATTTCGGTAGCGTAACAGCATGACATAAGAATTCATAAAAATGGTTGATGATAGAGAAAGGGGTTCCTCATCATATTTACATGTAATGGACAGTAAGGAGGTCATATAGATACATGTCCCAACAATTGTAATGGAATTTAGATTCATGATACAAAAGTATTGCTTGAATGTAAAAGAGGAGAGAGAAGTTCCTTTCGGAATTTCGGCATAGTAACGGGTGTACATGGGAGGCATTTAATGAGAGATAAAGGGGAAGAGGTTGGACAAACTCCAAAGGCTTTGAGTGAGGAGGAAGTGGGAGCTTGGGTGGGTTTATATAGGAAAGGTGAGGGAATTCTTTATTATTTAGGTTTGGGACCCCTTATATTACATTAATCCAAACCACAAACCATCCCATGGTTTTTGCCCATGGTTTTTGGAAAAGGGAAGAAGAAAATAATATTTTATAAGGCCAAGGTCCGAAATTCTTAAAATATTAGGGTTTCTTATGTGGAGGTGAGTCACACTCCCATGGAAATTAATTTAAAAAGACAAGGTGTTTAATAAGTCTTGAGGGGTCCATTAATGCTTCGAAAAGTAGGCCAAACAAACCCAAAATTACATTATTTTAATGGTAAAACATATATTGGCTGAACATAAAGATTATAGTATTTTATTACATCACTATTGGGTCATTATAATGTCATAAAACACATTATATATTTAAACGATATTTAATTTTTACTCAAAAATTTGACTGTCTCAGAAAACTATGAAAAATTCACTGTTGGATAATTTCGACGTCCTGATTCAAAAAATAACATTTATTTTATCTAAATAATTTTCTAAATATGTTAATTTTCACTTTTAAAATAAAAACCAATATTTATAAAAAATTCACGGGTTTTAAAAAAAATGGATTTCAAACCTTAATAAAAATTATAATTGCATTCATAAAATTACATGATAATTTATATATAATAAAATTTATCTAATAATAATAATAATAATAATATTTTATTAAAATATTAGTTAATTTAAAAAAATCCCTTAATTTAATAAAATAGATTTCTTAATTAAATAATAACTAAAAACACAATTTATACTTTAAAAACTATTTACAATGTATAAATTATGATAAGAAATTATATTAATTATTATATACAAAAATAATGTACATGAAAATAGTACTGTCGATAAGTTACATAACCCCTTAAAACAGCTGCATAAGACCTAAGGGTAAGGTGTGCGATGGTGATAGACTCTTGGGGTGGCTCGGATAACATCGCTCGAGTGGTAATTTCTATGAACTTACACTTCTCCCGTAGACGGTCCCGTTTGAGCATGACATGGTGAAGCTCAGCTTGGTCTTGGTCAAGAGCGAAGCCCAAGGACGCCACCTCTTTTCCGAGCTCCGATAAATGGGCTTCGTATGGGGTAATTCTACTGGATGAGGCCATCACTTCCTTTGTATAAGTAAAATTGGATGTGTTAAATCCCTATATTTATACTAATCATGTGATCACTGTTCAACGACTATAAAAGTAACAGTCACAATTCTTATCATAAAACCAATGAAGTTGACATTTTATAAAAACATTTTATATAAAGAGACATTTAATAAGATCAAGAGGGATTTTCCATTAATGAAACTTTGGGTCGTTAAAATATCCCCCCCTTGAGAAATTTTTCCCTCAAAATTTTCCTTTTCCCACACTAAAATAGATGTGGGTAACTCAGCTTCATCACTTCCTCCAATTCCCAAGTCACTTCTTCAAACTTGTGGTTTCTCCAAAACACCTTGACGAGGGGCATTGTCTTATTTCGTAGAAATTTTTCTCTACAATCTAAGATCTTCACTAGTTGCTCCTCATAAGAAAGATCATATTCCAATTGTACCACCTCAGAAGAGAGTACATGTGAAGGGTCCGGTATGTACTTCCTTAAGAGGGATACATGAAAGACATCATGTACTTTGGCCATAGTAGGTGGAAGTGCTAGTCGACAGGCCACAACCCCGACATAATCAAGAATCTCGAAGGGGCCGATGTACCTTGGACTTAACTTATCTTTCTTTCCAAACCTCATGAACTTCTTCCACGAAGATATGCATAGAAAAACCATGTCTCCAACTTTAAACTCAAGGTCTCGTCGATGATTATCTGCATAACTCTTCTGTTGACTCTGGGCTGCCTTGATATGATGCTGAATGGTTTTCACCTTCTCCACCATTTCCTCGACCATTTCTAGTCCAAGCAGCTTATGTTCACTGACCTCATCCCAACATGCCGGTGTTCTATACCTTTTCCCATACAGGGCTTCATATGGTGCCATTTGGATGCTCGAGTGGAAACTGTTATTATAAGAGAACTAAACCAGAGTAAGATGTTGATCCCATCCTCCTTTAAAGTCCATTGAGCACGATCTAAACATATCCTCAAGTGTTTGGATAGTCCGCTTGGATTGGCCATCAGTTTGAGGATGATAGGCCGTACTAAAGTTCAGTTCAGTATTCATAGCATGTTGAAGACTCTTCCAAAACTTAGAGGTGAATCTTGGATCTTGGTCAGACACAATAGATAGTGGTACTCCATGCAACCTTACCACTTCCCTGATATATATCCATGCCAGTTGATCCAATGAGAAATCCTCTCGAATAGAAATGAAGTGTGTAGTCTTTGTAAGACGATCCACAACAACCCATATTGCATTGTTGACTTTGGATGTCGTTGGAAGTCTGGTGACAAAGTCCATGGTGATGTTCTCCCATTTCCATTCTGGTATGGGCAATAGTTGCATCATCCCCTTAGACTTCTGCCTCTCTGCCTTCACTTGCTGACACACCATGCACTTTGATGTATATTCAGCAATCTCCTTCTTCATATTATCCCACCAAAAGTTTTCTTGGAGATCTCGATACATCTTTGTGATCCCTGGGTGAATAGAGAAATTTGAACTATGTGCATCATCCAAAAGTTCCTTCTTCAGCTCCGGAATTGATGGAACACATAGTCTTTTCCCAAACCACACAATTCCGTCTTCATTAACATTAAACTCCGAGGATTTCCCTTTTTCAATAGCTTCCACTTTTTCTTGAATTCCTACATCATCCTTTTGAGCATCCTTTAACCTTTCCAAAAGAGACAATTGAGTAATCATTTGTGAAAGGATTGATGATGTTCCCTTCTCTATGATTCCCATGTCCATTTTCATCAAGTCTAAGAAGATTGGATCCTTCTCAATTATCATCATTGATAGAATTACTGGATCCTTTCTACTTAGGGAATCTGCCACCTTGTTCGCTTTCCCAGGGTGGTAATGGATTGAACAGTCATAATCCTTGATGAGATCTATCCATATTCTCTGGCACATATTAAGCTCTTTCTGTGTGAATATATATTTAATACTCTTGTGATCAGTATATATCTCACATTTCTCCCCATAGAGATAATGCCGCCATATTTTCAAGGCAAAGATCACCGCTACCAACTCCAGATCAGGCGTTGGATAGTTTCGCTCATGTATTTTCAACTTCCTTGAGGCATAGGATATCAATTTATCATTTTTCATCAGCACACAGCCTAAGCCCTTCTTTGAAGCATCAATGAATACCAAAAAAAGTTCCCCACTTGTCGGTAAAGTGAGTACGGGCGCAGTGATAAGCCTCCTTTTCAACTCCTTGAAGATTTATTCACATTCATAAATCCAAGAAAACTTTACTCCCTTTCGAGTTAGCTTGGTAAGAGGGTTGGAAAATCGTGAGAAATTTCTCACAAATCATCGATAATATCCAGCTAACCCCAAGAAGCTACGGATATCCATTATCGATGTTGTCCTCAACCATCCCTCAATTACATCTGTTTTGGAGGGATCCACAGATATCCCATTGCTTGTGATGATATGGCCCAAGAATGAGACCTCCTTCAACCAGAACTCACACTTGCTGTACTTTGCATAGAGCTTCTCCTTACACAAAGTCTTTAGTACAGTTCTTAAATTCTCCTCATGATCCTCCTTGGTTTTGGAGTATATTAGAATATCATCTATAAAGACTACCACAAATTTGTCTAGGTAATCTCTAAAGACTCTATTCATCAAGTCCATGAAGATTTTTGGAGCATTGGTGAGTCCGAAAGGCATTACTACGAATTCATAGTGACCATTTCTTGTACGAAAAGAAGTCTTGGGGACATCTTCCTTCTTCACCCTTACTTGATAATATCCCGACCGCAAATCTACCTTGGAGAAGTATTGTGATCCCTGAAACTGATCGAACAAGTCATCAATTCTTGGGAGAGGATACTTGTTCTTTATCATTATTTTGTTAAGTTCACGATAATCGATGCAAATCCGTATTGACCCATCCTTCTTCTTGATGAAGAGGACTGGTGTACCCCATGGTGAAGCACTTGGGCGTATAAACCCTTTATCCAGATTCTTCTATATTTGTTTCTTTAGCTCTTAAATCTCTACAACAACCATTCTATATGGAGTCTTGGATATTGGTAAGGCCCCGGGTATAAGTTCAATTGAGAATTCAACATCCCTTCTAGTAGGAAGACCAAGCAGTTCCTCAGGAAACACTTCAGCAAATTCCCTCACAATAGGCATTTATTCAAGGATGGTTTCTTCCTTGGACTCAATCATCTGAGCCAGATACGCGTGCTCATAAGGCAGTAATATCCACGCTTGAGATGATGGAGCTAAAGGAGATTCATCTTCCTCCTTACACTTGTAAATAATCGGGGGTCGATTCTCCATATGGAGTGTGATTTCCCTCTCCTAACAATTTATGTTGGATCTATATAAGGAAATCCAATCCATGCCAAGAATTGCATCAAATTCCACCAGAGGGAGTATGACGAGGTTCGCCGGTAAATTAAATCCACATATTATAACAGGGGGGGACTTATATTCATGGGATGTAATGATTTCCCCATTTTCCGTACTCACCGACATCTTAACTTCCATGATTTGTGGTGGTGTTGGGATTGTTCTACTAAACTTTCGAGATATAAAAGAATGCGTAGAACCTGAATCAAAAAGTACGTTTGCTATTCTTGAATGAATAACTGGCGTACCTATCACCACTTCATTTTCGGGGTTCACTTCGGCAGAAGTGATGGAAAAAGCTATTCCTTGCTGCCTTGGAGGTTGTTGGTTGTCTCCGAAAACCCTTGGATTAGGGAACTGATTTGGAGAATGACCCGATTCTTTGAATTTTTAGCATTGAACAACGTGTTGAGGTTAGAACGGAGCATTCCTCTCCTCTGTCGCAGCCGCGGGTCTTTCTTTCCGACAGTTAATAGCTAGGTGCCCTTCTCTTCCACACCTAAAGCATTTCCTCGTCCCCTTAAGGCAATTTCCAGGGTGCTTCTTTCAGCACTTTTGGAAAGTCGGGTGCTGGATCTTTTTAGCACCGTTGGATTTATCCATCGGCCCACCAACATTGAATTCCACCTTATTCTTCTTATCCCCATGATACCCATGTGATTCTCTGATCTCTATTTTGACCTTGAGGGCACATCGGACAATTTCCTCATAGCTGTCAAAGTCACGGATTGCCAATGCTTTCCACTGGCTAGGCTTCAGCCCACCAAAGAAGCGGTCAACCTTGCATTTGGGGGTAACGAAAAAGCCAGAAGCGTATCATGCAAGCCTTGTGAAGTTTTCCTCGTACGCTCCAATAGATTCTTCATCTTTTTGCTTGAGGGAAAGGAAGTCCCTTTCCATCTTAAGTTGGAGGGTGCTCGGAAAATATTTATCGAAAAACATCTTCCTGAAATCCTTCCATTCCAACACCTCGATCTCCTCCTCAGGCTTCACATTTTTGATCAACGTCCACCATTGATCAGCTTCACCCTCCATACGATAAGCTGCCAGGAAAACCTTCTCTTATTCAGAACATTGAAGGATGGAGAAGATCTTTTCAATGGAGTTGATCCATTATTCAGCAATTGTGGGATCGGATGATCCACTAAAAGTATGAGGCCTTTGTCTCATGAAGCTCTCGATAGAGACTTGTTCTTTCTTAGGGGGGTTTGGACGTTCCTCTTGACCCGTGTTTCTATTCAATGCTTGAGTTAGCTGAGAGAGAAGTGTGACAAAGTTCGCGATTCCCGTTCCCTTTGGATTGGGCATCTCATTAGTACAATCATCACACTGATCTTCACATCAGTTTTTAGCCCGATTCCTCCTATTACCAGCCATTGGATGGAATAAAAGGAATGTTAGGGGTAACACATAAAGGGTAATCCAAAGACAAAAGTTGATGAATTATAAATAAACTTTCATTTCCTTAACTCATGAGTCTATAGGCTTCAATCTAGGCTTTTCATGATATACTTTCTAACATATATTCTTAGGGGCATTTTTTTAATTCCCTTAATAAGGGTTCATACTAAGATTGTGAATTTATCAAAACATATCCCCCGGGAGTGTCGTAACCAAGAGTGCAGCAAGGCCCGTTTTCGTGCACCAGTTCCTGTTCGAGTCTAGCTCAAAGCGGTGTTTTTGAGTTTTACCCCTAGGATACATCTGTGCCAGAGCCGCCTCTACCTGATCGTATCCAGACAGGTATGTATTTTCTTGATAACCCACTTACTAAATACTCACCAAAACTTAGGGACGTTTTTATTGTACTTAGTCTTGTATCTAAGGATTTACTAGGGTTTTCTAATCCTAATCCCAAAAATAACCAAACCTATCCTCTGATACCAACTATGACAACCCTGATTTTTATTACAAATTAAACATGATTTATTACATAAAACTTCACTTGATACAACAAAGAATATAGAGAGGTTTAGTGTCTTTGGGGCTTAGGATTATTATATAAAAACTTAAAACATGAAATACAACATCTTTATTGAAGACTTCCTTTACATGACAACTACATTCCTTCGTACTTAGCATTGCATGGGATAACCTGAGGACATACATAAGAAAAGGGTGAGCTATAAAGACTAGTAAGGGAGTACAAATGGAATAACATGAGGAGTACAATACATGTTATACAATAGTAATATCAATAGAGAATAATAAAAACATGAACATAAAGGCATGATAAAGCATGATAATCATAATATGGAAATGTGGCAACAACACTTAACATGGAATTAGCATGAGCCAAGGCTCATTGCACATGGAGCATGAGTAAATCCTCATTACACATAAATCACGAGTAAACCCTCGTTTCACTTGAATTATCATGTGTCAACACTCACTGCACATGACGTATCATGATACTATACTTTACCCAATGCATTGGAGCACAATAAGGGCGCACCCTTCTTAAACATTTCATTTCATGCATAAGTGTCTCGTATGGATCATAAAACATGGATTCATAAAACTTAATAATTTATTCCACAGTAAAGGAATGTGGAATTCATATATGATACTTTACAATCAATAAGTAAATGTGCATAAAGGTGAATACCTTTGATGGAGAAATGGGCATGGTATTCACTACACAATGACATTAGCTTAGAAAATCGGTGCGATTTCGGCAGTGTAATGGCGTGACATAAGAATTAATAAAAATGGTTGACGAGAGAGAAAGGGGTTACTCATAATATTTACATGTAATGGAAAGTAATGAGGTCATATAGATACATGTCCCAACAATTGTAATGGAATTTAGATTCATGATACAAAAGTATTGCTTGAATGTAAAAGAGGAGAGAGAAGTTCCTTTTGGAATTTCAGCATAGTAACAGGTGTACATGGGAGGAATTTAATGAGGGAGAAGGGGGAAGAGGTTGGATGAACTCCAAAGGCTTTGAGTGAGGAGGAAGTGAGAGCTTGGGTGGGTTTATATAGGAAAGGTGAGGGAATTCTTTATTATTTTGGTTTGGAACCCCTTATATTAAATTAATCCAAACCACAAACCATCCCATGGTTTTTGCCCATGGTTTTTGGAAAAGGGAAGAGGAAAATAATATTTTATAAGGCCAAGGTCTGAACTTCTTAAAATATTAGGGTTGCTTATGTGGAGGTGAGTCACACTCCCATGGAAATTAATTTAGAAAGACAAGGTGTTTAATAAGTCTTGAGGGGTCCATTAATGCTTTGAAAAGTAAGCCAAAAAAACCCAAAATCACATTATTTTAATGGTAAAACATATATTTTCTGAAAATAAATATTATAGTATTTTATTACATTACTATTGGGTCATTATTATTTCATAAAACACATTATATATTTAAACGGTATTTAATTTTTACTCAAAAATTTGACTATCTCAGAAAATTATGAAAAATTCACCGTTGGATAATTTCTATGTACTGATTCCAAAAATAACATTTATTTTTTCTAAATAATTTTCTAAATATGTTAATTTTCACTTTTAAAATAAAAACCGACATTTATAAAAAATTCACGGGTTTTGACAAAAATGGCTTTCAAACCTTAATAAAAATTATAATTGCATTCATACAATTACATGATCATTTATATATAATAAAATTAATCTAATAATAATAATAATAATAATAATATTTTATTAAAATATTATTTAACTCAAAAAAATCCATTAATTTAATAAAATAGATTTCTTAATTAAATAACAACTAAAAACACCATTTGTACTTTAAAAACTATTTACAATGTATCAATTATGACAAGAAATTATATTAATTATTTTATACAAAAATAATGCACATGAACATAGTACTATAGATTAGTTACATAACCCCTTAAAATAGCCACATAACACCAAAGGGTAAGGTGTGCGATGGTGACAGACTCTTGGGGTGGCTAAGATAACATCGCTCGAGTGGTAATTTCTATCAACTTCCACTTCTCCCATAGACGGTACCGTTCGAGCTTGACATGGTGAAGCTCAGCTTGGGATTGGTCAAGAGCAAACCCCAAGGACGCCACGTCTTTTCCGAGCTCCGATAAATGGGCTTCATATGGGGTAATTCTACTGGATGAGGCCATCACTTCCTTTTTCTAAGTAAAATTGGATGTGTTAAAGCCCTATATTTATATTAATCATGTGATCACTATTCAACGACTATAAAAGTAACGGTCACAATTATTATCATAAAACTAATGAAGTTTACATTTTATAAAAACATTTTATATAAAGAGACATTTAATAAGATCAAGAGGGATTTTCCATTAATGAAACTTTGGGTCGTTACATGAATAAACTCCATTTTCCGGCCATGGCATGAGTTAAAAAATTCCACCTGTATATCTATGTATCACCAAGTTGGAAACATCATAGTTTTGTCCTAAAATACCTTCACACACCTTGGGATGCTCAATTAATTACAAGTATTTATTACTGACACATAGGTGAGGGGAAATAAAGGATTAGTTAAATATGATTACAAAAATATCATTATACATGTAGGTCCTATATAATAATGGAGGTAAGGATGAATCCCAAGTCATCATTTAATTTAATATTAAATAATTTCAAACCCATGAAATAAATTAAAATAAATAAATTCCAACACATATATAGGTCTTGGAAAAGATCATGATCAATCATACATGCAATTAATATGTAAAATTAATCATCTAGCTTTTATTTCTTTATTCGTTATTCATTATTAAGATAAAAACACTTGAATTAATTAATTAATTAATTTCCTTTAGTCTTAATGATAATCCAATATTATTTAGAGATACCCATAATTTATGGTATTCATGGAGAAAACAATAGAATCAATTATAACATATTAATTACAATAAATTAATTGAACATTTAATATTATTTAAAACCATTATTAAATTTTCAAACACACATTGGCGTGCCAATCAATAAAATATTTTTTAATGTTTCAATTTTCAATTTAATGTAATTTTTAATTCTCTCCTTTAATGGGATACTACGCATCATGTATAGTCCAGATACATGATGTGTACCTTGGTTTCCATGTATCAAAGTCACACTCATAGGTCTTTAATGTATTAACTTAGCCGGACTACACAACATGTACATGCCAGCTACACACCATGTATCTTCTTTCTGTGTGCCAAGTTGGTCCAGTCAATAGGGGGTGTGTAATAAATGCATAGTGTATAATTAGTTGGTTAACACATACAGGTACAATGTTCATGGGTACAAAGTGTGTACTTCGGCTAAACGTCATGCAACCCAATTTTACTGGCCAAAGATTTGGCACTTCCTGATGACATCCTCGATCATTCTTCATCTATTATTAAACCTTTAAGAAAATGAAATGTTGAATGAATATGATTAATATATCAAATAATATTAATTAAAATCATATTAAAGAATTAATAATAAAAAATGAAAATTCAATCACGATTTCATATGGATCAACAATCAAAAAAATAATTATAAAGTTAAACATTACCTGCCTTTGACACCACTTGTTGGTTTTGGGTGTAGTGAAATCATGCGGTGGTGGGTGATATATTAAAATTTATTTTAATAATCATTTCCTGAAACCATGAGCATGGATATTACATTTCAAATTTAAAATTAATTTAGTCAATATCTAAAGAAATAAATATCCGATTTTTGGAACTTTCTTCATTGATGATTGTTGATTGTCTGAAAGGACCCTTTTGGATTTCCTTCATTGTGTTGTGAGTATCCAAGGAGATAATCCATCTAGTGGTGATCCACATGTGCTCCAATGATCTCTAAGAAACACCACTCAATCACTGGGTGCTAGTGTGGTGAATCAAATGTCTTGTGTTGTTCGTTATTGATAGCTTGTTCTTTTATCTTGAAGAAATATCTCTTGTGCTTATTGCTCTTGAGAGGGAGAGAGAAGGAATAGTAGAGAGAGAATTCATTGTTCCCAAAAATTATCTATTCTAATTTTTTTAATGAAATATAAAATAGACATAAACATCTATTTATAGATTTATGTTTTATGTTAAAATATTATTTAATTGAATACCGATCATTAAATAACATTTAAAACCTTTAATAAACCCGATGCCACTTAATAATAATATAATTATTAATATTTTGTGGTGCACACCATCATTCACAATAACAAATATTATGTAATAGTCTTGTTAATTAATATTTTTCACCAGACTCAGTCTTGGTCCGTTCGAATTTCTCTATAATTTATTGAATAACTAAATAAATATTTTATTCATAAATAAATATTTTATTCACAATCTAGTGAATAAATATTTTTTAAAATATTCAATAAATAAAATAAACAATTTATTCACAATCCAACATATAAATATTTTATATCAACTCAAGTAATAAAATAAATCATTTATTAATAAACAAATAATTATTTATTACCTTTTGAATATTAGCGATCAATAAAACTTGAATAAAATTATTGCTCAATCTTGAGAATAATATGTATTCCAATAATTAAATTCAAATAGAATTTAATCAAGATCAATATAAACAATTAGTATGTGACCCTCTAGGATTCTTTCTTGTTGGCATTAAGTGGGCTTGCCTAAAGTCCAATATTACTATCTAAAAACAAGTCAAGGTTCCCAAGAGAAAGAACTTAATATCGCAATGATGACAACCAAATATGAAAGATCACTATTTAATATAATAACTTTGTCTTACTATCTCATCAAGAAGGTTTCACATTTGTGTCACCAACCTATATTCTCAATATGTCTTTCTTTGAATATCTAAAATAAACACGTTGTTACACCACAACCATGGAATTTAGGGTGATGGTTCTATTACAATCAAAGGTTCAAGTTATCAACTTCCATAAATATGGAAGATACAAATACTTGATCAACTTATCCATTAATGAGATGTAACTTGTGAGGCACCCAACATATCAAACTTCTCCATTAACTATTATCATCATGGTTTATGAAATACATCTAAGTATGTGAGTTGTAACATTCATTAATAATAATATTAAATTATAAGGACCATCACACACACTCACAAATAAGAATATCCATTGACACCAAAACATGAAGAATTCTTACCGGCGGGTTTGTTCTCATAATCTCCCATCTTTGAGATTACCAAGTGTGAACTTTATAAGAAGAAGCCTCATCTACTTACAAGTACTCGCACATGACAGTCAACGTACTATGTGTCCCATTATAGTATGTTACCCAACCACAAAACATTATTTAATAATATCATCATAGAACATCAAGGTTATCTTCATAGTGTATAACTTCTATGACCTTATCAATGTGATGGATACTCTAGGAAATTATTACATTAGAGTCATGCAGAACAATGATCAATATGTAAAAAGAAGTTTTATTAATATTCAATACATCAAATATACATGTAATCAAAGTACAAATAGTTGGTCCTAGGACAAAAAATCCAACAATATCAACACTCATCATATAGTATAGTGTTTCAACTACAAGAAACATAAGCATTATGGGAGTCAATTCCCCCTGCCAAGGGTTTTTAGAGACAATCAATGACAATAACCTCTGAGGCGACAAGGAAGGGAATATTCTATCACTACTACTGAGGTGGAGCCGACAATGATGTGGTGATAGGTAAATTGATTATTCATTAAAGAATAGTGAATCTAATATTTGATTCTGGTTCTATGTATTCTTTTATATCTTATAAGTTTAGTATAACTATTCAAACACCACCTCAAAATATGGAGGTTGATTTATCTTTGAGATACAAATGGGGAAATTACCACATCTAAAGTATATAACACCTCCCTAATAAATTTTTGTGAATTGAACCTCCTAGAAATTATTATATTACTTTTTTTGTTGGTGTTTGATGCTATATTAGTCATGTATTGTCTATCTTTATACAAAGACGACGTCATATTTCAGGAGAGGGAGATCACTCTTTGCATGTTGAGACATCCTCTAATTCTGTACAAGTTTAAGGAGGATGGATCTTCTTTATAATCATCAAATTAAGTGTGGATATTATCATCTTATAAGAAAGTATATCTAGTTCAAATGATTGAGGAAAAGGAGGGAATTATACTTGAATACATTCCCATTATGAGGGACTACACTGATATGTTCCCTGAACAATTTCCAGGTCTTCCACCTGACTTATAGGTTGAGTTCTCAATTGAACTTATACCTAGATCTCTTCCCATATAAAAGACTCCTTTTAGGATGGCCACCATTGAGTTGATATAAGTAAAGAATATATTACAAGATAATTTGGAAAAGGGTTTCATATGCCCGAGTACTTCACTGTGGGGCGTATCAGTCCTCTTTATCTCTATGGGGAGAAGTGTGAGATATATACTAATCACAAGAGCCTAAAATATATATTCAAATAGAATGAGATTAATATGTTCCAGTGATGATGGTTATATCTCATAAAACATTATGACTTATCAATCCACTACCATCCTAGTAAATAAAATTAATTTAAATATTATATAAGTAGAAAGGATCCTGTAACTTTATCAATGATGAGAATTTAGTAGGATCTAATATTCTTAGACTTATAAAGGATGGAAATGAGAATCATATGTAAGGACCTTCGTTTTTATGGATTGTAATTTTAAGAAGAAATTTGAATTTTTACTTTAATATTCTTGTAAGGGGTAAAATGATCTTTTCCCCAAGAAGATGATCTCAGATAATTTTTCTGACCACTCTGTTGGTCTTGAAATAGGATGTTTACCCTTGTATAAGAGTTTTGTGGAATTCCAATCTATTCAAATTTTAGCGAATAATTAATAATTAATATTTAATTAAATAAATATCAAATTATTTTCATAGGTTTGTTCGGGGATGTATTTTGAACAGAGCATCATATTGAGATTCCATCTCCACTTTTGATTCCGAAATAGAGTTTTTTTTCCTATGTTGGGCATAAACTTGAGATGGGCACTCGGGCTGGTCAACCCCCTTTCTTTTTCTTTTTATTTTATTTTTCTTATTTTCTTTATTTTATTTTTCTTTTATTCCTTTTTTCCTTTGGATTCTCATGAACACCCCTTATGGATCTCCTTTGTCACACAACTGAGAGAGGAAAATGGAGATAAAGAGAGTGAAAGAGAGAGGGAGAGAAGGAGGTACCACAGTGGAGCTCGGGACGTGCCATATCATTGTCCGACATCCATGGAACACAGAAATGGGTGAATATTCTATGGATTATGCCCAAAGGTAGTCCATTTGTAGGGTTTTTCTTAAATCCCCATAGATTTATTGTTTAAAGTTTTAAATCCCTAGTATGTTTTCATATGGCCCCTTGTGGCCCGATCTACTATTTTGGGGTGAAAATGGGGGTTTTAGGGCGATTTGGGGGGGGGTTCCATTTAGGAAAAACTATCTACATGGTGTGTGGTTTAGGGAACACACACCATGTGTTCTTCCTATTCAGAGAAGATAAAGTTTTCAAAGTATACACCATGTAATGGTACTCGACCTTATAGTCGAGTACCTGGCTGGACTACCTGTGTAGGGGTACATGGTCTTGTAGAGTATACATCTAGACCCCATGTGGGTCACAAACTGTGTAGAAGTACACGACCAGGACGAGTACGTGTCTAGGATGTTTGAGGGACACGGGTAGGTACCTTGTGTAGGGTACAGGCTATGTACCCATTTTACATGTCGTGTACTTGGGCATTTACACACCAAGTATAGGTAGAGTACATGCCCAGGTGGGGAATTGAGGGTACATGATGCGTACTAGGGTAACATGTCGTGTACTCTACCTTTGTTACCCTTTGAGGGTTTTTTCATATATTTTTATCCAGAAGTTAGAATTGGACCTGTGAGTAGTCCATTCTGAGTATATTTTCACATAGATCACAATGTTAAGACACATGTGATGTTTTAAGGACTCCTTGGTATAATTTTAACATTTTTCCTAAATGGAGAGGTTCTTCCTCTAGGATTTGAATCCAGTGTCTCCTAAGAGTGAGACCTATTCTAAGATGGGATATGAACCATCTCCCTTGACCTATGAATTTTTAAATTTTCCTTTGAGGATGTTTCCCTTTTGAGATGTTCCATTCTCATTTATGAGGCCGTGATACTAGTTGTTACCGATAATCCTTGGTATGATTCCTCTATTCAAGTTTTGACCTAGAGGATCTTGAGTAGGATGCCTCTATCTTCTTCCTATACCAAGGATCCCCTATGGGATAACTTTTCTTTTAATATGACCTAGGGAATCCCTCATAGGAACCCTTTTCTATATATCATTATAAGGATCCCACGTAGGATGACTCTGACTTCTTATGCGACTATAGAGGGTCCACTATAGGATGCTTTCACCTATATATTATTCCGAGGATCCTGTGTAGGATGACTCAATCTTGATTACCATTTAAGGATCCCCTATAGTATGACTTAGTTTTTCTTACCATTTGAGGATCCCATGTAGGATTCCTACATTACCTTTATAGCTAGGGATCCAAAGTAGTATTCCTTCCCTTATGCATGGACCTTGAGGATTCTGTATAGGATTAATCCTTTTACCTTCTCATCTGAGGATCTCGAGTAGGATGCCTTCGCTTATGTATATACCTTGAGAATGCCAAGTAGAATTCACTTTCAATATTTTGACTTGAGGGACCCAACAAGTTCTCTGTTGTTTGACTGACCTTGAGTTAGTACGTTGGGTTTGGGTAGATAAGGTAGGGGGTGTCACCTTAAAACCCTTGCCGAACTTGTAAGTGCATGGGTATTTGGAAGTAGTGTTGGATTTTGGGGTTTGATCACCATCACTATTTTGTTTATACTTTCACCTATTTATTGTTTATGTAATGATGTTAGCCAGAGGTGCTTCATGGTTGGTGGATATTGAGCCTGACATGAGGTGTCTTTATTTTTATTTGTGATGACCATACATTTTTCTTGGTATCTAGCTTCTAATCCATGTTATTTCATATGTGTATCTTTATACCCAGAGGTACTACTTGGGATTTGACTATTTAGCCTGTATGTTTTGATTATTATATTAATGGAATTTCCATAGGTGCTTTATAGAATCTGGTTGTTCATCCTATGACTATGATACACAGACATGGCATTCCTAGTAATGATACTCATGGATGATTATGCTATCCCAAGTGACAAGAATTATCTCACTCTCCTCTAGTTTATATGTGATGATGATGATTATGCTCTCCTCAATCTGGTTATACTTGTGGATGATTATTCTCTCCTGAGGGATAGGGATGATTACACTCTCCCTAATTGGTTACTCGACTATAGTGTTGGGCATGGCATCTCACATCGTTGGATACCTAGAATTATTACCCTCTTATAGATGGTATGTATGATTCTACTATCCTTAATTATAGACTCTTGGGATGGGCATGACATCTCATTGGTGATTTGTCCTTACATATCGCCTAAGGGTCAAATCCTTAGGGATTATCTGAGTTTTGAATGTCATGACCGCCTATGAACTAGGACCCATGGCTTAAACATTGGAATAGATTTACATAGAATGAGTAGCATGGTGTCTTAATTAGTGACCATTTACAGGATATCTAGACGTACATCCCTATAATCCTTCTTTATAGTGATTGGAGGCGAGTACAGGTGAACCCAAGCATAGGATGAGTATCCCCCTATAGGGATGTAGCTTGCTTAGAGATATTTCTAGTATTGGACGAATCATGTATATTTTGATTGGGATTATAGACCTAGAGATTTACTTGATGATACATAGATTGAGAGGTATGACATCTAGCTCAATTCCCTTGCACAAGATGTCTAAGCGATCAGTATTACATACCCAAGGATCGACTGTTGATTCGTTTTATGCTATTTCATTCAATTACTCATGAATATTCATATTTATGTATAAATTTATTGGTTTGGTACTATACATGTATACATATATAGATATGGAAATCCATGGTGACACTTTCCCAGTTGGCCAAGATTAAGGACCCAGGGGTTGACTGTGGTTTCACATTTATTGGTTTTACTTATATTTTCAATTATGTCTCATCTAGGCTGAGAACATTGATTTTGCATGCACTTATAGTAGTGTATTTATAGGTTCATCATTGGGGTGGACTATTGAGATTATTTCTAAAACCTTCATCTTCACCTTGGTGTACGTGTAGACCTTATGTATGATTTTTAGGTTGAGCACAGTTGTATGGTAGATAGGTCTGAGGCTCATAGTTGTATGATCGAGTGGAGCTACTCGTGTGGGTTCTTATGATCAGGTTGGTGTAGTTAAGCAATGTTTAGAGACTGGGTATGTGGTATGGCTCAAAGTTAGTAGTATATAATTTTAATTTTATTTCAGTTTCTTTTATACTTATGTATCTGTATGGTCATCCTCGTGGGTGACTGTGTTGTATGACATAGTTGTTCAAACTTTCATAGAATTTTCATTTATTATTATTGCATGCTCTATTTCAATTATTTACTACTTATACACTCTGTTTATTTACTATTGTGTATGAAACTTAGTTGTTTCTGCTATTTTCTTACTCTAATGCGAGGGAATAGTCTCCCAAATATCACACCCTAGGCCCTCACTGCTAGTTGGAAACCACTGGTGTATGGGGAGGTTATCTTGAGGCCTCATGGAGAACTGGATCGGAGCACCGGTTTAGTGTAATCTAGGTCAGGAAGTTACATTATAAGGGAAGTAACATCATTATTCCTTTCTCAAATGATTTATCAACCATCCCTTATAGATAAGATAAATAATAACCAAAGAAATTATGTGGAAATTTAGAAGAAGTTAGAATCTATAAGAAATGGGGAATCCTTTGAGTTCAAAATTTATGATGAAGAATTCATAATATTTGAGTCACAACTATGTATACCATGAAATCCTGAGATAAAGAGGGAGATTTTGAATGATTCATATAGATCAACCATCTCCATCCACCTAGGGAGCACAAGTATGTATTGAGATCTCCAAAATCACTATTGTTGGGACAATATGAATAAGGAGATCACTGAATATACATCAAAATTCCTAGTATGATAGCAAGTGAAGGTTGAAATAAAAAATTATAAGGGGATGATGAAAACATTGCCTATACCTATATGGAAATGAGAAAACATTATCATGGACTTTGTCATTGGAATTATGAAAACATCCAAAGGAAGTAATTCTATATGGGTTGTTTTAGATTGTCTTATAAAGAAAACTCACTTTATTGCAATTTTATAGGACTTATAACTCAATAAAATTACAAAGATATACATCAGAGAAGTGGTGAGGTTGTATGGAGTTCCATTATTGATTGTATCAATCAATATTTTATATTTAACTCCAAGTTCTAGAAAAGTCTCCAATATGCTGTAAACATAGAGTTGAACTTTATTACAACTTATCACCCTCAAACTGATGGATAGTATGAGTAGACCATTAAATAACTGGAAGTCATGTTGGTAGAATTCTCAATGGAATTCAAATAAGGATGATATAAATATCTTCCACTAGTTGAGTTCTCTTACAAAAATAGTTTCCACTCATGCATCGAGATGGACTCATATGAATCCCTCTATGGGAATAGATTTAAAACACCTACATGATGGGATAAATTTGTAGAACATAAGCTAATAGGACTTGAAATGGTCTAAGAAATGGTAGAAAAGGTGAAGGTCATTCAACAACACATCAGGGCTACCTAAAGTTGACAAAAGAGATATGTAGACAATCATTGATGGGACTTAGAGTTTGAGGTTAGAGATAAGGTATTCCTCCACATATCTCTATATAAGAGAGTATTGATATTTGGTAATAAGGGAAATATAAGTTCCAATTACAATATCCCCTTTGATATTATTGATTGCATCAGAGCTATGGAATATCGATTAGCACTTCCACCAACCATGTCACAATTACATGATGTATTCTACATATCCCTCTTGAGGAAGTATATACCAGATCTGTCACATGTACTGAATTTAGTGGTGGTATAGATGGTAAATGATATATCTTATGAGGATTATCCAGTGAAGATATTGGACTATAGAGATAAATTTATATGCAACAAGGCCACTCACCTGGTTAAATTACTATGGAGGAACTACAAATACGCAGATACAACATGGGGAATAGAGGAAGCAATGAAGAAGAAGTACCCTCACATGTTTCCACCTTAGTATGTAAAATGAAATTCCAAGGGTGAAATGTTATAAGGGGGGAATAATTTAACAACATAATATTTTTATGAAATATTTCTCTTAAAATAATTTGATTTCTTCATTAGCTCATGTTCCATGCAACACTGAGTTTAAATGAACCATGATATACTATTAAAATATTATTATTTTAACATGACCATTATGACCTATCCATTGAATTGGAAGGAATGAATATGAATAAAAATATTATGAAATATATTTATTTATTAATTCTTAGGTAATAAACATGTATTTTTTTGTGAAGTCATTTTATTTTTCAAAAATATGTTTTCTTCAAAAAATGATTTCATTTCTTTCTATGAGAAAATAAATATAATTAATTTTGAAGCTTTTAGAAAATTTATATGATAAAATAAAATTAATTTTTTAATTCATAATGTAAAAATTATCTTAGGATTAATTTTTAATAATTTTCTAAATTTTTTGATATTTTAATGAATAATGAAAAATACTGATTTACATTGAAAACTGTATTTTATTTTAAAGTATTTATAAATTAAAATTATATTTAGGAATAATTTTAAACTATATTTAGTTAATTTTTATCATAAATAATCTAATTTTGGTCTTTAAAATTAAATATATACATGAATTTATAATACAAACATTTTATACTTAAAAAGGAATTTTTGGGAAAAATTATTTTTCATTGGGTTTTTCCGGTTTAATAAAAAATTAAATTCCACCACTTAAGTGTTTTTAATTTTGAAAAATGGATTCCATATCTGGAATCATGATTTAAAAATTTAGTAAATATACCCCTTTTATTTTTAGTTGATATAAATAGTAGCCTTAGTAATTTTTGTTACGAGGGAAAGGGAAATTGGGTAATTAAGGGTAAAAAATAAAATAGCAAGGACAATAAAATGACCCAAAAACTTACCCCAATTTTATTTGATGAGTAATTTACATCCCTAATAATTTATGTTTTAGTTATATGACCATTTTATTCTATTTTTATATGATTATAACCTTTATAATATTTTACTTAAATAAAATCCAAATATGTCACACTATTTTTTTAATAGGTATAACATTATTAATATGTGGTTATCTAGAATATATGTTCAGTCATAAATATTATTTTAAAATATAAAATATTTATATTCATGATGGTATTTTATTTTTAATTTTTAGGGAATAAAAAATTACCTTAAAAAATTACATAACAATGATGCATTAATTATTAAATTATTGAAAATATCAAATAAATGATATTAAAAATAATAAAATAAATATAAATTGAGACATTTAAGGTGATACACAAATTATATAAATTACCATGACATTTTTTGTATATAATAAAATAGTTTGTTTGAATTTTACTTTTTCTATTGACGATTTTAAAGTCAAAGTAATGAATAGTATTAAATTTGACAATAATGATATTTTATGGAATTGATATTTTATTAAATTATTTAAAAATAATAAAAAGATAAAATAATAAAAAGGGATAATATATGGTCTAAAACTTCATCCCCTATTAATTTATATTCCATTTGGAAGAATTTGGATCTAGAATAGTCTTATTATATTTTAATATTGTGAGAAATTCCAAAAACACCCCTCTCCTCCCCTTATATATACCACCCTCAGCACCCCTTCTCCCCACACCTTAAAAGACTTGAAGCTAGTAAAATATCTTTCAAAAAATCTCCTGCCCACTCTCCCCATGTACAAGTTCTTCTAGTCTCACCAAAAGACCAATTCAAAGTTCCTGAAGAGGTCCTTCAAGGAGGTGATATTCAAGAGGTAACATTCTCAAACTACCTCTTTTAATTTCTTTTCTTATTCTACATTCTACTCACCTATTTAATCCATCAAAACATAATAAATCCAGAATAATTTATATAATATAATGTTATATTTATAATATAATATCTTCTTTCCATCCTTTTTCCCATCTCCTCTAATTCAAATTAAGGAAACCATTGTCCAAATTATGGCGGTTAACCATCTATGCAGATAATGAGTTTTTGTTTTCCATTACAACCTTCAAGGATGATCATAAAACTTTTATTATGTTTAAATAAGATTTTGATAAGTGTATTATAACTTATTTCATGTTATGAAACTAATATGTAGACATAAAATTAAATAAAATGAAACTAATTCACGATGGTTAGAAAAACCACCAAAATAAACTAAAAATTTATCATTATTTTTTTATCAAATGAATCATCTTGATGTCATAAAAAAATGATACATGAGACCATTTAATCTTTTGGAAGTTTATTAATTCCATTTCATTTCACTTCTAGAATAGTATTCCCATTCAAAAAGAACTTCCACAATTATACACAAGTGATCTGACCATGAAACCATGAAATTAACACTCCTTGAACAACGAAATTAAACCTTATAACTCATATAAATGGACAAAAATTAACATAATAAAATTATAATAAATAAAATATACATGGAATATGTTCTTAATTAATCAATTAATAAATATAATTTGATTATCCATGACATTAATGGAAAGAAAATAATGTATTTGGACATAAGGTAAGAGATTTCTCCGAACATCCATATTTTTTTGGGTTACACTTTATCTATATTTACCTCAATTTATCTCTTCATTATTATTATATAATACTCTTATATTCTATTTATATACACCAAAAATATGTATGTAGTTCAATTCATCTTTATTTTATGGGGAATTAAATGTTTTAAAAGGTTCCCTTTTCAATTCCTCTCGATAACCAAACCTGATTAAATGGAACATGTCTATTTCTTATCCATTTTAAAGTATACTCCATAAAATTTTTTAAGCCTAAAATATCTTTCTAAAATAAATCAATTTATAATGAAAAACTTTTTTTGTTCATTTCTGGTTTTATGCAAACAATTACGCCTTTATCTTCTTTAAAGACTCTTTATTATTTTACCTAAAATCGCATTTAAGTGGCACATTTATAATGTTACCTAACCACTATTTTTCATGTTTTCAATTAATCTAGACATCATTATTCTTGATATATTCTTATTTTTTCCTTTATGAATGACCATTAATGATTTAAATCCCTTATTTCATGGATAAAATTATTATTCCCCCTTTGTTTATGCTTTATTTCATGATTGTGATACCCATTTCTTTCCATGGGTAACCCTTATATTTATTTCTTATGTTTGACTCTTTATGTGGCACACATATGCATGAACATGTTATTATGGGTGCACCTAGATACCAATGCAATGCATTGGGTAATTTTTTAGTCACATTAGATGTTATGTATGGGATTAGGGAGTAAGACTAATCCATTATGGGTCTCTATCCACCATATGATATAGTCTTGGTAGTTATCTTTGAATCATGTTTATGTCATGTTATATATTGATTCCACTTTCTTATTCTACCAAGATCATATGATTATATGTTCTATATGTTATGGTTCTATATGTTTATTCACAATCCATACCTTTTATGTTGTCATGTCACACCTTCTAACTCATGTGCTATGCTTCATTTCCATGTTTATTCTCTTACTAGGATTTTTAGATCATCCCTTTTGTCTATGTATTCCCTAGGTTATCCTATGAAATTATATGAGATAAAAATGAGTTATGATATCATTATTAAGATTAATAAAAATATTTTTTATTCCAGTTTCATGTTTCTTGATTATGTACCTAGTCTTCCAAAGACACTAGAATTTTCAATCCTTGGTTTGTATTTCATGGATAATTATTATTAAAATCATTTAATAATATTTGTAAAAGGATTGGTTCACTATAGTTAGACTGAAATGGAATATCACATGAAAAATATAGGAATAATCAAGAAGAATCATCATCCCAAATCAACATATATAATAACACAATTCAATGGTGTTACTGCGATTAAAGGCAATGAAGAAACAGAAAGGATTACTCACTAAGATAAATGTAATGCAACTGTAATAATTGAAAAAAATGATCCGAAAGAGTCATAGGTCTCCAAAATATCCCTTAGGAGCCTTTAGGTCTAGAGGGAGAAGGGCTTCAATGAATGAAATAAGAAATTATCTGTGTAAAAACACGGGGGAAAAAGAATTTTGGGGGTCGTCTCTCTCGCCGCTACCAGGTACATTACCTAGGAGATGACGAGCCTTACTTTGGTCCCCCCTAGGAGGGGGAGGGTCATCTTGTGCATCTCCATGGGGATCGTCCATTCTTCACCTTCTCGAATCCTGACTACCTTCCTCCCTTCCCTCAGATTTCAGTAATCCCGAAAGTTCCCAAATGCTTCGCGGGCCTCCCGCTTCTACCGATTTCAACCCTAGAATTTATTGAGGTGTCCTCCCTACTGGAACTGACCTTGATCACATGACTCAAGTGACTCTGGCCATTAGTGGACTCCTTCGACCACTATATTTTCAAATCATGGGGTTTACAGGAGTGAGTCACGGTTGGTATTCTCGATTACAGAAACATTATGACCTGCTTTGGCTTATAAGAAGATATGATTCACGCATGATCGAGCGCGCCTCGCTTCTGTGTTGGTGCTTGATTCTTCCTCCTCAAATGGTCATATAACTTTGACATGAAACAGGACCCTTCTAAGCTGGCGATTTGGGTAAGTTTCCCAGAACTCCCACTTCCATTTCAAAATCTCTCTATCCTTCGGTTGCATGGAAATTTGGTCGGGTGATTCCTATGTACTGATAGTCGGACCCACATGGTGTGCCACCTGATTTCCCCAAGGGGCTGTGTCGAAGTGGATGTATCAAAGGCACCTGTTGACTCTTTCTGGATTGCCGTGGGAGAAGAATTCCGATACAATCAGTCCGTTATCTTTGAATCTTGGTGTGAATACTGTTCTTCGTGCAAGAGGTTGGGACATAATCTGGAGATTTTTAGGTGAAGGGAGAGGCAATAGGGAGATGTTCTAGAGGTCCACGAGGAATGTGTCTAAGGTGGTTCTCTTGTTGTTGAGACAGGTGCAGGGTCTACTGGTTCCGATCAAGGGAATTTTGAGATGGAGGAAACCAGGTGCTTGGGTGGAGCTAGGATGCATAAATCTGTTATGGCCTCCCCTCCAGGGCCGAGTGTAGTGGAAGCTTTCAAAAGGCTTCAGAATAATCTGGCTAGCCCTCCTATGGAAGGGGGAACCTAGGCCAGTGGAGTGGAGGAATCAATTTTAGACACCCTCAATGCACCTACTCAGGCTTCGGGAGAGTATGTTGGAGCTGCTGGTGCTGTTGGTCCATCTTCTAGGGTGGTGGCTCCATGAAAATATGTTATGGCGGTGCACACTAGCAGTTTCAGGAACTTTGGTAGGGTGTCTCCTGGTGAGAGTAAATCGAAGACAGACCATGAGTGAGAGTAGTCTTCACATGGGGTACACAGGACACTAGATACCAAGAAGGACACCAACTTGTGGGGCACCCTGTCCTTTATTTACCTCAGTAACTGATTTGGAATCTTGAGAAACGAGGGAGAGTCTGAGGGAAATTCAAAGGGTCCATCTGAGGCGGATTCTGAGGGTGATGAGAATTTTTTTAATGATAATGGCTTGGGAGGAGTGGGAAAAAACTTTCATAGCCAAAGAAGGAAGAAAGGGAACAAAGAGAATAGGGACCCAGGGTACTGCATTGTTTCTAGGATGCCAAATTCGAAGGGGTTCAAAGACTACTCATACCTTTCAAGACTGATGGAGACATGGTTGAAAAAAAGGGGGTATACAACAGAAGCTTGAGATTCAGCCAGTGGAGGGAGAGGAAGGCCATAAAGCCTTGGTCTTCGAATCTCAAAATCAAGAGACTGAACCCTCAAAGGAAGGAGATCAACAAGAGGAGCTGCACCTAAATATAGAGGAGGCGACAACAGCGGTAACCCCTAGTCCATAGTGTGAGGAAGGAACTAGTATGTTTGGTGCAGAGGAAGTAGAGGTGCATGAGAGGGAACCAGTTTCAACTGTTAAGGTGGGAGCGGGGGGGGGGGGGGGTGCCTAGGGAGCCGGAAGGAGAATTCGTGATCAGGGAAGATTCATGGGAGTTGTTGTTACAATCCGAGGAAGAGATGGCAGGGAAGGTGGTATCCGTACGTGCTTCTATTGTGGTTGCGGAAAGGATGTAGGAAAGATTGATTCAAGTTGACATGAATACGGATAAAAGCGAGTGGATTGGAAGACAACACCTAATCCTAGTCAGAGGTTTCAACAACAAGAATATAGTTGAGGAGGAGTTATTGCGAGAGTGGGGTAAGCTGGCTTCTCATTTCGAAGACATTATCTGAGACGACCCTGAAAAGAAGGTAACAACTCTTTCCTTGAAATTTTTCAAGGAATTCAAGTCAAATGGGTTCAAGCTAGTTGTTAATAATTTTTTATGTGATATAGTTTCTAATGGATGGGTTGTACTGTTTGGTTTCACACTTTCCCCATAAAATTGTCTCTTTAATAAAAATATATATTTGGAGTGTAGAAATCAGATGTGCATCACCCTAAAAGCCCACTTCATGGTGACTATATGACGTGTAATCCCATTACACATTGTGTAAACCATAAAGCTCATGTACATTGAAAAACCCATAACCTTTTTTTAAAATATCAATTTTTAAACATTACACGACATGTAATTTTTACACAGAATGTACTCCTTTCATGTTGTGTACCGAGTTCATGGAATCTTCTCAACAAGAATTACACAATGTGTATTACCATTACATGACATGTATTTATCCTACAGACTGCAAAAAATCTACTTTTCAGTAGAAACTCAAAAAATACTTTAATTATTCTCAGAGATCAGGGAGAACCTACAAAGATATTACACATTTATACCCAGAATCCATTAATTTAAATAAACATACATCCCTAAACTTTAGGTAATTTTTCCCCAGAAAATGTTCTCCATCCTCAGGATTCCCAAGACGTACCCAATTAAAGAGGGAAATGAATAAAGGGAATGAAAAATACATGAAATCATGTAATGGGATGTTAAATTCATTTCCTCTTAAATGTTAAATTAAATAAATAAACTTCTATTACCTTGAGATGGTAGTCCTTGAAGGTTTTGGGCATAGAGAAAACAAACATCAGGCATAAGGATAATTAAAATTTATTTTAATTTCAATTTCCCATAACCCTAATAGAGGATCTATCATGTTAAGTTTATAATTAATTTATTTAGATTGGAAGAAAGAAATTACCTCGACTTAGGTTTCTTTCTTTATAGTTGATATTGATCATTTGAAGTGACTCTTTCAGATTACCTTCATTGTGATTGTGAGGATCCAAGGTTATAATTCCTCTAGCAGTGATCTACATGTTCTTTTAATGATCTTCGAGCAATTCCACTCGATCTCTGGGTGCTAGAGAGAAAAATTGAATGTATTGAATTATTTGTTCTTGATCATCCATTCTTCAGTCTTGAAGAAATATCTCTTGCATTCTCATTCTTGAGAGGGAGAGAGATGGATGATTTTAAAGAGAATTCATTATGCACAACAATTATATCTTTTTCAATTACCCACAGAATAACTATAATGGTCTATTTATAGAGGCATGGTTTATGTTAGAATATTGTTTATATGAATTCCAACCCTTTATTAATATTAAAACCTTTAATAAACTCCATGCCACAAAATAATAATATAATAATTATTTTTTGGCATGTGCTATCTTATTCAAATGATAAATAATATTTATCAACTTTTAAATAATTATTTATCACCGGACGTAGTTTTGGTCTATTTTAACTCCTCAGTATTTATTGAATACCTGAATAAATATTTTATTTATAAATTAATATTTCATTCACATACTGGAGAATAAATATTTATTAAATATTAAATAAAATAAATAAATATAATTTTATTCACTTTCCAATAAATAAATATTTATTTAATTTATGCGATCAGTATAAATTGAATAAAATTATTCCTCAGTATTGGGAATAATATTTATTCCATTAATTAAATCCAAAATAAAATTTAATCAAGATCAACGAAAATACTTAGTGTGTGTATCTCTAGTATTATTTATCATTGGTGTTAGGAAATATTGCCTAAAGTCTATGATTACTATCTAGAAATGGGTTAAGGCACCCAAGAGAAAGAACTTAATGTTGTAATATTGACTATTATATATGAACACTCATTGTGTAATATTATCTCTTTGGAAAAATATCTCATCAAGTAGGTTGCATGTTGGTGTCATCAACCTATATACTTGATACATCTTTATTTGAATATCCCAAATAAACACGTTGATACACCGTGGCCATGGAATTTTGGTGACAGTTATATTCCAATCAAAGGACTGAGATATCAACTGCCATAAATATGGAAGGGAAAAATCCTTGATTGACTTATCTATTAATGAAATGTCAATCATGACACACCCAACATACCCTACTTCCCACCAACATATGACATGACAACTTTTGCTGGTAAATATAAGTGTGTGAGTCATGAAATTCACCAATGATAATCTTAAAGTCAAAGGACCATTACACACACTTATAGATAGGAATATTGGATGACACCAAATCATAGAAAATTCCTACTAGTAGGTCTGTTCTTATAATCTTCTATCTTAGAGATTACCAAGTGCGAACTTCATGAGAAGAAGCCTCATCTGCTTACGAGTACTCACAACTAACAGTTGATATACCATGTGTCCAATCATAGTATGTTATCTAACCATAGAACTATATTAAGAATATTGTCATTACACTTAAAGGTTATCATCATAGAGGGGAACTGATATGACCTTATCAATGTAAAAAATACTCTTAAATATTATTACATTAATGTCTTGTAGAAAAATGAAAAATATGTAATAAGATGTTTAATTAATATTCAATACATTGTATATACATGTATTCAAAGTACAATCAGTTGTTCCTAGGACACTAACTCCAAAAAATACCACTTTTACTAGATCCAATTTCCTATGGATTTTATTTCTCTAGACCTCACATGATAATCATGTTTTTGGTGAGTTAAGGATTTAGTCAAGGGGTCCACCACATTGTCTTCCATGGAAATACTATTCACTTCAACCTCACCTCTCTAAGAAAAATCCCTCAAGCGATGATACTTCCGAAGTATATGATTCATCCACTGATGTGACCTTGGATCCTTTATGAGGGCCACCACCACATTATTATCATAATAGAGTGTTATGGGATCTTTATTTCTAGGTACCACATCAATATCATGGATGAAGTTATGTATCCATACTACTTCTTAGCATCTTTAGAAGCTAAAATGTACCCTAACTCTACTATAGAATCTATGACCAAAAATTTATTTTATCTTTTATAGTTCACAACACTTCTATTCAGAGTGAATATGTATCCCATTTACACTTCATGTCATCTTGATATGTTTGGAAGCTAGAATCTCTATATCCTCTAATGACTAGTTCCTCATCTCCTCCATAGACTAGGAATATATCCTTAGTATTCCTCAAAAACTTATGGATAGTCTTGACTAATATCCAATGGTGGTCACCTATATTAGCTTGATATTTGGATACCACACTCAATGCATAGGCAACATATAGCCTAGTACATAACATAACATACATGACTGAACCAATCACTGATGCATAGGGAATCCTTTCCATTCGATTTCTTTAGTCATGTGTCTAAGGAAACATTTTCATAGAAAAATTAATGCCTTGTGACGTTTGAAACAATAAACTCTTGGATTGTTACATATTAAATATCTTAAGTATCTTGTCAATATATGTACCTTGACTTAGGCCGACCGGTCTCTTGGATTTATCATGATGGATCTTGATCCCAAGAATATACGATGCCTTGGCTAAGTCCTTCATGGAGAAACAATTATTCAACCATGCCTTAATAGACTATAAGTCTGGTATTTCATTTCCAATAAGTAATATTTTATCGATATATACTATTAAGAAAATGAACACACTCCCACTAAACCATTTATAGACACACGACTCACATTCATTCTTTATGAAACTAAATTATGTTATGTTCTCATCAAAATGAATGTTCCATGACTTGGAAGATTTCTTTATTCCATAAATGGATCTTTTCAACTTGCATACCTTTTTGGCATCCTTTGGAGTCACAAACCCTTACGGTTATGTCATATAGAAATATTCTTGAAGGTTACTATTAAGGAAGGCTATTTTGGCATCCATTTTACAAATCTCATAATCATGGAAGGACATAATGGAAAGTATAATTCTAATGGATTACAACATTGGAATTGGTGAAAAGGTTTTTTATTAGTTAATGCCTTGATTCTGTTTAAACCCTTTTGTAACCAATCACACCTTATAGGTATTGAATTGTTCTTCCATGTCCAGTTTCTTCTTGAATATCCATTTGTAACAAATGGGATTTACATCTAATTGAGGTTCTACCAATATCCATACTTGGTTTTGGTACATAGAATCCATTTCATAATTCATGTCTTCTTGCCACTTGGAAACATCTATGACACTTATTGCTTCCTTGTGGGTTAAAGGATCATTATTATCAACTAATAATGAGTCACCATCCTCAATAACTAGAAAACCATAACATTCTAGTTCTCTAACCTCTCTTGTACTTCTACACAGTACTTATTTATTCAGAATAGTTTCTTCTTCTATGAGGCTTTGTATAATCTATTCCTACACCAACCCCTGTGTTCCTTGAGCCAAGACTTCATCAAAGTCTATCTCCCTCCCACTATATATTTTATATATGTGCTCCCTCTCAGATAATATGGTGTTTCTTTCAACTATAACCTTTTTTATGAGGGTTTATATAGGTGATATCCCCTTTTTTACCTTAGGGTATCCTATAAAGGTACACTTTGTGCCTCGAGGTTCATGTTTGTTACTTGAACATGCCTTAACAAATGATTCGATTCCATACACATGTAAATTTGATAACATAGTTTTTCTTCCACTTCAAAATTTGTATGGAAAACCATTTATTGATTTAGTTGGTACTTGATTTAGTATATGTGCTGCTGTTTGTAACATGTATCCCCAAAAGGATAATGAAATAATCACATGAATCATCATTTATCTCACTATGTCCAAGTAGGCGTGGTTCCTCCTCTCCCTTATACCATTCCATTGAGGTATATAAAGAGGAGTGAGTTGAGATAAAATCCCAAACTCCCATAAATAATCAATGTCTTGATTGAGATATTCTCCACCAAAGTCCGAGCAGAGTATCTTAATATTCTTACCAATATGGTTCTAAACTTTATTCTTGTATTCCTTAAAATTTTCAAAGGAATTTCACTAATACCTCATTAAGTAGACATATCCATATCTACTAAAATCACCCATAAAAGTTCTGAATTATGAGTGACCACCCCTTACTTCAATAGGAAATGTTCAACACACATCTTTATGAACTAATTTATGAAGATCTTTGGCCCTTTTATCTTTCCTACTAAATAGGGATTTAGTCATTTTTCCTATAAAAACACATGACATACACTAAGTTTTTTTAGTTTAAAATAATCTAAATATCCATGTTGATGTAATTTAGTCGAGTGCTTTTTTTTACATGAACTATCTGGTGATTCCAAATTCGGGTGTGGTATGAATCATGTGAGGTTTTTTCATTATTGATTTTCATTACTTGGTTTGTGCAGTCGAACACAAATAGAGATTTATTTAAATGTGCCTTAACATAAATAGTTATATATTTATAAAATAAGAAACTTTTATTTCAAAATTTGAAAATAAAACCATCTATATCTAGTCTGGATACTGATATACTATTTTTGGTAACATATGACACATAATAACAACCTTTCAAAACTAAGATCATTCCAGCCAACAACATGAGGTGTTTGTCCCAGATAACCACAACAATAAGTTTAGCTCTATTGGATGCTTGTAGATCTACCTCCCCTCAGTTAATTCTTTTGAATCTACTTGGTTCCTATATTTGAATACATATGTGAGCAGCACAAGCTACATATAATAACCAATTTTTAGAAATAGATAAGTTGAACTCGATAAGAAACACAACTAGATCTTCCCCTTGCTTCTTAGGTTGAGTTCATTTTTTCTTCCACTGGACCTTCTTGACACATTAGAAACAAAAAGTATCCAGTTCCCTTGATTTCCCCTTGATCCTCTTCTTGGAAGGGTGTTATGAAGATTCCTTGAACTTGTAGATTTTTTCTTGGCATTTTTTCTTGTTCACCATAAGGACTGAAGGATTTTCATGCTTCTCATCCTTATCCAATTGGAAAAAAGAGTGAGAAGATATGGCATATAATTCTTGATTTTTTTCATATTAAAATTCACAATAAAACTAGAGAATCTCTAATAGGGTGATGTAAGAATGAGATCAATTCCCAGTTCTTTAGGCAGTTTAAACCCTAGAACCTATAGGTTATCTATGTAGAAAATGAGCTTGAATACATGAGGTACAGCTTTAGAACCCTCTACAAGGTTACTCTAAAAAGAACTTTTTAAATGCTAAACCGATCTGGTCTAGATCTCTCCTAATATAGGACACATAGATGCTCAGGCATGCTATACACATCCATGTTTTCATGATACTTCATGAACTCACTAGAAATAGATGAAATCATTTAACATTAAACATCGACTGCTTTGTTCATACATTTCTCATAGACTAAGAACTCTTCTTCACTCACCTCCTTGACAGGTGAACCAGGAAGTGAGTATTCTAGCATGTATGATTTCCGTTCGTGGTGCAAAACAACCCAAAGGTATCTTTACCATTATTAGAAGTTACTGCTTGTTAAAAGATAAAATTTCTCTAATATGGATGATAGTTATAGTGTGGATGATTATATTTTCATTTGTCTTACAATTTAAAAGAGTATATTATTAGTACTTTTCTTGATTACAAATTATGCGAGATATAATAAATTAATTATTTTTATTAAATTTCCCATTATTTTAAAAATTCCCAATATCCATCCCCATTGAACCCAAAATGTCTATTTTATAGGATATTCTAGAGGCAAGGATGCATATTCCCCTTCACATAACCCCAATAAGGGTTGGTCAAGCTTTTTGAAGGTATTTAGGTAGGCAGGTCTTTGCCAACTGCTGGCTTGTAGCTCCTTGATCCATTGAGTGGGCTTCCCAATCCTGAAATCCTAACTTGGATTACCTCAACACTTCCTCTAAATTACACCAAGTCTAGAAAGGGATACCCATCTTGATGAAAAATGGTTAATTCAACCCAAAACCTTCATAATAACTCCCCTTATAAAAGTAAGTGTCCCAACAAGGGTTGGTCAAAAAATTAGTTATATTGGTTTCATTCTTAATCAAGTAATGGAAGTCCAAGTCTGACTTAATATTTATTTGAGGTATTTTTTAATTTATTATGCATAAATTTTATCTTATTTTATCCTTTACATATCTTTTTAATATTAAGTCTATTTTACTTAATTAATTAACCATGTTGGATAAGACATTTATGCATAATCCATTTATATAAATTCTATATTTTCACATTAATTCATTTATTTATGTGATTTTGGTCTTGAATACATAAAATAAATAATGCATAGACAACTATAAATAAATAAAGTAAATGTCCCAACCACGAGCTTATCTAACAATTCATTTAATGAGAAGACGTTAAATCAACCTATGGCTTATGGGAATAACTCCATTTTCTGGTCTTATTATGAGTTATAACATTCCGCCTATACATCTGTGTATCATTGATTTGACATCATCATGGTTCTGTCTTGAACTGCCTCCACACACCTTGAGATGCTCCATTAATTACAAGTATTTATTACTCACACACAAGTAAGGGGAACCAAAGGATTGGTTAAAGGGGATTACATGAATACCCTTGGATTTACAATTCCTACATAATAATGGAGGGAGATATGACTCAAATACCATCATTTAATTTAATATTAGATAATTGCAAACCCATGCAATAAATTAAATTAAATAAATTTCAACACATACATAGGTCTTGTTCAAGATCATGAGCAGTCATACATGAAATGAATACACAAAAGTAACTAAATAATACTAATTTATTTATTATTTCTTCATTATTAATATAAACATGTTTTCATTAATTAATTAATGAATTAATTAATTCCCTTTAATCTTAATGATCATATTAACTTAATTAGAGATACCCATTATTTATGGAATTCATGTAAAATAAATGCCAGAACCAATAATGAAATATTTATTACAATAAATTAATTGATCATTTAAAATTATTTAAAAACATTATTAAATTTTCAAACACACATTGATGTGCCAATAAAAAATAAGGTTTTAATGCTGTAATTTTCAATTTAATGTATTTTTTAATTCTGTCATTTAATAGGAGACAACACGATTGTACAGACCAATTACACACCATGTATCTCAGTTTCCATGTATCTAGGGTATATGTCTAGGTCTATGGTGTGTACATAATCTGAACTACATGACCTATAAAAACCATCTCCACATTTTGTGTTCCACTTACCGTGTGTCCGGGATGAACACTTGGGTCATCAGTGTGTGTTTAAGTTATGATAATTAATGAAATACATGTTGTGTACACAAAATACAAGTCATGTATATCATAAATGCTCCAGGTTGTCAGTATCATGTGGTTTAACCGTGTATAATGACCACTTAGATTTCATGATTTATGCCACTAACCCATGTAGACTAAATGATATGTACACCAATATACATTGTGTAATCCGACAACCAGTGTGCTAGCTTCTTTCGGTCTACACGTGGTGTGCAATAAATGCTATGTGTGTAGTAATTGTGTGGCGCACCATGTATCTCTTAGCGCATCCAAATGTAGTGCACTATAGTACATGAAATATACTTATGAGTACATTCCATGAAACCCTGTTTTACTAGAAAAATATTTGACAGTTCCCGATAGAATCTCTGATACTTCCTCATTTGTTCGTAGACCTTTAAGAAAATGAAACACTGAATGAACATGATAAATATATTGAAGCATGTCCATTCAAATCAGATTAAAGAATGATTAACATGAAATTAAAATCTAAAAACAATTATACATAAACAAACAATCAAATAAATAAATATTAATTTAAATGTGATGACTCTGATATCACTTAAAAGTTATGGATATAGTGGAATCACATGTTGGGTGAGAGGATAATTAAAATTTTGTTTAATTTAAATTGACCATAACCATAATAGAGGATCTTGAATGTTAAGTTTATAATTAATTTATTTAGATTGGAAGAAAACAATTACCTCATCTTAGGTTTCTTTCTTCATAATCGATCTTGATTATCCAAAAAGACTCTTTTGGATTAGCCTTTTTGCAGTTAAGAGTATCCAAGGCTAGAACCCCTCTAGTGGTGATCCACATGTACTACTAATGATCTTTGAGAAACACTACTCAATCTCTGTATGCTAGCAAGACGAATTGAATGTCTTTCGTTGTTTGTTCTTGATTGCTCATTCTTCGGTCGTGAAGAAATATCTCTTTCATTGTCATTATTGAGAGGGAGAGAGATGAAGGAGTCAAAAGATAATTCACTTTACACAAAAATTCTCTCTCTTTCCGATTACCTACATAATATCCATAACAGGCTATTTATAGAGGTAGGGTTTAGGTTATAATATTTTTTAATTGAAATCTGGACCTTAAACAATATTAAAATCTTTAATAAACCCCCTAACACAAAATAATAATATAATTATTATTTTTTGGTGTGCGTCATATTTCACAAATGATAAATAATATTTACCAATTTTTAAATAATTATTTATCATCGGATACATTCTTGGTCCATTTGAACTTTTTGGTATATATTAAACACCAGAATAAATATTTTATTAATAAATAAATATTTCATTCACATATCGATGAATAAATATTTATTAAATATTCAATAAAATAAATAAATATATTTTTATTCACATGTTGGTGAATAAATATTTATTTAATTTATGCGATCAATATAACTTGAATAAAATTATTCATTAGTATTGGGAATGATATTTATTCCATTAATTAAATTCAAATAGAATTTAATCAAGATCAATAGAAACACTTAGTGTGTGAATCTCTAGGATTCTTTCTTATTAGCATTAGGTAGGTTTTCCTAAAGTCCAAGATTACTATTTAGAAACGGGTCAAGGAACCCAATGGAAATAAAATAATATTGCAAAGTTGATAACCACATACAGACACTCACTATGTAATAAAATACCTTTGAAAAAATAACTCATCAAGAAGATTGAATGACTGTGTCATCAATTTATATGCTCGATATGTCTTTATTTGACTATCTGAAATAAACATGTTGGTACACCATGGCCATGGAATTTATGAAACTATTCTATTATAATAAAAGGTCTGAGACATCAACTCCCATAAATATACATGGTACAAATCCTTCCTAAAATTATTCAATAATGACATGTCAATCATGACACACCCAATGTAACTCACTTCCCGCCAACATATGGCATGATGGGTTTGTCAGTGAATTTTAGTGCATTAGTCATGACATGAAGCAATGATAATATTAAAGTCTAAGGACCATTATACATACTCATAGATAATAATTTCCAGTGACACCAAAACATGTATAATTCCCACTGGCAGGTCTGTTCTCATAATCTCTTATCTTAGAGATTACCAAGTGCGAGCTTCATGAGAAGAAACCTCATCCTCTTATGAGTAATCACACCCAACGGTCTATATAAGTTGTGTCATATCATAGTATTTTATCCATCCATAGATCTATATTAATAATATTATTATAGAAATTCAAGGTTCTCATCATAGCGGGGAATTACTATGACCGTATCAATGTGAAAAATACTCTACGATATTATTTCATTAAAGTCATGCAGAAATATGAAAAATATGTAATAAGATGTTTAATTAATATTAAATACATCTAACATAAATTTAATCAATGTATAATCAATTGGTCCTAGGAAACCAACTCAAATAGTCCTTATGACCCCTATTTTTCCATTGGAGCTTATCTTCCTCAATGTGAACCACCTATTAATGTGTGTTTATATTATGTTCATAACTAAATAGAATTAAAAGAAATGTTATAATTTAATTACATAATTTGTGAAATGGTAAATGCTTCACTTTGACACTTGGTGTTGTTGGAGGTTGATGACCTCAACACAAGCCACCCTTGGGTTGGGTTATATAAAATGTATACAAATGTTATGGCTTAATGAGTATTTAAACTAACTTTTTCATGCATGTTGAATTTACTATTATAAATGAGTCATTTAAATTGAGTTAGATGAAATGGTACGCCACCATGCTTATCCCTTATGCTTGGATATATAATTTATCCACCTTATAAGGCGTGTTAGCCTCATAACTTATGAATGAAATGGATAAATGAGATAAATGGAAGGTTAATGGTATAACTATGTCACCCAGACCTTGTGTAATTATAAAGTGTGACCATGCCTGCAACATCTCATTACCCTATTTCAGGTATTCATCCTATATCTATTAATTTACTTATTTATTTGGGTTCATTTTGGGGCTTTTGAGGATTAATACAGTTTTATAGGGAAAATGATCTAAGGTTCATGAATTTATGTTTGTTTGAATTAATAGAGTCTGGGTATAAATGTGTCAAAGTATTTGTGGGATTCTCCCTGAGTTTGGAGATCACCGGAGATAGTTTGGGTTTTTAGTGAAAAATCTAGAGTTTTTTCTATCTACTATATTTTTTCATGATGTGAAATGCTTACATATCATGTATTTTTTTCCTGGAAAATCTCATGAATTGGTTCAAGGCATTAAAGGTTTACACACCATGAATCTGGTTCATGTCATGAAATGGACGAAAATTGGATATTAATCCAAAGTGTCAGATTTTTCAAAATATCTTCCTTTTAAGGATTTCATGTCATAAAATAGGGATTCATGAAATGTAATTATCATGATCAATAGGTTTTAGGTGAAACACACCTAATTCTATTTTCATTCACATGCATCATTTTTCTCTCAAACTTAGGAGCTCTCCTAGGTGATTTTGGAGACCTCCTCTCCTTCAAGATCATTTTGTTCAATGATTGATCTTTATTGAGGTTGTGATATATTTCTATAGGTGAGTAATCATCCTGTTTATTTATTTCCATTTATTAGGGTAGCACTTTTCCCCTATGTTTATGGATTTTTTGATCTATGATGATAATCTTCTTAATCCTTTTTAGAGTTGTTGTGTGATCTTCCTTTGAAGGTTGGCCCTTATATTGGTTTTGGTGTGATGTGTGAGTTTCTTTGAGGTATGTTGTGATTTTATTCTTCACCAACCACTTTTCTTGTTGAATTGATTTTGATATGTGGGGATTGATTCTAGGGTCTCTATTTTTGTCCTTTCATTATTTCGTGTTGGTGGATCCCTTTATGGGCATGTGTGACCTGGGTTTGAGGTACGTGGTTCTGTCTCTAGACTATGTTGGACGAACTGTATTACTCTATTTTTATAATTTTTTGATAAATGAATTGGAATGATTTAATTATGTGTGTAGAAACATGTTTTTATAAAAATATGGATTTCCCCTTATTTTGGTAAAATTAAAAGGTGTTTTAAAAGTATTGTGAAATGGAATTGTGAAATGTTTTTCAAATCATGGTTTTGATGAAATGGTTTGGAAAATGTAAAACATGGGAAACCTTGGGTACTAATGTGGAAGGTGTATTAATAGTCCTCACCCATTGATACCATCAGGGGGTTAACTCATTGGGTGTTTCTATTCTCCTTAGGCCTATTGTTCTAGGGTCTTGTTAGACCTTTTGGAAGGTCACTTGCTAGGGTGTTCCTATTATCTCTATATTTGATGCATATATCTATTGAATTGATGTGCGTGATTATCTATGTTGGGGGTATGGGTGTCCTAGATAGTCTAACATGTTGTGATCCTTGGCGTGATGTTACCTATGATTGATTTGTATTGGATTTAATATTATATTTGATACATGCTTTGATTTGACTACTTAGATATATGTGATATGCTTTAAAACTGATTTACCTTGGAAATATGGAAAAGGGGGTATTAAATATTTTATCATTATTTTGATATAAAACTATTTAACTATTTATCATGACTTGTTTTCTTTAAAGTCAATAATATTTAGATTGTTGTATATAGAATTGATATGGAACACCTTGGAAATATCCTACCGATTAAGTTTATCTCAAACCTTGTGCACCCCTTCAGTGGTGCATAATTTTTTATAACTTTCGATGTAGGGAAAGTCAAGGTTTTGTAGTGAGGTGGTGAGATTTATATAATCTATTTTTGGGTGGCTAGTGGTGAGATGGTGAGAGTTTTCCCGTACTATCACATGGATTAGCTGTTTGGTTTTAGTTCTCCTTTGTTGTTAGACTTGTATCTTGGAGATTGTTTTGCTACTTTTGGTATTATAACGATTCTAATATTTCCTTTTTGGCTATGACATATATTCTTGCTTTAATCTTCCATTGTTTCTTTCTATCATATATATATATATATATATATCATGTTCTCTATTTCAAGTTGGGTGAAATCATTCACTCTGGTTGTTGTTGATGCCCAGGTGTTATCCACTAGTCCATGGTGATTGGGAATGCCCTTTGGGTACATGGAGAATTAGGCCGGTTACCATTTTGAGAGGGAATTTTGGGTTAGTTTGTTACAAAATGGTATCAAAGGTGGTCATGCTTAGTTTTGCGGAAGTTTGTAGACTGAAGATAGGATTGTCAGAACTTGAGAGGTAGGTTGTAGTGAGTTCCTAATAAACTCTTTCTATGATGAGACTCAAGTTACCATGGGATGTTGGGATGTGTGTCTCATGTTTTTATTTTTTGATCTTAATATCACTTTTTTCTTTATGGTTTTCTTGTGTGAACTGAGATTATCCTATTGGATAATCATTTATTCTTTTTCAGCGTGAAAAAATATGCCTATGAGATATCTTTCATGTTTTCCTCAGGAGGGTGTAGCGAATGATCCTATAGGAAATCTTCCTATAGATTATAAACTTATTAGGGATATCATGTAGGAATTTCATGTTGTCAACCAAAACATACTGCAAGTACATAATGCAGTTGTTGAGGTACCTCTTGGAGATATAAGAGAAATGGATTGATCATAGGAATTCTTACGTGAGAAGCCACCATCCTTTAAGGGTATGAATGAACCTCAAGAGGTATAGGACTGGTTAGACAATATTGATCAGATCTTTGAATTCTTGGATACACCTGAGACTATCAAGGTAAATTGTACGACGTTTAGACTTGAGGGTCCTAGAAAGAGATGTTAGGATTCCATGATACATGAAAATAGGCATGTAGGCTTGGATTAGAAGGGGTTCAATATACTATTATTTTAGTAGTATTTTTCTAGAGTCACTGATGATGGAGAATCTATGGAGTTCCTCTCTTTACACCAGGGAAAAAATTCGATGTCAGTATACACCAATCGGTTTGCAGTGCTGGTTTGTTTTTCTTTATAGGTAGTAAAGAATGACTAGATAAAGGCTCAAAAAACATAAATGATTTTCTATTGGATATAAAATAATAGGTATTTATACTAAATATTTCAACCTATAAAAATATGGTAGATAGAGAAATTATGGAAGCGATGGATATGGAAGGCATGGTTAGTTATTTTTCTCGTTCTCTTCCACCTAGTGGAAACTTTATTGGCGTGTAGGGGAAAAACCAGAAGTCTAATGATCATTGTAGGAGTGGTGGAGGTGGTTCTCAGCAGTGGGACTCCTCTTCACCTTCAATTACATCTAATAGTGTGATCCTGACTTGTTATTAGTGTGTCAAGGTTAGGTTCACCTGGCATTATTTTTTTTATGCCTACGAAGATGTGTAATGGTTGTGGATGCTATGGATATCTATAGAGTTTAGGTTAGTCTATTTCTATGACTCATTATGGCAGAGATTTTTGGCTCCAAAGGCCACTAGGGTACAGCCAGATGTTTCAAATACTATAAGGCTCTAGCCATAGGCCTCAAGAGTGAATAAAATTCATGCAATAGATGAGTTTCTGGTAGAGGTAGATGTGGGTATAGAAATAGTGAGAGGTACCATATTTATTTCATCTTCAATAGTGACTAATTTATTTGATACAAGTGACTCACACTCATTTATTTCTGGATGGTTTTTTGATATGATTAAACTTCCAACAGAGCTCATGTCCTTTATTATGGATTTAGAGACACCTCTTAGGAAGATGAAATATTAGGAGTTTCAATGTCCTTGTTTACTGTTGATAGCTGATGCAGAGTTAGTTTGAGGTTTCTTCATTCTTGATGTGGATTTTTTTTTTGTCATCATCATGATGGATTAGATTATCTCTCACTATTATGAGGTTTATTGTTATCATCAACACGTCTTATTTATTACGATCAATGTGAGATCTTAGGTGTTTCAAGGAGAGTGATATCTGAGGTCAGGTCACATAGGAACTTCCTACCCTGAGATCAGGAGTTTTTTGTATGCTATAGTAGTTGATCCTAATGATGTTTTTCCATTTTTTATCATCATTCTATCATTATATATTTTCCTGATGTTTTTCCAGATGGTTTCTCAAGTCTTCCTCCATATAGGGAGGTAGAGTTTACGATTGAACTGGTTCTAGGTACATAGATGATTTTGATACCCTTATATCATATGGAATCAGTAGATATGAAAGGTCTCAATATTCAGTTGGATAAACTAATGAAAAAGTTATTGTTTTCCCTAGTGTTTCACCTTGGGAAACCCCAATAATCTTTTCCAATAAGTTAGATGGTTTACTCTAATTGGGTGTGGACTATAGAAATCTAAACTAAATAATAGTTAAGAACAAGTATCCTTTTCCTTGTGTGGATGATTTGTTTGATTAGTTAGATAAGAAAAGTGGTTTTCAAAGATCGATCTTTGGTTAGGTTATCATTAACTGATAGTTTGGGAGTCTGATATACTGAATATAGATTTCATGACCAGAAATAACCATTATGAATATCTTGTGATGACTTTAGGTTTGACTAATTTTCCTTCAGTTTTTTTGGATTTAATGAAATGGATATTTCATCAGTATATTGCCTCTTTTGTGGTAGTTTTCATAGATGATATTTTGTTTTATTCAAGATCTGAGTATGAGCATGAGCACCATTTGATTTTAGTTCTTGAAATCATGAGTAGTCACCATTTGTATGGAAATATTTCAAAATGTAATTTATGGATATAAGAAGTAAAGTTCTTGGGGCATGTTATTTTTGAGCATGGATTATCAGTTGATCCTACAAAGGTGAAGGTTGTATTATCATGGGAAGATTCATGTAATGTCTTTGAGACCAGGAGATTCCTTGGTCTTGCTAGATACTATCGACGGTTCATCAAGGATTTCTCAAAATTGGCGTCGCCCTTGACTACTCTTACTAGGAAGGGGGGGGGGGGAATTCATATGGGATGTAAAGTGTTAGTCTAATTTCAATGAGATAAAATGAATTCTAGCATCAAGTCCTATTCTAATCTTGCATGATCCTGGTAAGGGGTATATAGTTTTCTACGATGCCTCCAATGCTAGTTTGGGTTTCATTCTTATGCAAGATGATTATGTGGTGGATTACAGCTATCTCCAGCTTTGAACTCTTGAGAAGAATTACCCCACTCACGATTTAGAGATTTTCATAGTTATTCAGGAGCTTAAATATTGTTGAAACTATCTTTTTGGGGAGAGGTTCATGGTCTTTTCTAACGATAAGATTCTGAGCTATATCTTTTCTCATAAGTAATTGAATCTCAGAAAGAGGTGGTGGGTGTAATAACTTAATAAATTAGAATTTAACATCGCATACACCCTAGGGAAGGGGAATTTATTGATAATGCTCTTAATAGGAAAGTACTATCATAGGCTATTCTGGAATTGAAGGAAGAGTGGATCCTTATGGGGCTCTTTTCTCGGTTACACCTAGATACTCAGGAGGATGTTTTAGGTATGGTTCTAACTAGTGTTTAGTTATCATAATATCTCCTTGAGTCCATTATATAGTTCAATCCATAGGATGATGATTTTAGGGTAATTAGAGAAACCCTATATGGTGGGGAGACCATTTCTTCTTGGTCTCTCTCTTCAGATGATATTCTCCATTTTGGGAATTTGTTTTTCATCCCAACATCTGTAAGGAGATCAAATTTTTTTCTATCATAGTTCTTTATGGGTTGTTCATTTGGGAACTATGAAGATTTATTATGATATGAGATGGTGATTTTGGTATCTGAGTATGAATTGTGACATTGTAGATTATGTGTCTCGCTATTACACCCGCCAATAGATAAAGGAAGAGCATATGAAACCTTTCGGGTTGCTCCAACCTCTTCCAGTGCCGATTTGGAAACATGATGAGGTGTCCATGGAATTTTTTATTGGATTTACATGGAATACATAAGTTATTAATTCTATCTAGGTGGTGATTTATCATTTGAAAAATTCAACAAAATTTCATTCTAATTAGGGACTCCACAAAAGTTGAAGACATGGGTAAGCAGTATGCGCAAGAGATCATGAGGTTACATGGGGTTCCTTCTTCTATTGCTTTAGATAGAGATCCTAGGTTTGATTTGAGGTTTTATAAGAGACTCCCATAGGTTATGGGGACTTAGTTAAAGTTGATTATGGATTATAATCCATAGATATACAGTTAGATAGAGTATGTTATTCAAACCTTGGAGGATATGCTTTTTTTCTACGTCTTAAATTTTGGTGGATTTTGGGATATACATCTAGTTATCCCTTTGAGGATTTTTTTAGGCCACTTGGACATGCCACCTCTTTGTTGTTTAGATGTGGGTGAAGCCTCTCTCATGGGAAAAAGTCTTGTTCAAGTGACAATGACATGGATTCAGGATAAATGTTGGTGTATGGTTACAATTCAGAGTTGATAGAAATTGTATGTGGATCATCAACATCATATTTTGGAGTTTTTCCATTAGTGAATGAGTTTTATTGGAAGTTTCTTCTAGGTTGGGTCACCATCATCTTGGGAAACTAGGAAAGTTGACTATGATATATGTTGGACCATTTGAGGTCACTGAGTAGCTTGAGAAAGTTTCTTATCAGTTGGCATTATTAGTTCAATTGATGGGTATTCGTGATTTTTTCCACATATATCAGCCTAGGAAGTATCATCCTGATCCCTCTCATGTTTTGGTTTGGGAAGAGATCAAGTTAGATCTAGGCACTTTTATTAAAGAGTAACCAGTGGAAATTGTTGTCTCTTAGATGAAAGTCTTGCATGGGAAGTCGATTCTGTTAGTCAGAGTGTTATGGAGACATGGATCATATTCTCATGAGAATTGGGAGTGTGAGTTGTTGATGAGGGAGTCGTGGTCTCACCTCCTTCCAGACATCATTCTTCCACATGACTTCTTAGGGATGGAAAATCTTATGGTGGGGAGTTTGTAACATCCTGTTACACTCTTTCAGGAATTTCCCCTCTCTCTATCCATTTCCTTTTTTATCTGGGTTCATTTTGGGGCTTATGAGGATAAATATAATTTTCTGGAAAAAATTACCTAATGTTCAGGGATGTATGTTATTTTGAATTAATGGATTACAAGTATAAATTTTTCAACAACATTTCCAGAATTCTTCATGTTTTGGTTTGGGAAGAGATCAAGTTAGATCTAGTCACTTTTATTAAAGAGTAACCAGTGGAAATTGTTGTCTCTTAGATGAAAGTATTGCATGGGAAGTCGATTCTGTTAGTCAGAGTGTTATGGAGACATGGATCATATTCTCATGAGAATTGGGAGTGTGAGTTGTTGATGAGGGAGTCGTGGTCTCACCTCCTTCCAGACATCATTCTTCCACATGACTTCTTAGGGATGGAAAATCTTATGGTGGGGAGTTTGTAACATCCTGTTACACTCTTTCAGGAATTTCCCCTCTCTCTATCCATTTCCTTTTTTATCTGGGTTCATTTTGGGGCTTATGAGGATAAATATAATTTTCTGGAAAAAATTACCTAATGTTCAGGGATGTACGTTATTTTGAATTAATGGATTCCAAGTATAAATTTTTCAACAACATTTCCAGAATTCTCCCGAAGTTCGGAGATCATAGAAGATGGTTTGGGTATTACTGTAAAATCTAGAGTTTTTTCTATCCACTGGATGTTTTCATGTTGAGAAAGGTTTATACATTGTGTATTTTCTTCTGGGAAGATGTTGTGAATTGGTTCATGACATGAAATGTTTAAACACCATGAATCAAGTTCACATCATTAAATGGATAATAATTGATATTTTAATCCGAGGTGATGCATTTTTTAGCGTATTTCGATTTCAAGGACTTCACATCATGAAATAGGGATCCATGATAGATAAATATCATGGTCTATAGGTTTTAGGAACAACACACCTGATTCCATTTTAATTCACATGTAGATTTTTTCCCTTATACCTAGTATATCTCCCAAGTTATTTTGGATACCTTCACTCCTTAAATATCATTTTATTCAATGATTGATCTTCATTACAGTTGTGGAACATTTTTCTGGGTGAGTAATCTTCCTACTTATTTATTATTATTGATCTTAATAGAATTTTTTCCCTACTTTTATGGATCCATTGATCTGTGATGATAATCTTATTGATAATTTATAGATCCATTACACGATCTTCCTTCATAGGTTGACCCTTGTGTTGGTTGTGGTGTGGTATGTGAGTTTCTTTGAGGTATATTGTAATCTTTCCACTTCACTGACCGATTTTCTTATTGAATTGATTCTAGGGTATTCATTATTGTCTTTTCATTATTCTGTGTTGGTGGATCCCATTGGGGTTGTGTACGACCCGAGTTTTAGGTAGGTGATTCCATATTTATCCTATATGGGATGAACTATATTGCTTTAGTTTTATAAATTGTTTTATAAATGGATTGGAATGATTGAATTGTGTGTGTGGAAATGGTTCTTTGTGAAAAGATGGTTTTACCCTTGTTTTGGTAAAAGGGAAAGGTGTTTTCAAAGCATTGTGAAATGAAAGTGTGAAATCTTTTCCAATTCTTGGTTTTAATGAAATGTTTTGGGAAATGAAAAAATGGGAAGCCTTGGGTACTTAGTTGGAAGGTATAGTAACATGGATCATCCATTGATACTATCAGGGGTTCACTCTTGGGGAATTCCTCTTCTCCCTAGGCCCATTATTCTAGGTACTTGTTATATCTCTTTAGAGGTTCACTTTATAGGTTGTTCCTTTTCTATCTAGATTCAATACATATATCTAGATACTTTATGTGTGCGATTTTCTATATTTGGGGGTACAAGTGTCCTAGATAGCCTGACCTTCTTTGATCCTTGGCATGATGTTACCTATTATTGATTTTTATTGTATATTATATGATATTAAATGCATTATTTGATTTGAATTATTAGATATATGTGATATTATTTGAAACCATTTTACCTTGGAAATTTGGAAAAAAGGGAATTAAATGTTTTACCATGCTTTTGATATAAAAACTATTTATCATGCCTTGTTTTATTTAAATTTAAGCATGTTCAGATTTTTTTACAAAGACTTCATTTGGAACACCTAGGTGGGATCTTACTTAGCTTGTTTATCTCAAACCCTACACACCCCTTTGGTGGTGTATAGACCTTTGTATGTATTTTGATGTAGGGAAAGGCAAGGAACCATAGTGTGACAGGGAGGTTTCTACCAGCTGTGACTGGGTAGCTGGTGGTGAGATTATGGGAGTATACCCACAAAATTACATGGAGTAGCTATTTGGTTGTATTTATCCTTTTTTGTTGGACTTGTATCTTGGATATTTTTTAGCTAATTTTGGTGCTCTATCACTTCTGCTGTTTCTTTTTTGGATATGATGTATATTCTTGTTTTACTTTTCCACTAATTCTTTATGCTGTGTGTGTATATATATATATCATGTTGTCTACTTCATGTTGGGTAAAATAATTCCCTCTAGTTTTTGTTGATTCCTGGGTGCTAGTCGCCTACCCATGGGGATCAAGAATTTCCTTAGGGTATGTGGTGAATCGGGTTGGGTACCGATTTGAGAGGGTATTTCAAGTTGATTCATTATAATTCATATCATTATGATTATGGATATTTTATTATTATTGTACATTGGAATCCCTCATTGTTTATTGGAAAAGTGTTGGACATGTCACTCCACTCACACACTTCTCCTCAATTTAGAATATTAGACATGTTGATGCTTATAGTTGAATAAGAGGTTAGACATGGAGTTTCCTCTCCATGTGATGCATTATTGAACACGATGTTCTTTCCCCTTAGATAAAATGTTGTACATTTCAATCAAAATCCTTGTATTAAGTGAGAAAATGATGATCTAGGAACCATATGACTTGACATGATTTGGTTCCTATTACACCTAACACTGCAACCACCTAGGACATGTTCCTATGGCTCGAGTATAACAACTTATGGTTGTATTCCAAGGGTACTCCCCTTTAGATTTATATTTGAATTCTGAATTCATACCTACCACAGAACCTCAAAGTTACCTTATATTTTTATTTTACATGGGTTCCTTGACTATATTCCATAGGTACCATGATTTCTTACACATACTCACATACTTATATAGTATTATGAGGCCACTTGTTCAGAGATATTATGACTTAGGCCAAAGCAGGTAGCATAAGACGGGTGTCCCATGGGGAACATGAACAAATATGGTTTATTTATTTACTATCCTTATTCATTATTCCCACACATTGCTTATTATATATTCACAGGTTGGATAGTTCTGGATACCATTGATGGTGGCCTATTGAGTTTATCTCATACCCTGTTCGGGCCGCTGATTGGTACCTGAATAGACTTCATGGATGTAGGTAGGGAGAAAGGGAAGCACCCATCTTTAGATGCTTGATTTTTTATACTAGGGTGAAGTATGGGAAAAAAGGACGAAGCTTATTCTCATGATGATATTGGTGATAAATTTTCATAGTTTTTGTTCATTTTTGTATATCATGTTGTATATGACTACCGCTATATTTCTTTTTATTCCCATTTTTATATCATAAAAATATGAAATCATTTTATATACAATACTAGATATAGATATATTATTGTTTATGATACCATCCTAATGATTATTATTATACCTAGATGTTTATTTCCACTGTTTCTATTATTATAATAATTTTTATAATTTATCTATTATTTAATGCTATGTTTCACTTTGTTTATGATGGTATAATCTCCCCATCATACCACCATAGAACCTTATTTCTAGCTGAAAGCATCTAGTGTATGGGGAGGTGTTCTTGAGGCCATATGGCTAACTGGGTTTGGTTACTTTCGAGTGAACTAGGTTTGGGATGTTATAAAGTGGCATCAAATCCCTTTTCCTTTTGTCTTACTATTTTGGGTTGGTAGATAAGAGACTAAGAGTCGTTATAATTTTTAAATGATTCTATTCTTGAGAGTAGATAAACCATTTATAGGAAAAAATACAAGTTTCTTAGGACGGGACTTGTTGTTTGGGATTATGTCCATTATAGTTGTGATGATTTTATCAATGGAAGATGCACATGATTTTTGGAATTTATTATTAATGTTATGGATTCTCTTTTTACCCTTGTCCTGATTAGAAATGAGGTATTTATCATGCATCATTACACGCACCTAAGGATTTATATTTCATGCATATGCCATGCCATGTTTTCTTATTGCATGCATTTCTTGTGGCATGCTGTAGTGCCTTGACTTATATGTATGTTACTGAATAATGTTTTTGTAGGATTAATGGGATAAAAAATTGGTTAATTAAAGTATCTACATCAACCTAAAAAGTGTTTTTCTGTATAGCTTGATGGTGGAACTCTAACTAACCAATTATAGCATGTTTAAGCCATAGACCATTGGTCACATGGTATAAAATGTTAGTGTTTTGAATTAAATGGATATAAATTGTAATTTATAAGGTGTATGGACCTCTATAAATTAGAAATAGTGATCCATATAATTTACCATCATAAAAGGCTGGTTAAAATTACATGAAGTACCAATTGAAACTTATAAATAATAATTATTTATAACTTAGGAATGAAATATGAATCTAATTTCACCAATATATATATATATATAAAAGAACTTGTTGATTCTTAAAAATTAAATAAAATGGTTACTGTTAAATGGGGATTACAATTGCAACTTAAAGAGTGTTTTCCTCTATAAATTGTAATTGAAACTCTATATATCAGAGTCTTTGGAATGAAACAGATAATTTGATCTTGAGCTAACCTTTGTAGCGGGAAGTAGGAAGTGTATCTTGGGACTCTTATGATCTTCCATATCACATATACCTAGCTTTAGGAGCAGGAAATGGGGTGTTGAATCTTGTGTAAGAAGGCATGCACCTATCCTATTTTATCATCTATGATATATTCTATTTTCAAATATTGTTTTAAGCCACATGCTTAGATTTGTAGAGATATACCACCATGATGGCCTTGGGAAAAGTGCTAGGAAGGTGGTGGTGACCATGCTCTGGAGGTGGTGGGCCCTAAGCCACTAGTGTAACCTCTTATAGTGAAACTTATGAAACCTCCTACATTTCTTGATCTAGGAACCGATGCTCAGTTTTGAGAGGGTTTATTATGGTTAGTACATTCTATACAGGGATATCCACAACCTTCCCCTTCTATGGTAGATTTTAATAGAGAGTTCCAACAGTATCACCCTACTATTTTTTAGGGGAAGGTGGTCTACAGGATATTGAGTCATGGTTGGAGGTCATGCTATCTATATTCAATAATCTTGAGACACCACCTAAGAGGAGAGTGAAGATCACTTCATACATGTTGTATAGATCCTAAAAAATTTGGTTGGAAGTATTGAATCAATCCAATCAACATTAGGTTATGGTCTGGAGGGATTTCTAGACCACCTTCTACGATTACTTATATCATAAGACTTTACGAGTAGACCGATCTGGAGAGTTTATGCACCTATAGTAGGGAACTATGTCTATTATGGTCTATTTAGCTTAATTTACTAAGATTCAATGATTAACACTGATTCTTATGGGTGATGAGTTATCCAAGGATAGGATACTTGAGATTGGGCTCAGATATGACATCTAATCACATGTGAACATATTCCGGTCAACTACTTTATCTCAGATAGTGAAATATACCATCATCATCGAGCATAATTTGAGAGAGGATGTAAGTGTGGTAAAGGGAAGTGAAGCACCTAAACTAGATATTACTTTGACCAATGATAGGAAGTGTCACCTAGAGGGTTCTTTTTTGGGTGGTGGCAGTTAGAGTATCCACACCGGTAGCCAGGTGTTATGCCGTCAGTGTGGGAAGCCAGGTCATACGAAGCCCCAGTGTCTTAGAGACCTTTTGAGTGTTATACTTGTGACAAGATAGGGAATATTCAATGATTTTGTATAAATTTACCTCCAGTGTCTAGTGAGAGAGGATCTGCACTGAATCCATGTTTAGGAGTAGGGTCAATAGCTCTTCTCTAGGCAAGCAGTTGGATTACTACTGGCCATACAAGACAAGAAGGTGGTCGTGGATGAGGGATCCATACATAGGACATACAAAACCAGTAGAAAAATACTTCTTGGGGTAGTTAGGTTGTATATTAGGGTTTTGGATTGGAAAAAATATATACAATTTAACCTACACCTGAGGAGAACAGTGTTAGGACTTCTATAGTATGAGGTACAATTTTTGTAGCCTCTACTTTAGTGTATACTTTATTCAATATAGAATATTCACATTATTTTATATTTTTGGAAGTTATAGAATGTCTTAGCCTCAATATCGAGTATTTTTATGGAGTGATGACTCTCAATACTCTATTGGGTGTGCATTCAAAGATTGTTCACCGATGTAAGGAATTCCCCCTTGAGATAGGTGGCTATTGTTTGTTATGGAAACTCTTTATCCTCAAGATGACAAGGTTTGAAATCATTTTCGAGATACAGTGGTTAATACCTTATCACATTCATATTGATTGTTATCACTGAAGGGTGTATTTCACATCACATTATAGTAGTTATTATATTCATAAGGGAGAATGGGATGTCCAAAAAAGTTGAGTTAGACCTGAGCAATGTGGGATGGGTAGAGTGACGTCCCAAATTACTGATATTTTTTTGAGTGATCAGAGAGAATGTTAGATAGATTTACCTCCTATAGTGGATCATTTCAAGGAAATTTTCCCTAATGAATTTTCTAGGTTACCTACTAAGAGAGAGGTGTATTTTACTATTGAGATGGTACAAGAGTAATACTGGTATCTATTCCTCCCTACGAGATTGATATTATCAATCTTTAGGAACTCAAAGGATAGTTAGAGGACCTAGAATCTAAGGGGTTTATATGACCTACTATGTCTCCTTGGGGTTCACCGATCCTTTTTTCAAAGAAGGAAGAAAGTACCCTCATAATTTGTGTGGGTTACTAGAGATTGAACCATCTTATTGCTAAGAAATCATGTCCTTTACCTCATACAGTTGACCTATTTAACCATATCTAAGGAGATCAGGTCTTCTTGAAAATTGATTTGATGCCAGGATACTATCAGGTAAAAGTTAGGAATTCATATATACCATGTGAGATTTTATGTATTAGATATGTATTGTAAGAGTATTTGGTAATGTCGTTTGGTCTTACGAATGCACCAGATGTTTTCATGGATTTGATGAATCAATTTTCCACCTGTATCTAGATTATTTTGTGGTTGTTTTTTGTGGATGAAATCTTGGTCTATTATTGTACATGACACGATCATTCTAAACACCTTGAAATCGTATTGAATACACTAAGAGATCATAGGTTGTATTCCAAGCTCACAAAATTCCACTTTTAGATCGATAATGTTCACTTCTTGGATCACATTTTCTTAGAGGTAGGATTGTCTATAGACCCATAGAAAGTTAGAGCCATGGTTTTTTAGGAGAAGACTAATAATTTATTTGAAATTTAGAATTTCTTATGGATAGATAAATATTATATTCACTTTATTTATAAATTTTCATTCCTTACAACACCGATCATGAGATTTAATAAGAAGGTAGTCAATTTTACATGGTCCAAATATTATGAGAAATCCTTTTAGGAGTTGAAAGAAAGATTGAATTTAGTACTGATCTTGATTCTAATGGTGATGGTAAAAAATTATATAGTTTATTGTGACACATTAGGAATCAGGCTAGGAGAACTATTGATGAGTGATGAGATACTTATGAGATACGAGTCTCATTAGTTGAGACCTCACAAGAATAATTACTTGATGCATGATCTCAAGTTAGCAACTATGGTTTATTCCTTGCATTATTGGAGGAACTACTTGCTGGGAGAGTGATTTGTGGCATACATATACCACTATATCTTTAGATACATATTTTCTCCATGTGATTATAATCCCAAATAGAGAAGATAGGTATAATACATATATTAGTTTAATTTTGATCTTGAATATATGTATAGAAAAGGTAATGCAGTATCATATACTCTATGTAGGAAGACTTGAACATAAGTGGTTTAGGAGTCCAATAGTGAATGGAAGTTGATGACCTTATTTTATGACATAAATTTGGAGGTTCAATACTATTATGGGAAGATTATAATCGCTTCATTATCAGTGACCTCCTCACTTCTAGATAGAGTGAAGATGAGATAACTTTTAGATATCAAGGGCTTAGTCCTATCGGAGAGAGTTTTCAGAGAGGACCCACCGCCTAGTTTGGTTATTGATGAGGATGAGATCTTATGCATTCTTGGACATGTCTGGGTTCCAAAAATCATGTGATAGGAGTTAATGTGATAATATCATGCCTCTACTTGGGCATTACATCTTAGTATTTCTAAGATGTACCATGACATTCACCACCAATATCGGTGTCCTAGTTTGAAATGAGAGATAGATGGTTTCATTACTCGGTGTTCCACCTGTCAGCAGGTGGAGGTGGAACAATAACATCCAGTGGGACTTTTATAGTTATTACTAATTCTAAAGTGTAAATGATATGAAATCACTATAGAATTTGTGATGGGTTTACCTATCCCCCCTTGAGGTAGTGATTCATTATGGGTTATCATGGAAAGAATGATAAAGGTCTCCCATTTCTGGCCTATTTGAGAGAAATTTTAAGTGGATGAGATAGAGAGACTATTTGTCAAGGAGATCATACACCTTTATGGATTTCCACATACTATTATATCAGATAAGGATTCTCATTTTACACCATGGTTCTGGAAAGTTTTATAGAAGGAATTGGGTTCATAGGTACTTCTGAGTGCATCCTATCATCTATAGATTGATAAATAGTATGAGAATATGATTTGAGTGTTAGAGAATATACTCTAATAATGCATCCTTAATTTTGGAGGTTCTTATGAGAACCACCTACCTCTCACCAAATTTTCTTATAATAACAGATTTCAAGAAACTATGTAGATGGCTTCTTACAAGGCCCTATATGGTCGGTTGTTCCATTCACCACTATACTGGTTTGAGAAAGGATATGTAGTTCTACTAGGACCATGTATCGTTCAGGAGACATTGAAGTGGGAACAACTTATTAGGAAGTATATAAGTAGAGGTCAGTTTAGGTAGAAGTTTTATGTCGATCATTGCTACTGACCTCAGGTGTTTGAGATGGGAAATCATATATTCTTGCGTGTTTCACCTAGATTAGGGAATCGACAAATTCAAAGACAAGGGAAGATGAAACCTATGTTTGTGGGACCCTTTGAGATTTTGGAGAGAGTTGGGTCAGAAACCTATAGGTTATAGTTATCTCAGAGGTACCCATCCATGAATAACATATTCAATGTTTCACATATTCACTATTAATATTCATATATGTATCATGTTTTCTATCCATACGAGGTGGGGTTGGATTTTGATGTGTCTTTTGAGGGGTATCGAGTTTATATCATAGATTGAAGCATGAAGGCTCTTTGAGGCAGGGAAATTCCTCTATTTTGGGTGCTATGAAAGCATGAACATGTATAGTAAGAGTCCTAGGAGAGAGTGGATTATGTATAGGCTTTGTGGAGAAAACTATTCTCAGAGGATATTTAACCACACTCAAAAGGGTAACTTGGGGACGAGTTATTTTAAGGAGGGGGGGGGGGGGTTAACATCCCAACTTTTTAGAGAGGCGCAGATCCATTGAATTTTAGTTTTAACCTCTTATTTTACTCTTGTAATATCTCTTACGGGACCAAGGAACAGTTTGGGAGCATCTGAGGCTTTTTTAGAGCCTAGAGATATAGTTTTTAGGGAAGTATATTGAGGCACATGGTTGGTGCGTGGTTAGTGGTGGCCTAATGAGTTTATCTCACACACTATTTAGACCATCAATTAGTTCACAGACAAACTTCATGGATGAATTTAGGGACAAAGGGAAGCACTAGACTTTGAATGCTTGATTTTATGTACTAGGATGGAGTATAGGATAAGTGGACTGAATTTATGCTCGTGATCTTAATGAAGATAACTTTTGGTCTTTTTATTCATTTTTGTATAGCATGTTGTATATGTGCGTTTCTCTATTTCTTTATATTCCCATTTTATGTAGAATATAGAAATGACATAATTTTGTATATAAAAATTGATATAGATATATTATTGTTTATGATATTATCATAATGATTATTATTATAATCGAATGTTTATTTCTTCTATTTCTATTATTATACCACTTCCATCATTTTATCAATTATTTATCACTATGTTCCACTCTGATTATCAGGGTATAGTCTCCCCACCATATCACCATAGACCCCTACTACTATTTATAAGCCTCTGGTGTATGAGGAGGCATGCTTGAGGCCATTTGGCTAACCAGGTTTAGTTATTTATGAGTGAACTAGGTCTGAAAATTTACACTAAGAATATATGCTTCTTCACCTAAGTCCTTCATGGAGAAGTATGTATTAATCCAGGATTTGATAAAGTGTAATACTAGTATTTCATTTCCAATAATTAGTATGTCGTCGACATAAACTATTAAGAAAATAACTACACCCCCGCTAAACTGTTTATAGACACAAGGCTTGCATTAATTCTTTATGAAACCAAATTCTATTATAGATTCGTCAAACTGAATGTTACATGACTTGGATGCTAGGTTTAACCCATAAAAAGGTCTTTGTAACTTGCATACCTTGTTGATATCCTTTGGAGTTACAAACCCTTCAAGGTGCATCATATGGATATCTTTCTAAAGGTTCCCGTTAAGGAAGTCTGTTTTTACATCCATATTCTAAATCTTATATTCATGATAAGCTATTATGAAAAGTATAATTCTAATGGATTTTGACATAGAAAATCATGAAAAGGTTTTATCATAGTCTATGACTTGAAACTATTTGAGCCCTTTTGTAACCAGTCATGCCTTATAAGTACCAACTTATCCATCCATGTTGAGTTTATTTTTGAATAACCATTTACAAGAAATGATATTTACATCCATTGGAGGATCTACTAAAATCCAAAATTGGTTTTTATACATGGAATCCATTTAAAAATTCATAGATTCTTTCCACTTGGAAACTTCTATTCCTCTTACTACTTCCTTGTAGGTTACATAATCATTATTATCAAATAATAATGAGTCACCATCCTTGGTGACTATAAAACCATATATTTCAGCTTCTCTAAACTATATTGTACTCTTATTAAATACTTGTGTCTTTGGAATTCTCTCTTCCATGGGGATTTTTGGAATATGTTCATGTGAAAACTCTGGTGCATCTTGATCCTGGACTTCATCAAACTCTATCTCTCTCCCACTATCTTCTTTAGATATATGACCCCCTTGAAGAAAGGTGAGAATTATGTTAACCATAAATTTCTTATCTATAATATCATGTAGGTAATATCCTTTAGTTTTTTTAGGATAACTTACAAAGATACACTTAGTCCCTCAGGGCGCAAGTTTGTTATCAAAATCGGCCTTAACAAAAATTTCACAGCTTGAAACTCATATATGAGATAACATGGGTTTATTACCAAACCAAAGAAGATATGAAATACCAGTTACTACTTTAGTTAGAACTCAGTTTAGTATGTATACTTTTGTCTGCAATGTGTATCCCTAAAAGGATAATAGAAGACTTGCATGACTAATTATTGATCTCAACATGTATAAAATGGTGTTATTCCTTCTTTCTCTTAAATCATTCCATTTTGATGTATATGAAAGAGTGATTTAGGATAGAATCCCAAAATCCCATAAATAATCAATGAAGTATTGATTAAGATATTCTCCACCACATTCTAAGAATAATTTCTTAATATTCTTACTAAGATGGTTCTTAACTTCATTATTATATTCCATAAATATGTCAAAGGAATCTAAATTATACCTCATTAACTAGACATATACATACATACTAAATTTACCAGTAAAATTTATGAAGTATGAGTACCCACCCATGAATTTAATTATAAAAAGTCCTCACACATCGGTATGAACTAATTCATGAAGCTCAATGACCCTTTCACATTTTCCACTAAATGAAGATTTTTTCATTTTTCCTTGAAAACTTGCATGGAATACACCTAATGGTTTTAGTTCAAAAGAATATAAATATACATATTTGTGTAATATGGTCAAACATTTTTTGTTTACATGACCTAGCTAATGATGTCACAGTTGGGTGTGGTATGAATCTCGTGAGGTATTTTAGTTATCGATTTTTATTAATTTATTTATGTAATCCAACACCTAAATACCATTATTTAAATATTAATTACCATAAAAATGATTTATTTATAAAATAAGAAAAATTTATTCCAAAATTTGAAAATAAATCCATATGTATCAAGTCTATATACAAAAATAATGTTTTCGGTCACTGAAGTTTCATAATATTTTTTTTAAACCAAGACCATTATCATTATAAAAATGAGGTGGTGGTCCCTAATTGACACGTCAACAAGTTTAGACCCATTGGATACTCATAGATCTATCTCACCGCAGGAAATCTTCTGGAATCTACTTGGTTCTTGTATTTGAATACATATGTGAGCACCAAATATTGTATCTAATTCCAAAATAGTAGAAATGGATAAAATGAACTTGATAAAAAACACACTCGAGGCTTCCCCTTGATCATTTATCTGGGTATAGTTTTTATTCTAATGGGCCTTCTTTCCACACACAAAAAATATAACATCATCTTCCCTTACTCATCCCTTGATTCTTATTTTCTTGGAAGGGTTTTGTGAAAAATATTTTGACTTGGAGTTAGTATTAGATATATTTACTTGAACTTTCCTTTTATTCACTATAAGGATAATTTTTTTTCACACTTCATATCCTTATAAACTTGGTAACGTATAGTGATAATATCTGGGATATACTTCTCTATATTTTTTATATTGAAATTGACAAAAAATTTGCGAATCTCTGAGGGAGTGATGAAAGAATGAGATCAGTGTGTAGTTCTTTAGATAGTTTATACCATAGAACCTATAAGTGATAAATGTAGCCAATGAGTTTGACTATGTGAGGTACAACTGGTGAACCTTCTCTAAGTTTTCTCATGAAGACTACCTTGGATATCTCAAACCATTTCTATCTTTCTCTCCCCTGATAAATTTCATGGAGATGTTGGAGTATTCTATAGACATTCATGTTTTCATGTGACTTTATAGTTTATTAAACATGGATTAAAGAATGAAACACTAAACATCAACCACATAAATTGATAATTTGTCATAGATAATGAACTCTTCATCACTCATCTTCTTTTCCGGAAGATTATACATTGATGATTATAACACGCAAGACTTCTATTCATAGAGCAATACAATATGTAGGTGTCTAAACCATTACTAAAAGTTAATTACCATTAGGATATAGTATTTATTTATAATTTATTAAAGGGATAATGTAGTTGATGAAATTTTCATTATTATATAATAATAAAAGAGAATATTATTAGTACTTTTCTTAATTAAAAATTATATGAGATGTAATAATTTTAATTTTATTAAGTCTCCCACTATTTTATCAAGTCTCAAATACCCTAACTATTAAACTCAAAATGTCCCATCAATTTTAGAATTATAGTAGAAATTATCCATATTTATTTCCTTATGATCCAAAATATGGACATGAAAATTATAATATGGTGTTTAGGTAGGGGTCTTTCCAACTATAATCTTTTAACTCCTTGTTCTATTTAGTGGAATCCCCAATCTTGAAATCCAGACTCATATTTCCTCAACACTAGCCTCCAAATTTTTATTGAACAGACTATGTTCCTTAAATTCAATACAAGTTTAGTTAAGTCAACCCATAATCTTAGTTAAGACTCCCTAATAATTAAAATTGGCTTTAACCATGCCCAAAACAGATAATTCAACAATGTTTTCCCTTAATTCATAATAATTAAAGTCATAATGACTTAATATTAAATTGATGGATTTTTTTATTATGCATAATGATTTCTTGTTTTATCCTATACATGTCCTATTAATATAAAATGGATTTTACTTTTTGTATCAACCATGTTATGATGAAACATTTATGCATAACTCATTTATTTTAATTCAACTTTTTATGTTAGTCCGTTTATTTATATGATCATGGTCTTGCATCCAAAAAATAAATCATACATAAGATAAAAATAAAATAAATAAACAAATTTCATGATCATAGGTTTTATCTAATGGTTTATTTTTTTTAAGGGATAATAAATCAACCTATGAACCTAGGAAAAAATTCCTTGTGTCGGTCTTGGCATGAGTTTCATCATCCCACATGTCCACCTATGTATTTCCTGGGTTCGTTTCACTGTGGTTCCATCTTAAACTGACTTCATGATCCTTTGGACACTTATTTTATTATATATATATTTTATAACTCACACACAAGTGAGGGTAACCAAAAGATAGGTTAAGGGGAATTACACAAAACAACCTTGGATAAGTAGGTACTACATAATAAAATAGGGATAGATAACACACATGCCAACATATTTAATTTAATAATAAATAATTGAAAACCCATGCAATAAAATTAGATTAAATAAAACCAATATATTCATAGGTATGGTCAAATCAGATGATCATTCATACACAATCAATGATTATGCATTTAAAATAACTATCCACCATTCATTTCAATTAGTTCTCTGATAAGATAAAATGATCTTGAATTTATCTGATTAATTATCTTGTTAATCAATCAATTAATTTTATCTTATTCTATAAAATCATCCTAAAATTCCCATCCACTATGATTTTCAATAAAATAAATAATTTAATCTTATTAAAAAATTAATAAAATTATTACATAGCTTTGTACTTGTAAGTAACTCAATGAGTACCTATTTGAACTACTTAGTATGTTTATTATTGTATACAATGCACTCATCAACATGTTATATACATGGAATGTATCATAATTTCACAGTGTATTGTGAAATTAATTACACATGAAACACATGAATATTACATTGTTTTTATAATTTAATTCATTAATTATTTAGTATGAAATGACCATACATGATTCATAGTTTCAAATATTATGTGGAATTAATTAAACATTTAATATAATATAAAACCTAATGACCAACATGTACTATGAAATTAATGACACACGAAACTCAGGTTAATAAGGTTTAATGGAGTAATTAATTAAATTTAATATTTCCACATAAATAGGTAAAATACATGACATGTGCATGCTGGAAACATAGCGTGTACTTCGTTTCATTGGATATTCACAGTACACATTTAGGGAATCGATGTATACTTATTGTGGATGTTAAAGAAGTACACATAATGTAGAAATAACACACAAATTGTACTTATAATTACACATTTACCAACCTGTAAACATTTTGTAGTAAATACACATGGTGTATTAATTACATGACACATCTTAACCCCTTATTCTCCACCTTGAAAACGCATTGACTACATAGTGCATAGTCCAGAAAAGTTGTGTACCACCCTAGCTGGTCAATACATGGTGCATTTAATGCACGAGATGTGTATTCATTACACAATAACTCATATTCCACATGGGTTTCATGGTAAAATAAACAAGGATACACAATGTGTGACAAAGGATTATATGCCATGTAACATTGTATTATTCGTCCATAATTCTTGGAACCTCTAAATGGGTTCTTTAGAAATGTTCTTCATCAATTATTAACTGATCTTGGTTATTTGGGTGAGAAATGACGAGGAGGAAAAATATATTTTGATGATGTATCAATAAATAATTAAAACTTGAAATTAAATCTAATGTTTAATGTGTAATGTTCAATAAACAGATAAATAATTTTAAATTTAAACATGACTGCTATGATAATACTTGTTTGTTTTAGGCATAGTGGAAGTGCTTATCAGGGATAATCCCAACTCAATAACTGTCATATTATATGGATCATTTGAAATTGTACAAGATATAAATATCTTGACCAATGAGTTTCCCCCAAATAAGATTAATAAAGAAGGCCTCCAGAACCAAGAGAAGATATTTTTTCACGTCAAATTTATAATTATTTTAAATAGATTAGAATAAATAATACCTCATATTGAGATGTTTATTTTATGAGGATTTTGATCATACAAAACCCTTTTCAATCAATTTTCATTTCTCTTATTGTATCCAAGTGTATAATTTCTCTAACGATCAACCATGCATGCTCCTATGATCTATGAGCAACACCGATGGATTCTTGAGTGCTAGCATAGAGGATCAATCATCTTTCTGTGTTCATCTTGATCAGTATGATGATTCCTTTAGGCATGAATAATCATCCATACACTTTCATTATTGATATGATGGAGGAAGAAGGAGAATCTCTAAAATTTTCTTTGATTCTGAGAGAGTGCTCTTGATTTCATTGTGCATAATGATTTTCTATTTCGATCAATCTATAAAAAATAGACATATTTTTTCATTTATAAAGATAGAGTTAGAGTAAAAATATTATTTAATTACACAACTACCCTTAAATAATATATTAAACTTTATATGACCTCATTCCATGTAATAATAATAATTAAAATATTTTCTCATGGCGTGCTCTAACTGGCGCAATGATAAATATTATTTATTGGCGTACAAATTAATATGTACCACCAGACACAATATTGGTCCCTAGTCCTCCTAGTAATTTATCAAATACCCAAATAAATATTTATTCATTCAATAAATAAATATTTTTCCATGTAATTAAATAATTCCCTCATGAATACATATTTATTTAATTTATGTGATCAATAAATCCTAAATAAAGTTATTTATCAGTATTGAGAATAATATTTATTCCAATAATTAAATTCAAATAGAATTTAATTGCAATCACTGGAAAAACTTAGTGTGTGAACCTCTAGGATTCTTTCTCATTATTATTAAGTGGGATTACCTAAAGTACAAGATTACTGTCTAGAAATGGGTCAAGACACCCAAGAGAAAGATGTTAATGGCGTAATGTCAACAACCACATATGAGTGCTCACCATGTAATATAATATCTTTATCATGATATCTCATCAAGCAGGTTGAAAACTTATGTCATCAACCTATATGCTTTTTTGATCCCAAGTATTTCATTTATTGTCAAAGGGTCAATATGTGTTCGTGACTGAAGTGGTGATTATTGGAGAATTGTTATGGATTCATTTAATTGTATAGGATGTCATGCCTGAGAAATTATCCTTGAACTAAGATGATTTTTTTGTGGTTTTATTTAATGTTAAAGACTTATGTCAATGGTGACACATTGTTTAAAACATGATGAAGAAAAAGAAGAATTAAATATGGCCATAAAATATATTATTTATTTTTCATGATGATTAGTTGATTGGAATACCATGGTAAAAAATATTTTTTGCATGATGTTTTGATGTGAATATTGGCATGTAATTTTATGTCAAATTCTTATATAATGGAATTTTATACTTAGATATTTTCCAAGTATTGGTAAAAAAATTCTAACCAATTATCTATCCAAAGAGGGCCCATGTAGTAATTGCTTAGGTGGAAAGCAGGGTCAACCTCTAGCCAGCCAAGGTGGCAGTCAAATATAGTGATAGATAAGCCTAAATTAGAGCATGGTGGGTTTCATAGAGCCTACAAGGAAGTGAATTAGTGAGTGCATGGGTAGGTTGGCTTGCTTAGGGAGGCATGGTACATGAAGCTTGGTGCGTAGTGTGGTTCAGGGAGTGGACCCCATACTACTCATAACTGAGTTGATGATAGGATTATTTTTCTTATATAGTAGAGGTAATCTATGTAACACCCTGAGATTTTATGAAAAATATTCTTTTTAATGTCTTGTGTTGTACGCTACACCAAAATTAGCTTGTGATATACACAACACTGTATTTTCTTGCAGTATATGCAACACTATTCTTGGCTCGCGTTACACACAATTTCAAGTTCGTTTCGTAGAAACTATTCTACACAACATTATGTATAGATTTTGTTTAAAGTATAAATGAAATAAGTTTTGATTATGTTATACGCAACACCAAACAGAGCTTTCACTACACGCAATAAAGACCTTCCTCGATAGCGTGTGTAGTACGCAATACCGAGTTTCACTAAACGAGATATTATTATAATATTATTATGAACTAGCTGTTATGAATAGTAATACATTCTTTTTGAAATTTTATAAATTTTATCTTTTAAAATGGACTTCATTTTTGGATTTGGAATATCGAAATTAGCTTAGGGTGAAATTTTGGTACTTTTCAGATAACTTTCTATTCTGATGAATAGTAAAAATTACTAAATTTTAATTAAATTTTTTTTTTAATCAAAATAACTAATAGTGATAAATTATTAATTTGAGTGGTTTTAAAGTATATTTAGAATATATTTTTACCATTTAATACAATGTTGGTCATTGGATGTAATTTCACATTTAAACCAGACATAAACAAGTGTCAATCTTTTGATAGTTATTATCTCTTAAAAACATTCTATTTGTTTTGACGACGGGAATTAATTTTTAAAATAATTAATGCAACTGATATGTTTTGAATTTGGTAAAATAGACATCATTTTTGAATTCATAATATCAAACATAGATTAGGCCTAATTTTTGGTATTTTTCTGGAAACTTTCATTTTTTGATGAATAGTGAAACCACTAAGTGGTAGTTAAGAAACTGATTTTTTCATAAAACTTAATTTTACCGCTTATATGAGTGGATTTAGAAAATCCGAGAGACACGGTTAATATCAAGGACTAAAATTTGGTTCAATGAGATGAAAATAATTTTTGGTGAATAATAACTTTTTACTTTTATTTACCACGGTTAAAAGTAAATAGGATAATTAAGGGTAAAAATGATATTATTATTACCCTAACACATGTACTAATTCTATTGGATAAGTTTAATTCGACAAAAAACAACCATAGGAATAAAATATGACCATTTAGGTCCACTTGGATTAGATTAGGACATTTATTATTAATTTATTTAAAGAAGGGTTAAAATGGTTAAAAACAAAGTTTAATAACTAAAACATTTTTAACATAGGGTTATACATAAGATAAATTAGACTATAAATATTAATTAGAAAGATAAAAATATTTAATACATAATGGTATTTTATTTATAATTTTTAGACATTAAATAAGTTAATTTATTTATGACACAAAGATGATGCAGTAATTATCTTATTAATGAAATATTTACATAATTGATTTTATAAATACCAAAATAAATGTAATTTGAGACTTTTTATGAATTACACTAATTTTATAGGTTAATATGACATGTTAGTATTGATTTAAGTTACTTTTTTCTAACTAATAATTCTGTTATGATTTTCAAAAAAATCAATTACCAAATAGTGTCAAAATTGACATAAAATAGTTTTTAAAAAAAATATTATATTATTAATTGTTATTTTATTCTTAAAAATCTAAGGTTCAGAAAAATGACTTAGATAAGGTTATATATATTAATAATAAACAAGTTTGGGTTTGTTTGTCTTGTTATAGTAAGTTTATTAACCTTATAGTGTAATAAAACAGGAAGACATGGTAAAAGTAAAATTATTTAACTTAAGGTTAAATCTAAATGATAAGGTTAAAATAGAAATATAAACTTGTATAAATTATATTTTATGAGAGGATTTCGACCCATCCCCACATTATCTTCTAAATAAATCAATTTTGAGATATTAAAAACCTAATATGACTTTATAATAAAATAATATTTTTTGTTTTTCCAAAGGTGCCCCTCTCCTCCCTTATAAAAGGGCACCTCCTCCCTCTCTTCCTCACACCACTTTGAGCCTTCAAGCTCAGAAAACCCCTGAAAAATTCTCTTCTCCACTTCCATGGAAACATCCTAGAGGTTCTGGTCTTCTTGAAAGACCAATTTTAGTTCCCTAAGAGGAGGTCTCAAAGAGGTGCTTCAATGAAGAGGTAATGTCTGTTACCGATTCTTTCAAATTTATTTCTTCTTTCACTTCTTCTTCTTTAGTTGTTTCATTATGAAGTAATAAAATAAGTATAATTAATATACTTATATGTTATTATAATTATGAAACAAACCTATTTCACCATCTATCCATCCTACGGAAAACGAAATCACCACGCGTGCGTACGTACGGAATACCGTCTCCACGCCGTGGTGAAATCTGTTTTTCCACCGACACCTTACATGGATGGGTATAATGGTGTAAAGAATAACTATATATGGTTTTTATAACATCATAATGATTCTGTTATATTATACCATCCACTCCAATTCTATTCAATAATTATGGGAATGATATCATCGCTCGTGCGTACGTACGGACTACCGTCTCCACGACGCGATGAGATTCATTCTCCATGTTAACCATACATGAATGATCATAAAGTTTATATAATGAATAATAATGAAATATATGAAATAATAATTCTACTGGATTTATGTATATATATATTTATGTCATCTATTTAGTTTTATTCAATTCAATAAGGAAACGAAACAGCGTTCATACGTACGTACGGACTACCGTCTCCATGAACATTGTATTTCATTCCTTTTATCGATCTATAATATATATATGTATATGATGAATATATATTATATATAAATCATGTTTTACATTTTGGAATTATGTAAATCAGGATATAAGTAATAATATCAAGAACGACAAGTCGAAACACATACGATAAATGAAATGATTTTACCCAAAACGCTGCTTTAACATGGAATTTATAAAAGAATGGGTAATATAAAGTCATAAGTGAAACATATATCATATCATAAAAATTAATATGATTCTGTAATAAGTAAATGATGTTATTTAAATCATTATACAGGAGGTTCGGATACGTACAAAGCATATCGGACCTAAGGTAAGGGATAATTGTGCAAATCTCATTTTTATCCAAGATTTCTTATTCGTAAGTATTTACTGGGGTTATTTCTATCATCCATGTCCATGTTTTATAAAAGTGTATTCATGTATGTTTAAATTCCTTTTTACCCATTTGACTTTTATCCCATGGTATGGAAGGAATCTTTCTTTTATTTACCCTACAAGGTACTTTTTGAATTTTCCGACAAAAGTACGAGAAGAATGTTTTTTTAAAATATACGGCATGAAATGATTTTTACAGTTTTATAAAGACTTATTTTCATGAAGCTTCCTCCAAAATATTTCATGACTATTTCCAAAAAAATCTATTTCTTTTAAAATTGCATGACGTTTTGTGAAAAGAAATTGATTTTGAAGAAGAAAGGATATTTTCCTCAAGAATTCATTTTAAGTGTTTTATCAAAACCATTTTTCATCTAAGATGACATTATTTCATATGTGTATGTTTCAAGTATCATGAATCTATGATTTAAATGGTTTAAATTTTCTTATTATGAAATGATATCCATTTCTTTTATATGGATTATGTAATGATGGGATGATGTTTAAGAAACCCATTTTATTTATTGGGTTATTATGAATGATGTATGTTTATTTTGTGGCACAAGTAAGAATGATTTAATTATGAGATGGGTGTGGCCTATATCTCCCTCAAATTAATTGGTTAAAGATTTATATCTCATGAGATAGACATGGCTGGAATGACAAGTTAAACCGGTTCAGTAATATAGGACTGGAACGAGGAGTGAACTCGATTCAGAAAGGGACTTTGTCCACTAAGATGGTCTTGGCAGCAATGCCTTGGATACTATGGAAATCATATCACGTGCTTAATGGTTTCCACAATTACATGTTTTATTCCCATGCTAATTTATCATGATTAATGTTTCTTCATGATCTATGCCTTACGTACTGCCATGTTTTATGTCATTGCTCAAGATTTTGATGTTTAGATTTTATGCTCATGTTTTTTTTACATTCAAATGTCTAAGGATTGTTTTATGTTCTCTATGCTTACCCTTACTGAGCATTTGAGCTCACCCCTTTTATGTTTTCTTTTCCCCAGGATATAAAGAAAGGTTTTAGGTAAGAAAGAAAAAGGGAAGATCTTTATGAGAGATGTTGAAGATCTTTCACCACGACTAGAAGATTATATTCCGAGTTTCCAAAGACACTAAACTATTACGGTCCTTGTGTGTCTGTATTGTTATGTATTAATTATTTCTCAAAAGTAATGTAATGTCCATGTACGTAAAGATTTGGGTCTCTACAATCTATATATTAAATTGATGTGGGATCATAAAGCCATGGGTACTATTCACCTACTTAAAAACATATGGAGATAACACCACCATCCAATATGAAGAAATATGATGACCATAAAACCTCCACACAATTGTCTTTCTCTTCAAGTTATTGAGTATTTTTTACATGCGATAGCTTTAGAAAACAGTGATCATTGATCAATCCATGGACCACCATGATTAAATCAAGCCAAAATGGATGATTTCTCATGATAAAAAAGATGTAATGATTTTTTTTGAATCTCTATTGTGCATGCATGGAATATTTTGAGACTAAGCCTTGATTGAATGAAAATAAAAGTTGTAGAAATCCATTTTCATGAATGGATGAGTTCAGGATTTTGAAATATAATGAGGATAATGCAATTATAACATGAATGTGATTCTAGAATCATAAAAGGAGTATTTGTTGCGTAATAAGGGACACCATGTTTTTCAATATCTTGTAAGTCTGAGAAATTTGATTTATTGAAGGATTTAGTGATATAAATATTTTTCTTGACATGATAGGATTTTAAAAAGACTTGATAAATCTTATTTAGTGGAGGCCAAGTTGGTTCAAGGAAATGATTCACTTCTTATAAATACTGAATCATTAAGACAAGAGAGGCTGCTGATATTCTTCTTTGAGAGATCTCTAGTTTTTAGAGTGAAATAGAGAATCTCCGCACACTTTCATTATGAGAAGGGAAAAAGGTTCTATGAAGCACTATTTTTTTCATTAATAAGAAGTTCCCATATAAACTAATTATCATCATAACATCTAGACTTTCACAAAGTAAGTTTAGGCATTTTAAAAATCTCAACATCTTTCATGAAGAAGAAAACCTATGCACTTAAGATCATCACGTGCATGAAGGATAAGGTGTGTACAAATATTTGGTGTTGCATGAAGAAGAATATTCATGTAATATTTTTGGTGTATGTGAAGGTAGTGAGTTTGAAAAAGAAATTATATATAAATTCAAGATTTACTATTTTGTGAAGGAGGAGTGTTCATGAAGTAAAAAAAAATACAGTGCATGTGTACATGAATGCATGCATTCATGAATTCATATCACCTAAGGAAATAATTGAAACTAAATAAATAAATTGAGATATCACATAAAAAAATAATGAGAGAAATATTATGGGTGCTAGGGTTTTTTTCTTAAGAAGCCCATGAAACTCAGGCATAAATCATCTTTTAGAAATCATGTGTATCAATTGTACACATTTAAGTGAGGTTAATACTTCATCTGTAGAAGGAAGAATTTCTTGAGCATTTTTGTAACAAGTCAACTGATCTTACATAGGTGATCATATATATTTGAGTAAGACTATCAAACCTAATAAATCAGTTGAAAAGGTTCTTGAAGTGTACATGAGCAAGTCAGATTCAACAAGATTGTGGAGCAAGATCAAGAGATCATCCTACAATGGATCAACATAGAGAAGTAGAAGAAGGAGCTAGTAACTAGGTCATGTAACCAGTTTCTAAAGAGGCTTAAGACTAAGGGGTATAACTATTTGAGAATAAGAGAAGATGGTTGAGGGTATAACTAGCTAAGGTAGAAGATTAATATTGTTGTGGGGTATAACTGGAATCAAAGAGAGGATTACTTACTGGGGTGTATAACCAATTTCTACCTAAAACATTGTAATTGATAATAATATTATAATAAAAAATACATATTGGGTGGGTATAAATTACATGGAAAGAAGTAGGTATTAGTAACAAACCTTGTAAATACCATGTTTTGTGATCTCCCTTAGTATTCTTACATATGAGGTGACATTATGAGATATCCCTGATTAGATTGAGAACCTTATAAAGTTCAAGATGTTGAATTATAAAGAAAATAATTCATAAAATCTAACCATTGATTCACCCCCTCTCAGTGGTCAATCTAGCCTGGGAATCTAAAATTGGTATCATAGTGCTAGGTTCCCTCTAAAATTCCAAATGAGTTATTATGAAGTGAAAATTTAAAGAAATGTGTGCGTTAACTCAGATGGAGAAAAATAAAGTTACTCTTGAGGATAATAATATAGATATTTCTACTTATACATAGAATATTAGGAAAAAAATACATTCAAGGAAGCTGAAGAGGAATCTTATACCAAATGGAGAGACACCTCCATCTGAAGGTAATCTGAATGGTATAATTTACAATAATTTTATTAATTGTGATTCTTTCGATGAAGCTTTCTCACGATGTGATGATGATGTATCACTTAAGAATATTTATTTTTAATTCAAAAAGTATCTAAATAAAGTTCCAAAATAAGTTTTAAATTGTGTTGTTGGAGGTTTTAAGGATCTTCATAATGAAAAATAATAGCTGGAAGATGGTGTTAATTCTATTGAAGAGGAATTAGCTAAAAACTTTGGAATATCTAACACTCTCACAAAACTTGTGAAAGAAAAGGATGAAACAATTTATATTTGAAATGAAATATATGTTTAAACTATTGAATAATTGAAAATAACTATTTATGTGAAATATTTCTTTGAGACAATTTTTTTTATAATCTTTCCAAGAACTTTAAAAATTGTACAAAGTCTATATAGATGTAAAGGATTCTCAATTAGAGGTTAAAGAAAAAAAGTTAAAGAAGCTTGATAATTATTTACAATAATCAATAAAAATGAATGAATAAAATATAAAAAAGATAAATGAGGATTGGGTATAGATGCTAAGATTAGTTTAGGGTGAGAATAACTCCCTCAACATGAAGTGTTTAGAGATGGAGGTGAGATCGAAGAATCAAGAATCAATACAAGATGTAACTTCCAAAATTGATGAAAAAAGAGATGATTCCATATAATTATACATTTAGGATCATGAATCCAAGAAGATAATTAGATCGTTCTCTAACCAAATGGAAATATCACCCATCAAGAAGTATCCCATAGACCAGAAACTATATTATATACTAATGATGTATCAATTTTGGGTACACGTTTTAAACATTTTTTTTGGAAAGTATGGATAGTGAAAAACACAAATAAACCCACCATATAAAGGTTTGATGAGATATTATTTATGGATACATGTTCCTCAAAAAGTTTCCAAAATAGTGGTGGTTTCACTCAAAAACAAAAAGTTACACACTCAAATAAATCTAGAAAAAATACTCCAGAAAAGAAGAGAAGAAGATTCATATGATATTGTTAATATTGATGGAAGTTTGAAAATAGGACATTGAAATGTTGGAATAATATGATAATTTTTGAAAATAATAGAATTCCACAATTAAGGAGGAGATAAGTTTAATAAAGGAGAAAACTTACTAACAAAAATAAAAAGACAAAAGGAAAAGAAAATAATGTAGGTAACAAAAATAAATCTAAACCTTCTTGGAATAAGAAGATAAATGAGGGATCCTATACTATATAAAATGGAGAAGGAAATATGTCACAAAAATCACTATCCCTTGGGAAAATAAGTCTCTGTTTGAATAATTATGAAAACAATAAGTGTTTATGGAGAATACATTCCAAGGTTAAAGATCAAAGTTAAGTGGTTTTTTCTTGTGTTGTGAAAGGTATGGGAACAAAGCCTACTCTTTCTAGTATAACATGTTATTTATAGTAAATAGTCATAAATAAATGGGGATTCATGTTGAAAATATGAGAATATATTATCAAATAAATAATTTTGTGAAAAAAAATCCATCTAACCTTAAAATTCAAAATAAATATAAATGTTTAGAATAAGTTTGTGGAGAATGTAAGAAGGAGGGTCACACAACCGAGAAATGCATGACAATATTGCCAATATATATTCCCTATATTGTGAAAGGGAATAGGATTTAATAGAAAATAGTAGTAAAACATGTGCAGATTCTAATAATTATGATAATTTCAATAAAGAGTTCCTAGTTGTTTATCCAAATCAATTGAAATTAGCTAAGAATTTGGAGGAAGCTAAAAAAATTGATAAAGATAAAGGAAAACAAGTGGCTTATAAAACTGATGTTTAAAAAAGTTATTAAAAAAATAAGAATGAATTAAATGTAATAAATATTATAATAAAAAATGAGGCTCAAAACATAAAGAATATTCCAAATAAATCATCCTATACTGAGATTAGGAGAAAATAATAGCCTAGGTTTAGAGGATGTTCTCAGCCTAAATGTTACTCTTGAAGAACAAGAAGGTATATCCTTATTCCTATATATATATATATATGTTTTGTACTGACATGAAGGAAATTGAAATATATGGATGAATCCTTTGAGGGGGAGCATTAATGAGTTAAAGCTATTAAATCTTCACTACACGATGAATATGGAATTTCTAAACAACTTTGAAAAATTGAAATATTAGGTATGAAAATCACTCCCATCTCTCTACTTTGAATGAATTGATAATAATTATCAAGGGGGAGTTAATATTGAACCAATAAGAAGGGGGAGCTATATAATTTTCACCTGAAAATTTTTATGCATCTATTGAAGTGTGTGTAGGATTTAGTATTTTATTAATAAATTTGATTACTTAAAACCCATAAAATGAGAATTGAGAACTTATTAGAATGATTTTACATGCATGGTAGTTTATGGACACCACATAAAACCTTATTTATACCTCAATTTTTTTATACATCGGGTTTTCCCATGTAGACTTAGAGTTGATTAACTAAAAGATATTTTCTAATAGAACTATGTGATATCATCCCACTCTTAAAAGTTCTCAAGAAACAATAATTTAAGTGAGGAGATAATGTTTTTGGAAAATTGGATGAGATGAGAAGACCCCCACTTACCCATTGAATTTTCTTTTCAATAAGGGGGATAAGTCTTGATCACACATATTGACTTTTAAAATTTGAAGAGATATTGACAACAATATACAAAGGGTGAGATTATTGAGACCAAGTATTGAAATTGTTTTCAATGAATCAATATGTGTTGGTGAGTGGAGTGGTGATTCTTAGAGAATTGTTATGTATTTTTTTAATGCAATTAGATTTCATGATTGAGCAATTATCCTTTAATTGTGATTATTGTTGTTGAATTATTTAATTCTAAAGAAATATTTCAATGATGACACATTTTTTACAACATAATGAAGAAAAATAAAAATTTAAAAAGTTTATGGAAAATATTATTTATTTTTCATGATTATTAGTTGAGAAGAAGACCGTAGGAAATAATATTTTTTCATGATGTTTTAATGAGAATGTTGTATTGTAATTTTATGTTGGAATTATTATATGGTAGTATTTTATAATTTTAAAGTAACAAAAAAATATATGCCAACCACCTAGCCAGCCAAAGGGACCCCATGCAACCACTGATTAGTTGGGAAGTAGGGTAAACCTTTAACCATCCAAGGTAGTGGCCAAGTATAGTGATATATAAGACTACACAGAAGCATAGTGGACTATATAGGGCATATAGGGAAGTGAACATGTGAGTTCATGGGTAGGTGGGACTATGAAGGGAGGTGGGACCTGTGAATCCCAATGTATATTGTGGTTTAGGGAGTGGACCTTGGTCTACTCATAACTAAGCCACCGATTTCATAATTTTTATTATATAATAGAGGGAATTTATGGATGAAACCAATGTGGTATTACAGAGCCAAGGGTACTATTCACCCACTTAAAAAATAAAAGTACATAATGCCACTGTATAATCTAAATCAATATGATGAAAATCATACCTCCACATTATCTTCTTCCTCATTGAGTTATTGAGGATTTTATCACCTGAAAACTTCATATTGTGATGATCATCAAAAAATACATGGACCACCATGACCAACTCAATCCATATTGAATGGATTATTGAGATTAAGAAGATGCAATAGAATGCTTTCAATATCTGTTGTACATTCATGGAATATTTCAAAGGTTGAGCCTCAGCCAAATGAAAAACAAAGTCACAAAAATACTTTTGTGTGCATATATGAGTTTAAGATTTTAAAATATAATAAGTATCGTGTGATAATATCATGCATGTGATTCCAGAATAACGAAAGGAGGATTCATCATAAAATAAGGGATGACATGTTTTTCAGCATCACATAAGTTTGAGAAATTTTATTTACTGAAGGCTTCAGTGATAATAATACCATTATTTAGATGACATTATTTGAAAGAGACTTGATGTGAATTATTTAATGGGGGATTTGGTATTGAAAGGTAGTGGTGAAATACCTATAAATATTGAATAACTAATCCAAGAGATGATTTTTTTCATTCATCTTTGAGAGAGATCTAATTTTTAGAGTGAAACGTAACATCTCCATGTGCTTACACTATGTGAAGGGAAGAAGGTTATGTGATGAACTCTTTGATTTCACAAATAATAAGGTTATATATAAAATATTTGTGATATTCACATATAGAATTATGTGAGGTATGTTGAGGTATTTTGGGACACTCACCGGCTTTCATGAAGAAGAAAACCCATGCATTTAATATCATCACCTGCATAAAGGAGAAGGTGCCTGTAACTATTTTGTGTTACCCAAAGAAGAAGTTTTTCATAACTATTCTGGTGTATGGAAAGGTAGTGAGTGTGAAGAATAAAATATATATAAATTGAGTCTTTACTATTGTGTGAAAGAGGATTGTGAAAAAAAATCAAGAAAAAATAGTACAAGCATACATGAATGCATAATCACTTAAGAAAATAACTAAAATAGAATAAATAAATTTAGATATCATATATAATAATAAAGGGAGAAATATTATGTGTTCTAGTGTTTTTTCTTATGAATCCCATACAATTCATGCATGAATTATCATTGAGAAATTGTGTATATCAATTTTTCACATTTTAGTGAGGCCAAGACTTCATCAGAAGAAGGAACAATTTCCTAAGCATTGTTACACCAAGGAAACTGATCATACATAGGTGAGAATACATATTTTATCAAGACCGATAACTCTGATTCATTAGTTTAAAAGGTTACTGAAGTGTATATGAGCAAGTAAAATTCAAAAATCTTGTGGAGGAAGATCAAGAGATCATCCTACAATGGATCAACACCAAGAAGAAGAAGAAGAATAAGAAGATTGTAACTGGGGGGTGTAACCAGTTACTAAAGAGGCTTGAGAATTGGGGTATAACTAGTAAAAAAGAATATAAGATGTTGGGGGGGGGGTATAACCAACCAATTAATAAGAGTTAGATTGCTAGGGGTATAACCATGATCAATTAGAGGCACACATGAGCCTCAACCCGGTTGGTGAGGACTCTTCAAGTGCTTCCAAGAGACCCAAGATCAAATCTAGGTGTAGGAATATTCTAGGATACTGTATTAGTATTGTATAAATAACTATAGTAGGTAATTTTCAGTACTATGCCATCCAAAACTATTCATTCGTTTTGGCCTTCAGGCCACCGGTTTGGTCTTTGAGTCCTTCAAGGCCTTCGGGCCACCCAAGGCCTTTAGGCCATTAAGGCTTTCGAGCTACATCATGGAACCATGAAACCTCAATTCCTTTGGGCCACATTAAGGACTTCAAACTACATGATGTGAAGATGAAACCAAATAGACTAAAATGAATAGTCTCTATATGAGGATTTAGAGCATGAGATTTCACCAGAGTAGAGCTTATGAATTGGAAGAATGAGAGGGTATGAAATTTCCCAACAATACCAAGCATGTGCATCTCTACAAATGAAAGCTATCCAAACAACCATGTGAAGGTGGATAACTGACATCACGATGTAGACATTGAGGATTAGGAATTTCAATTTATCATAGTTTGGGATGAATTCCTCTGAGAACTTCAGATCATGTAATTCCACAAAGCCTATGGGCCATATAAGGGTTCCCCCTCAACCCTAAAAAATTAGATTATAAAAAATGAATAAAAATATAAGGCCTTAGGGCCATAAGGAGGAGTAGTATCAATTTAGGTATTTATTATTGGGGGGTATAATTGGTTGGTTTTTAAACCATTGTAATTTATAACAAGATTATATTGGAGAATCCATGTTCGGGGGTATAACCAATTTGGAAAGGAGAAGGTCTTGGTACCAAACCTTGTAAATATTGTGTGTTGTGCTCTCCCTTAGTATTATTGCATATGAGGTGATATTTTGAGATATCATTGAGTGGATTTATAAAGATAACAAGTTCAAGAGGTTGAATTCATAAGAAAAGAATTAATAAAAGTAAACCTCTAATTAAACCCCCTCTCAGTGGTCAATCCATCTTGAGGTTCTATAATTGGTATCAAAGCACCAAGTTCCCTCTAAATATCCAAATAAGTTCTTATTAAGTGAATATTTTTTGAAATGAGTGAGCTAACTCAGATGGAGAAAAAGGAAGTTACTTCTAAGGAAAAGAATATGGATATTTGTTCCAAGACACACATAAATAAAATATATAAAATGAAGCTAAAGAAGAATCTTATAGAAAATGGAGAGACAATTCCAACTGAAGGAAATATGGATGGTATAATTTTCAATAATTATATTAATTGTGATTCTTTTGAAGAAGCCTACTAAAGATATAATGATGATGTATCACTCAATGATATTAATTTATAATTCAAAGAACATCTTAAGAAAGTTCCTAAAGAAGCTATAAATTGTATTCTTAGAGGGTTCAAGGATCTTTAAAATAAAAACTATAGCTAGAAGAAGATGCTAATTATATGGCAAAGGCATTAGATAAAAAGGTTGTAATATCCATCACTCTCACAAAACATATGAAATCAAAGTATGAAACAACTTATCTTTTCAATGAAATATATACTCAAGTTATTAAATAATTAAAAATAAAATTTTGTGAGAAATATTTATTTGAGATAGATTTTTTAGAATATTTACATACACTTGAAAAATTTAACAAAGTATATATGGATGTCAAGGTTTCTAAACTTAAGGTTAAAGTAAAAAAGGTAAATGAGCTTTATAATTTTTTATAGGAATCATGAAAAATGCATGAAGAACAAATAAAGAAGATAGATAAGGATTTAGAAGGTACGCTAAGATCAGTTGAGAATGAGAATAAATCCCTCAACATGAAGTGTCAAGAGTAGGAGGAGAGTTTGAATAATCAAAAATGACCACAAGATAGAACATCCCAAATTATAAAAAAAAGAGCTGTCCCCACACAAGTATGCATTGAGGATCCTGACCCCAAGAAGATAATGAGATCATCCTCTAACCAAATGACAACATTTTCCAAGAAGAATGTATCACATAAACCAAAAACTATATTATGTATTAATGATGTTTCAATTGTTGGTACATGTTTTAAACCAAATTCTAGTAAAGTATGGATAATAAAAATTACTGATAAACCTACCAAATCAAGGGTGGATCAAAAAAGATGTATGAAGATCTATTCCTCAATAAGTGTCTAAAATATTGGAAGTTTAACTCAAAAATTTCAAGGTACACACTCTGTGAAATACAGAAAGAATACTATAGAAAATAAGAGAAGAATATTCATAGGATATTGTTGGAATTTATGGAAATTTGAAAAAAAGGAATTGTAATATAAACATAACATGACAATTTGTGAAAATAATAAAAGGATTCAAGTAAGGAGGAGAAAAGCTGAAGAAAGGAGAAAAACTATTGACCAAAATAACAAGAAAAAAGGAAAAGAAAATAACATAGGTAACAAAAATAAATCTCAACCTACTTGGACCAATAAGATAAATGAGATATCCTCTTCGACATAAAAGGGATAAATAAATATTTCAATAAAAAAGAGTCTAAATAAATTTTCCCATACTGAGATTGGGAGAGAAGAAAGGCCCAGGTTGAGAGATAGTTCTTATCCTAGATGTTACTCATGAAGAATAAGAAGGTATATCTTTATTACTCTCTCTATATATGTTTTATATTAACATATAGGGAATTTAAGGATATGGATGCATTCATTGAGTGGGAGCATTAATGAGTTATGTTGTTAAGTTTTCACTATAGAGTGAATGCAGAATTTCTAAACAGATTTGAAAAATTGAAATATGAGGTATGAAAATTACTCCCATTTATATACTTTGAATTAATTGATAATCATTATCAACGGGGAGTTTATGTTAAACTAATAATCAGGGGGAGATATATCTTTTTCACCTGAACTTTCTAATGTATTTGTTAATGTGTGTGAAAGATTTAAAATTTTATTAATAAATATGATTACTTGCAACCACTAAAATGAGAATTGAGAATTTTTTATCATGGTTTCACATGCATGGTAGTTTATGGACAACAAAGAAAACATTGGTTATATCTATCTTGTTTTATACATCAGGATTTTCTATGTAGACTTAGGTTTTAATAATTAAAGTCTCTTTTCTAAGAGAACCATTTTATATCACCCCACTCTTATAGTTGTTCAACAAAAATCTATTTGAGGGAGGAAAAATGTTTTGGGAAAATTTGATGTGATGAGAATAACCCCACCTACCATTTTCATTTTCTTGTAAATAAGGGTGATAATATTTGAGCACACATATTGAATTTAAAAATGTGAAGAGACATTGAAAAAAAAATACAATGATGAATATTTTTGATCCTAAGTATTGTATTTGTTATCAATTAGGCAATATGTGTTAGTGAGTGAAGTGGTGATTCTTAGAGAATAATTATGGATTCATTTAATGGAATTGAATGTTATACTTGATCAATTATCCTTGAATTGTGATGATTATTATGTTTATTTTTAATTTTAAATACATGTTTCAATGATGAAACATTATTTACAACATGATGAAGAAAACGAGGAATTAAATAAGGCCATATAAAATATTATTTATTTTTCATGATGATTATTTGAGAAGTAGACCACAAAAAAAAAATTTACATGATGTTTTGATGATAATGTTGGATTTTAATTTTATATTATAATTATTATATGGAAGAATTTTACACTAAAATATTTTCTATGTTTAAAAAAATATGCCATCCACTTAGCCAACCAAAGAGAACCCATGCATCCACTACTTAGGTGGGAAGCTAGGTCAACCTCTATCCAGCCAAGGTAGTGGCTGATTATAATGATGGATAAGATTAAATAGTAAAATGGTGGGATGCATAGGGATTTTAGGTGAGCACATAGGTGAGCTCATGGACTGGTGGGCCTATGTTGGGAGGCACAACCTGTAAAGATCAACGAGTGGTGTGGTTTAGGTAGTAGACCTGAAGCTACTTGAAGCTGAGCCATTGATAGGATTGTTTTGATTATATAGTGGAGGGAATCCATGAATGAAATCAATGTGGGATCATGGAGCTATGATACTCTTCAACTTCTTAAAATACATATGGACATAACACCACTGTCCGATCTGAAGTGATCTGATAACCATCAAACCTTTACATCATCATCTTCCACCTTGATTTGTTGAGGGTTACCTCACATGATAGATTAAGACATATATGATCATCAATAAATCCATGTAACACCATGATAAACTCAATATCTATTTGATTAATTATTGAGTTGAAGAAGATGTGGTGCAATTATTATAATCTCTATTGTGTATGCATGGAATATTTCAAAGGTTAAGCCTCAACTAAATGAAAAAAGAATTTGTAGACGACCATTTTCATGCATGGATGAGTTCAAGATTTTGAAATATAAGGAGGATAATGTGATAATAAAATTCACATGGTTTCTAAGATATTTGGTTTACTAAAGGCTTCAGGGATATTAATATCATTCTTAATGCGACATTATTTGCATGAGAATTTCCTTGACTTATTTAATGGAGGTTGAGGCAGTTCAAGGCAGTGATTAACTACTTATAAACACAAAAGAAACATGATAAGAGAGCTATTTTACATTCTTATTTGAGAGATATATTGTTTTTAGAGTTAAATAGAGCATCTTCGTGTGCTTCCTCTATGAAAAGGAAAAAGGTTCTATGAAGAACTATTTACTTTTTTGAAGAATAAGATACCACATACATATCTTGTGATTTTAATATCTAGAATTATGTGAATGAATTTGAGGTATTAAATGAAGTTCAAAATATTTTGTGAATAATAAAACCCGTGTTCTTAAGTTCATCACTTGTTCAAAGGAGAAGGTTCATTCAACAGTTTGGTGTTGCGTGAAGAAGAAGTTTCATGTAACTGTTTTGGTGTATGTGAAGGTTGTGAGTGTAAAAAAGACATGATATATAAATCAAGTTTTTATTTTTGTGTAAAGGAGTGTGAATGAAGCAAGAAAAGGATAATGAATTAATAAATGAATTCATGCACACATGAAATCATAATAACTTGATGAAATAAATGAAATAAGATAAATAAATTAAGATAACAAATAAAATAATAAATAGAGAAATATTATGTGTGTTAGGGTTTTTTCTTGAGAAACCCATGGAATTCCTGCATGAAGTATCTTTGAGAAACCGTGTGTATAAATTTCATATATTTAAGTGATTATGAGACTTTATTAATAAAAGGAATAATTTATCGAGAATTATTTCATTGAGGAAACTGATCTTATAATGATGATCAAATATATTTGAGCAAGACTAGGTACTCTGATCCATAATGTGTAAAGGTTCTTAAATTTTACATGAGAAATTTAAATTTATAAATATCACAGAGGAAGAAAAAGAGATAATACTACAGTGGATCAACATAGATAATATGAGGAAGGATATTGTAACTGGGGGTGTAATGTTGCTGAAGAGACTCGATACTGGGAAGTATTACTAGTTGAGAATAAGATAAGATGGTTGGGGGGGTATAACTAATAGAGGTAGAAGAGTTGAATTGTTGGGGGTATAAATAGGATAAATTGGAGGATTAAATACTGGGGTGTATAACCAGTTACTTCCAAAACCATTGTAATTGATCACATGATTATAGTGAAGAATCCATGTTGGGGGTATAACTGAGGTAGCAAGGAGAAGGTCTTAGTGTCAAACCATGTAAATAACATGTGATGTGGTCTATCTTAGTATTCCTACACATAAGGTGAGATTGTGATTCATCACTGAGTGGATCGAAAAACTTAATATGTTCAAGAGGTTAAATTAAAAATAAAATAATTCATAAAAGTAAACCACTCATTCACTCCCCCTATCAGTGGTCAATCCAACCTGGGGATTTATAGGCTTTATATTCCTTTCTTTGACTATTTGAAATAAAATAATTGTTACACCATGGATATAAAATTTATTGTGATATTTTTATTTCAATAAAAGGGATAGAATATCAACTTCTATAAATATGGAAGGTACAAATCCTTCCTTGACTTATTAATTAATAACACATCATTCGTGATGCACTAAATGTACCCAACTTCACCATGAACTATTTTCATCATGGTTTATGGAAATACATCTAAGTGCATAATTCATGACATACATTAATAATAATATTAAATTATAAGGACTATTACAAACCCTCATAGATAGGAATATCCAATGACAAATAAACACATGGAATTCCCACTAGCGGGTCTCTTCTCATAATATACCATCTTTGAGACTACCAATTGCAAACTTCATGAGATAAATTATTGAGTACTCACACCTGATTGTCAATAAAATATATTCCTCGTCATAGAATACTATCCACTCATAGAACAAGTTTTAAGAATATCATCATGGCATGTTAAGGCTCTTGTCTTAGTAGGGAACTGCTATTCACTTTTCAATGTGTCTGATGCTTTGGGACATTGTTACATTAAAGTCACACAAAACTATGAGTGAAATTTAATAATATATTTTAATTAATATTAAATTCTTTGAATATACATGTAATCCAAAGTACACATAGTTGGTTCTAAGACACTAACTCCAACATGCACTTTGAGTCATACTGGCCATCATGTGTTGGATTGTTATGCGGTTGATTCTTATACATCAAAAATGATTTATGTATCATTTTCCTAAAATATCAACCCAATATGAGTGTGTGTTATAGATTTTCAATGAATGAGACATGTTTTTAACTAAAATGTCATTTATAAATTGAAAACATGCATTTGAGTCATATTGGTCACACCCTATGTCAAATTGATGTGTAACTGATTTCTACATATCAAAAAATACTTATGAATTATTTTCATAAAGTATCAAGACAATACATGTTCATTTTATTGGTTTTTAGTGAGTGACACACATTTTTAAATAAAATGTCATTTTTAAACTAAAAACACACATTTTGTTTCATACTGGTAACAATGTGTATCAAATGAAGGTGAGGTTAATTACTACACATCAAAAATGACTTATGGATCATTGAACTAAAGTATCAAAACAATATGAATGTGTTTTATTATTTTTTAGTATGTCACACATATTTTGAATGAAAATTTCAATTTTAAATAAAATCACACACTTTTTGTCATATGAGTCACACCGTGTGTCAGATTGAAGTGTTGTTTATTCCTATAAATCAAAAATGACTTATAGTTAATTTTAATAAAGTATAAATAAAATCTAAGATAATTTTCTCAGTTTTGAGTATGTAATGCATGTTTTGAACTAAAATGTGAATTTTAAATAAAAACATACACTTTGAGTCAAACCAGCCACACCATGTGTCGGATTGATGTGCAATTGATTTTTTTACACATCAAAAAATGACTCATGGATCTTTTTCATAAAGTATCAATACAATATTAATGTGTTTGATCATATTTTAGTGAGTAACACATGATTTTGACTAAAATATCATTTTTAAACAGAAAACATGCACTTTGAGTCATACCAGTTGCACCTTATGTCTGATTGATGTGTAGTTGAATCTTACGAATCAAAAATGAATTATGAATAATTTTACCAAACAATCAAGACAATATGATGATGTTTACTCATTTTTCAATGAGTGAAACATGTTTTTAATTAAAATGTCATTTTTAAACTGAAAACATTAACTTTGATTCATATCAGTCACACTGTGTGTTAGATTTATGTGCGGATAATTCTTACACATAACAAATGAATTATGGATAATTTTCCAAAATATCAAGACAATATGACTTAATTTTCAATATTTTCAATTAGTGACACATGATTTTAACCAAAATTTAATTTTTAAATTGAAAACACACATTTTGAGTCATACTATTCACACTGTGTATCAGATTGAGGTGAGAATGATTCTTATATGTCATGAATAACTTATGGATTGTTTTCCAAAACACTACTACAAAACAAACTTTTAACAGCGTTAGTTTTGGGATTTAACAATGACTGAGAATCAATTTTTATAAAAGAGAAGTTAAAAGCTAACCTTTATCAGTGCTCTCAAAAAGAACTATTAAAGGGTTCCTTTATTAGCACTAAAAAACACTGTTAAAGGGTGCCTTTATTAGTGTTTTTTAAGCGTTGTTAAAGGGTGCCTTACCAGTGATTTTTTAAGCACTGTTAAAGGGGGGAATTATTTTTTGCTCGGTCCTCTCACTGTATCCAGTGATTCCCTACACCCCCTTTATCAACACCTCCCCCTTTATTAGCATTTTTTCACTCACTCATGTACCCCCTTTAACGTCACTTCACCCCACACCATAACTATGACTTAGAAAATTCCAGCCCTCATGCGCGTGACTGGATTCAAAACTTGGACATCCCCTTTCATATTTGAATGCCTTTACCACTTAACCATCTTGTTTTATTATATCTTTTTAGATATTTATATTTATTTATATACATATTTACATGAATAATTTTTATTCATATATTTATTTAATTATTTTTAAATACATCTATAAAATATATATTTTTGTGTGTGATATATATAAACTTATATTTATTTAAATATATTATATACTAATATTTAGTTACATATACTAGAATATAATATAAATATATATCTATTTTTTAACACACACATATATGTATACATAAACATTATATATATTTGTATGAGTATATATATATATATTCATAAATTTTTATAATGTAAAGAAATGGTTAGATATTGTTTTAAATATATTTTTAGAATATGTCTATATATATATAAACATTACTTTTATAGCTATATATATAAATTAATTAATTTTAATAAGGTAAATAAATTGGAAATTTTTTGGATTTAAATAAAAAGAATCTTAAATATTTATTTTATATATTTAGAAAAACATTTTTAAGTAAATATGTTGATATATGTAACTATACAAGTGATTTATTATAAGTAAATATAAGAAAATATGTATATATTTAATTATAAATAAAAATACATTTTTAAAAATGATAAAATTTCAAAAAAAATAATATCAATATGAATGTAATATCTGGGAATAAATTTAGTCCCCACTAAAAATGGGCAAAAAGAACCCCTTAAACGAATGTTAAAAAATTAGGATACGTTGACTAGAAACTCATTTTTGGAGGCCTTATGGGCATTTTTTGGCCTACAAAAATATGAACAAGGATTACCCCTGGTCACAGGTGCATAAAGATCATTGCAGTCTTTGATTTGATATGTGGTAGAGCCCAAATGGATGAGCAGATAAAAATTTATTTCCATTTGAAGTTCAAGTCATGTTTTCAGATTATCTTACACCGTTCATTAATTTATTTAATTTTTATGTCATCTGAATATTATTAAATGACTATTACTCGATAATAATTATCAAATTATTAATTAATAATATTTTTTAATTATTTTATAATCCATTTTAAATAAATATATTATATATTAAGTGTAAATGTCTATTTAGACTTATCTAAGACATATATAAAAAATATATATTATATTTATATAAATATATTTACATTAATATATTAATATATTAATTTTAATGAAATATTAATTTTTATGAAATACACCCTTTATTAGTGCTAAAAAAACACTAATAAAGACCTCCCTTTATCAGCCATTTTTTTCTAGCACCGATAAAGGGACTACCTTATAAATTCTTTTTTAATTGCACTGATAAGGGTGGGGACTTTATCAGCACTTTTTTTACAAGCACTGAAAAGGGGTCCTTTATCAGTTATTTTTTAGAGGTGATAAATATTCCTCTTTATCAAAATTTTTAGGACTGATAAAGGACCCCTTTATCAGTGGTTTTAGTTAGTACTGTTAAAGACTGAATTTTTAGTAGTGAAAGTATCAAAAAAATATGAATATGTTTCCTAAATTTTGAGTATGTCACATTTATTTTAAACTAAAATATAAATTTTAAATAAAAACACGCACTTTGAGTCATATCGACCACACTGTATTTCAGATTGACATGAGGTTTATTCCTATGTGTCACAAATTACTTATGGATAATTATACTAAATTACTATGAAAATACAAGTTAATTTTCTTGTTTTGGAGTATGTGATGGGTGTTTTGAACTAAAATATCAATTTTAAATAAAAACACACACTTTGAGTCATACTCTCCATATCGAGTGTCAGATTGATGTGTAGTTGATTCTTACACATCAAAAATGAATTATGGGATTTTCCCCAAAGTATCAAGACAATATGAGTGAATTTCCTCAATTTTTAGTGAGTGACACAAGTTTTTAACTAAAATTTCATTTTTAAACTAAAAAGCACTTTGAGTTATATTGGTTACATTATGTGTCGGATTGATGTGAGACTGATTCGTACATGTTAAAAAATGACCTATGGATCATTTTAAAAAATTATCTATACAATATATGTGTGTTTTCTCAATTTTCATTGACGAAAATACAATTTTAACTAAAATTTCATTTTTAAACTAAAAACACACACTTTGAGTTATATCAGTCAAACAATGCATCATATTGATGTGCATCTACTTTATATGCAACAAAAATGACTTATGGATCATCATCCAAAATTATCAAGACAATCTGATTATGTTTTCTCATTTTTCATTGAGTGACACAATTTTTTAACTAAAATGACATTTTTAAATAAAAAACATGTACTTTGAGTCATACTAGTCACACTTTGTGTCATATTTATGTGTGGTTTATTTATACACATCAAAAATGTATTATGGATCATTTTACTAAAGTATCAATACTGTATGAGTGTGTTTTTTTGGTTTTCAATGAGTGACACACTTGTTTAAGTAAAATATCATTTTTAAACTAAAAACACACACTTAGAGTCATAATAGTCTCATCATGTATTAGATTGAGGTAAATATGATTATTACATGTCACATATGAATTATGGATCATTTTACTAAATTTTTTAAACAATAAGAATGTGTTTTATCAATTTTGAGTATGTCACATGTCTTTTGAACCAAAATGTCAATTTTCAATAAAAATACACACTTTGAGTCATACCGACTATATCATGTGTCAGATTGGAATGAGGTTGATTCTTACACATTTTAAATTATTTTTGGATAATTTTTATAAATTATCAAGTCAATATGAGTTAATTTTATTAGTTTTTGAGTATGTGGCATGTTTTTTGAACTAAAATGTCAATTTTAAATAAAAACATGAACTTTTAGTCATACTATCCACAACAGCTATATTATTAATATGACTATGATTCCTATACATCAAAAATGACTTATGTATTATTTTCCTAAATTATCAAGATAATTTGAGTGTGTTTTCTTAGGTTTCAATTTGTGGAACATGTTCTTAACTAAAATACAATTTTAAACTAAAAACACACACTTTGAGTCATTTGTAAACTAAAAACACACTCTAATTAACATAAAAATATCAAATAAAGAAAAAAATATCTCTATAAAGAGAACAAATAGTACCTAAGTGCATCATCCTTGTTGAAGACTTTTTTGATAATTGATTTTTCTCCAAGAATTTTTTGCTATTTATAGAGCACAAAATGGTTGAAGAAAAATAAATTATCAAGAAGATAATTTCTTTTTTATATTTATGAAAATCAACTGAATAAGTATTGGATAAAAATAATTAAAAAATTAACTAAAAAAAGTAGATAAAATGATGATAAAATCAACTAAATTAGTAGTAGGAAGTCACTTCTTCATGATGTCTATATACATTCTGACACTATTTATTTTAACCATTCGTTTCTAAAAAAAATCCATTTATTATTTTGAATATATGGAATGTCAATAGTTCTGGTGTTATTAGAAAAATATAAAAAAACCAATTATTAATAAATATTTTAAAATAAATTGAAATTATCATTTGAAATACCACTTTGCAGATGCTAGTTTTTTTATGGAATAAAATATATTTCATAAATTTTAAAATGTAATAACCATAATCTTTTCCATTAGTTTATTTCAAAAACTGTATAAAGATTGATAAAAATAAGTAATTTGTTTTTATATATGTTTTGATAGTGAAATATTCTTATATATAGACTAATACTTATCCAGTTACCATGATTTTGATGATGTTTAAACACTGGCCTATCATGACAAAGTTCCATTAAAACATAATATAAAACATATAACTTAAAGTTTATTTGTGAAGTCTTGAATGTTGTGTACTTAAAATTGATAAACATCTTCATGTGTGGTCGATTTATTAGACATCTATGCATTAAATCAAAAAAATAAATCATTTCAGTATCCAAATTTACAACAATGACAAACCAATACTCCCTAAAAAAAGGAATAAGTAATGAAAGAAGTGAAAATATATTTGATATGATTAAATAATAGAGTTTTACTCCCACATCATGGGTATTAAGAAGAGTATGCCATATTTAAGTTTGTTTTCAAACATTGTGGCTGGTTTGTTCTCTATTTCTGAATATTTCTATTCTTCCAATGACCATTTTTGTATAGAAGTGATGTGAGGACTAATGAGTCCAAATTTTTGTTCACATGGTTTTCCCTTCAAATAGTACCAATATATACGTCTACAAAAAATAGGAATAATATTTAATTATAATTAACATAGTAGAATTGTTATTGGAAAACCATATCATGAAAATATACCTCATGTATACATTTAATATTGAGGCTCCTAGCCATCCATGCTTTAGGATTTCATATACATTCTCAAGATCAAGAAAGTATGTACTGTCCTCACTATACATGTTTTCTTCAAAATTAGTGGTGTTCGTATCACCATCTCTGAACATTATATGCACATGAACATGTAATATTAGTAAATGTGGAAGTTGAACTAGTAGGGTAAAGGTTCTCATTTAAGGAATTTCAATAATTTGGTTGGTCCTTTATATTTTTTTAATTCAACTTTCCATTTACCCTTACTTTTCTCCATCTGTAATAACATTCCTTAGTTTAGGACATTTTTAATTAACTGTTAAAGGTTTCTCATAAAAAATAAATTTTAAAGGACACACCTCCTTGTCGATATGTATTTATAAAAGTTCAAACAACCATGAGAAAAAAGTTACAATAGAAAGTTCGGCCATGTGAACATCCATATCATTAAGGGGAAAAGGTAACTCGATGTTCGAATCATGAGCTATGTAAATCCCCACTCTCACATCAAATTTTTTATTTTGTGTGTGTGTAGAATATCTCTTTGGATATTTTACAATATATCCCTCACAACAAGGCAATGAGTGAATACTGATAGATATAGATAATATTCAATTTGATGCTATATAATATTAGTATAAGAAAGGTATCAGTATATGCCTAATTTATATTTCATAAAAACATCTATGAAAAATATGATTACCTTTGGTAAGACAGACCTTTTATGGGAATGTATCACCTCAAAGATAGTGGGGGGGGGGATCTTCATGTAGTGGTTTTTTTAGTGTTGTTTCTTCTCTTTTATTTCTTCACATAACATTCTTGAACAACTCATATTTTCAATTAGGGTTTTCTTATAGATCAGTTATTCATGTCTATATCTCCTCTATTTTCTTATCTTTATCCCATTATACATTTATTTTATCAAAATATATTTAGGGTGAAACTCTAAAACTATCACCTATAAGGTGACCATATTGTTCTAGCCACTTTAAGGATACTGAAATTAGTCATTAATCAGGTAAAACTGATGAAGATTTTTGTGTCTAAACTGAATAAAAAATATAGGATAATAATAAATCATTTTTATGTAATATCATTTTGAAAGAATACTTTTGGGCTCCTTGTTTTAATGATAAAAAATCACATTCTTTATGCTATTAATGAGTTTATGTGTTATGAAAAAAATATTCTAATATAAGGAAGATTGGAAATAAATTTGGTTAAGTCTGGGAAAGACAAATTGCTAAGGATGAGTCGCCGTCAGGAATGAATCACCATTGAGGTTGAGTCACTACTAAAGGATAAACCACCACGAAGGATGACTCAACATTGAGATTAGTCCCCACCAAGTTTGACTCACCACCGATATGGAAATTTGAGAATGTATGAGTCACCGATAGTAATGTCTCACCGCCAGTATAGAAATTTGACTAAGTACTGGAATCACCTAGCATTTACCATTTATCACTACTAGAGGATGAGTCACCATTGAACCTGACTCACTGCTGGATCCACACACCACTAGAGATTGTGCCACCATTATAAATAATCACCACTACTATTCTATTTAATTTGAATTTAATTGTTATATTGGATATATTATTTAATTTAATGTAAAAACTTATTTTAAGGATTGTTTTTAATTATCTTGCAAAGATGCATTAAAGAATTTGTTAGATCTTAGTACGAGGAGTAGATTCAGATGATTATTCTCCACATGGACACTCCTACATGATACTGATAAAATAAGGCGTGGACTACCTCATGAAAAAACATAGAATCACTAAATAGAAGTATGTACATAAATATAGAGCTAACATACACAAAGAGAGTACCAATTTATGAGATCTTTCATGCTGCATCTTTCCTACACACGATAAAGGAAGAGTTGAAGCTAAAATATCATCCAGTAACTTCCTATAGTTATAAAAAAGGGTTTTACGACACTATGTTCTACAAAACATTTCAAAAATATGACTCGAGCTTCATTTTATATTACATTCAAATATTCATGATCTTCAAAGATTATCAGACAGAGAAACACCTTTATTTTACACCTTTACTTGCTATGTTTGTTTATTTTATTTACATTATGAGTAGTGTGTGTATAATTTGTTTTTATACATGCCCATTTTTTCTTGTACCTAAACTAGAAGATACTAGATATCCTCTCAATACTCTATTTATTATTATTTTCCTATGTTTTTTGGTGGAGGTTCAGTTGTAAACCATGAGTTGTTTTATTCCCATGGGTTCATGGAAGAGGTCTTGTATGGTCTGAATAGTCATATTAATATTATACACCTGATCCAGGTTGTGGATCATAGATTATTTTATATAATTTTCCTAGAAGTGGGTGATTTCCAAGTGGAGAGGATTGAGTATTAGCTTGAGACTGAACCTCTTGTATTATTTTTCCATTTTCCTTTTATTTTATTTTGTTTGTCTTATTTCAAAGATTTAAAACCAAATCTATTTTTAATTATAAGAAAAACCAATACTATGATAGTTAGTCTTAATTAGTGTTTATATAATATTTTGATTTAGTATATTTATTTCAAAAGTTAAATTGGTTTTACAAATTTTTTTAACCCAGAATTAATCAATCTTTTGAGAAATCTTTTAAAAGATCAAAACTTGTATCAATCTGTTATTTTAGCTAACTATGATATTTTTAAATTTATTGGGGGATTTTATTTAAACCTATTTTGGATAGAAATTTTGTTGGGTACTCAATTCACCCCACTATTGAGATACTCACTTGGACCAACATTTAGTATTAGATCATTTTAAATTTCTTTTCAAAATATCTTTTCAAAATATCTTTTCAACTGTGATTTTAGTTGTGTTTTAATGATCATAAATTTATTTCATTTATAAATTTATTTATTTAAATTGATAATTGACCATAAGGTTATACTACCAACATATCTCCTTTATTTAATGGTAAAAATTATTCTTAGTGGAAGATAAATATGAAAATTCATATAGAAAGTATGGGTTTTTTAATCTAGTCTACTATTGAGTATAAGTATGAGTTACCTAAGACTCCTAGAAAATATTGGAGTGGTGATATCAATATTTATTATAATAATAATTGAAAAGTTAATAATTCACTTTATTGTGCTTTAGGAGATGAAGAATTCAATAAAATATCTACTTGTAAAACTGCCTATGAGATTTGGGATACATTAGATATCTAACATGAAGGAACTAAAAATGTTAAAGAAATGATTTTTAATACTTTCACAATTAAATATGATACTTTTAAGATGATTCCTAATGAATTAATTTCCAATATGTATCTCAGGTTTAAAATAATTGTGAACACCAAGAGCTCTCTAGGAAATTCAGTATCCAAAAAGGATCAAATAATGAGACTACTTAGATGCCTTCCAGAAAGATGAAGATGGATATCAGTGTCAATTAGAGAATATTGTAAAATTATCAAGCTACTAGTTAAGGAATTAATTGTAAAATTAATGATGTACAAGGAAGAATTGAAAGTCAATAGATAAGGGGATTATGAACCCAAAAGAAAATCAGTAGCCTTCAAGTCTACTGCATCCAAACAAAAAGAAAAGGAAATGGAAAAGATATAATATTAGAGTTCTAGTGATGATGAGTCACCACCAGATAATGATTAAGAGATGGCCCATATGGACATAATATTTAAGAAATTATATAGGAAGAATAATTTTTTCATAAAGTCTAGTTACAAAAGAATGTATGATAGAAAATGAAACTGGAAAACGGATTGGAAGAGAGAGGAAAAATGAAATGAGAAAACCTTATATGAATAAAAGTGTAAAGGACATGTTAAGGAAGACTATCCAAAATTTAAATAAAAAAGGAAATATGAGGACAATGATATACATTTTAAGAAATCCATGAAAGAAACATGGAGGGCCTCTGAGGATAACTCCAGTGACTTGGACTCTACTCGTGAATAGAAGTATAACTAAGCCAGTATGTGCTTCATAAAAAATGTCACTAAGGTACCAGCTATATCTACTACTTTATCTATTCTTATTTCTAATAACTCTAAAAATGAACTCAATGAAGATGATAAGTGTCAAGAAGAAATGTTTTAATACTACATAATTCTTAAGGACACTTTTAATGAACATAAATATTAATATAATGTTCTAAAGAAACAAAATGTTCTGTCTAACAATATTAAAATTGATCTTACTATTGAGAAAGAAAAAATGATTAATTGTTAAAGGAGAATACTGAATTTGAAATTTCAAATAAGAAACTTAAGAAATATTTGTAAATATTTAATAATGGTAGAGAAAATCTAACTCAAATATTAGGAAAATAGATTTCTCTAAAATATGTTATAGGTATAGGATACCAACCTAGACAAAAAATAATATTTAAGAGAAAATTTATACCTAAATATAAATCTGAATTCTCTATTGCTAGTTATTACACTAGAGGACCTAAAAAAGTTTTTATTTCAAAATGATTACAATTTTATTACAAGAAACCCATTATGAAAATGTGGGTTCCTAAGAATTTAATTTCAAACACATATACCCAATAAAATTTGGGTACCAAAAGTCATTGTTGGTATAAACTTATTTTATAGGAAAGCTACTTGAAGATCTCTTATAGAATTCTATAGTACTTGGAAAGAGGATGTTTCAGCCATATGATAGGAGACTAATCTAGATTCAAGAGCCTCATAAAGGTTTATGGTGGTCATGTCACCTTTGGTGACATTTCTAAAGAAAAAATCACCGGCCTTGGCCAAATTGGTAACAACAATTCAGTTTTACTTTCTAAAGTATTGATTGTTGATGGTTTAAAATATAACCTACTTAGTATTTCAAAATTATGTGAATATGATTTTCATGTTAAATTTGAGAACAACGCATATAATGTTTTTAATTCTAAAAATGATTTAATATTTTATTCTTTAATAAATAAAAATGTTTATGCTATTAATAATGATTCTTTTATTTCTAAAAATGCTTTCTACTTGAGTGCCTTTCATAAATAATCTTGTTTTGGAATAGGATACTTGGACACTGTAATATTCATTCACTTATTAATCTTACTAGGAAAGTTTTAGTCATGGATATACCCAAACCTTATTTCATAAAAAACAAAGTCTGTAACCCCTATAAAAAATGGAAACAACATAAGATTTATTTTAAATCAAATAAATAAATTTCAACTTCTCAACCTCTTGAGCTGGTTCATATTGATTTATTTGGACCATCCCGATTTTCTAGTCTAAATGGGAATCACTATGTTTATGTACTAGTAGATGAATTTTCTAGGTATACTTGGGTATTATTTTCTTCTCACAAGAGTGAAGCATGTTCTTATTTTACCAAGTATGATAATTCTATAGAAAACATAAGTGGAATTAGAATTAAGACCCTAAGAAGTGACCATGGTTGTGAGTTTGAAAATTAGTAATTTGAATCTTTTTTCTCAAAAAATGGATATATTCATAACTTATCGGATCCTTAGACCCCCCTAATAGAATGCATTTTTAGAAATAAGGAATAGAAAAATTCAAGAAATAGCCTAAACTATGCTTAATGAATATGACTTACCTATCTACTTTTGGGAAGAGAATGTGAATAAAACCTACTATATAATCAATAAAGTTTTAATTATACCTATCTTGAAAAAAACCCTTATGTGATTTGAAACAGTAGGAATACTAAGTTTAATTATTTTAGAGTTTTTGGTTGCAATGTATTTATTCTTAATACTAAGGATAATCTTGAAAACTTTCCCTCCAAAAGTGATAAAGTAATTTTCCTAGGCTATTCAATTTCTAGTAAATACTATAGATTTTTTAAAAAATGATCAAAGTAAATGGAAGAGTTTGTTCATGTAAAATTTGATGAGACAAATCCATATGATCCTAAGACCCCTTTAGAAAATATTGAGGATGATTTATCTTCTTTAAAATTAAATTCAAATCCTTCTGATTGTACTGTAAAACAGTCAAAAAAATCATCCAGTTATGAAGAACATCAAGAGCTTGAAATCGAACCGATAGAGAGCCTTGAGGTGACCAAACCTTCCTTTTCTAGAGCTTTTAGGACCCTTAAAAACCATCCTTTAGATACTGTAGTTGTAGACCTATATAGAGGTATAGAAACTAGAGGTTATCTAATAAATTAGGTTGAACATCAAGATTTACTTTCACTGCCAAAACTTAAGAACATCAATGATGCAATCAATGATGAATTTTGTGTAATGGCTATATAAGAAGAATTAAACCAATTTGAAAGAAATAAAGTCTGGTAACTTACAGATAGACCCAAAGATACCTTAACTATAGACACTAAATGGGTGTTTAGAATCAAGTTTGATGAATTTGGTACTATATTAAGAAATATGGATAGAATTGATGTAGAAGGGTATACTCAAGAAGAAGGAATAGACTATGAAGAGACCTTTTCACCTGTAGCCAAACATGAATGCATAAGAATACTGATTTCCTATACAACTCACCTATATTTCAAACTTTATCAAATGGATGTTAAGAGTGCATTCTTAAATGGGTATATAGTTGAGGATGATTTTATTGAACAACCCCTGATTTTCAAAATCCACATTTTCCAAATAGTGTTTTCAAATTAACAAAACCCTTATATGGTTTGAAACAATCTCCTAGAGATTGGAACGATAGGCTCAAATCTTTTCTTATTTCAAAATATTTTTCAAAAGGTGTAATTGATCCTACCCTTTTTATAAAATGAATTTCAAAAGATGTTTTAGTTGTACAAATTTATGTCGATGATATTATTTTTGGATCTTCTAAAAATTCTTTGCGTACTAATTTTTCAAAAATAATGAAAAATAAATTTGAAATGAGTTTAATGGGTGAACTGAAATTATTTCTTGGTTTTAAGATAAAAAAAGGAATTATTTTAAATCAAATTAAATATAATAAGTATCTTTTAAAACATTTTAACTTGGAGAGAACTAAGAGTAGTGGTACTCCTATGAGTACCACCTATAAACTGGATCTTGATAAAGCTAGGAAACTAGTGGATCAAACTAGTTACAAAGGTTGATTGGAAGTCTTATCTACCTAAATGTTAGTCGACCTAATATTATGTTTATTGTGTGTATATGTGCTCGTTTTTAGGCAAACCCAAAAGAGTCTCACTTAATTTTTGTAAAAATGATTTTTAAATAACTCAAATATACTACCAATTTAGGATAGTATTATCCAAGAGGACAAGAATTTGACTTGGTTAGTTATTATGATTCTGATTTTGGTGGTTTCAAGTTAGATAGAAAAGCACCTCTAGACCATGTCACCTTTTAGGCAAGTCACTATTATCTTGGTGTTGTAAGAAACAAAATTCTATTACACTATTTACTGCAGATGGTGAATACATAGTTGCAGGTAGTTTCTATGCACAAATTTGTGTATAAAAAACAAATTACTATAATATGGACATCAATTTCGACATGTACCTATAAATTTTGACAACAAAAGTGCTATAAATATTCATAATAATCTTATGTCACATTATAGAACAAATCATATTGATATAATACATCACTTTTTGAGAGATCATTTTCAAAAGGGTGATGTAACTCTTGAATACATTGGTACTTAACATTAGATTGCTGATATATTAACTAAGACTTTGAATTTTGATAGAATAAAATATATCAAACCTGAGTTAGGTATGATTAATTTTGGTTGAGTATAATTTTTTAGGACTCTCCATTTTAATTTATCACCATTTTGATTTCTCAACATTGTAATTTATCACTATTGGAACTTATCATCATTGGAACTTCACACCATTGGAACTTCACACCATTGTGAAATTTATCACCATAGAAACTTCACATTGATGGTTTCTATCACCATTGAAAATCTCATTCCTTTTTCAAATTTTTATGCTATTTAATTGTTTAAGATATTATTTTTGTTTTAATTTTTTTAAAAATTATTTATTTATTCATTAAATTCATTATTTGATTCAAATTTTATCCTAAGTTTCAATTTTGATTTTATGAATCCCTAAAATCCCAAATGATATAAATGTGATGCTTTGTATAATTTCAATGCACAACACCTCACACATTTTCTCTTAAAACCTATCGCGACCTTTTCCCTCCTAATTTTCAACATTTACATGCATTCACCTGAACCTTTTGAGCTAATATTTATTGTTCTTAATTAAGCATGATTCAGAATCTTCTCTATATGAGTCGTTTCCCAAAAATAAGCATAAGTGTGAATCTATTCATTCATCTACTATAGAGCCTATGAATCCCAAACTTTCGAAGGGGGTTTTAGTACTTGAGAAAGAAGTTCAAGTAGAGTGGTTTATTTCCAGCAAGTCTTTAGTGATCAAGGTTATTCAGGAATAGGGATGGATGTAATGGTTTTTTTCTAATGAGAGACCTTTTATCATGGGTTGGTTTATCAGTTTTACTAGTTTTTAGAGTTTGGTTTCGAAGAAAATGAAGACTTGGTAAGGACTAGGATCAATAGACATAGAGTCACATTTTCTTCAAGTTAGTGGGATGAATTTTTGAAATTTATGCATGAAGAAGTTTTTAAGAACTATAAATGGATTATTCTAGAGTCCAGTGAGACCATTGTTTATGAATAATCATTGGTGGATTTAACAGGAGATGAAGGTTTGATAAGACCTATATATTTTAAACTTAATGGTCAATTCAGGTGGATTTTCAAGTTCATCCAACATATGATTTTCCCAAGGAGGGGATATTTTTCTACCATGAGGTAGCAAGTTGTGAATTTATTGAGTATGATGAAAATAGATGAGGAGATTAATCTTTGCAGATATCTAATTATTCTCATGTTGGAAGTAACCAATCCATATTCAAGATCAAATTCTATGATCTAACAAAATTTTATCTCTACTATGTTATAAGGAAAATATTTAGTTAAATAATGTGAAGAATCTGTTGTAGTATTTGGTGTTTTTTTCATCACAAGAATAATCTTTAGAAGGATGAAGATTAGTTGGAATCCTTGGAAAAAGAAATGTGTAGATTATTGTGAAAATTTTTATGATAAGTTCAATCATGTAGACCATCCTTCAAGACCAAAAGACCTTGTGGACCCTGGTTTGGAACCATATGAAGTGGGATAATATTCTAATAAAGTGGAAGAAGAGGATTCTACCTCTAGATATGAAATAGAAAAGGATTTTTATGTGGATAAAGGAAGTGATCCTGACCTGTCTCAAAGTCCTCCTGTTATATAATTTAGTACTCCTAGTCCTCCTAAGAAACTCCCTATCAGTAAGAATATTTTGAAAGAAGATAGTGATAAGAAAGAGACATAAGTGTCAGGTGAAGAAAAACTTAAAAGTAATTCCAAATCTTCCAAGGAAAATGAAAATGTAAATGGTGATTAGGAAGATGGAGAAGAATGAAAATATGATAAAGATGATAATGGTAATAGAAGTGGAAATGAATATGATAATGATGGAGTATATGACCCTAATGGTTCCAATGGAAGAATTAGAGCTAAGGATATAAAAATACCTCACGCTCTTGTCCCTTATCCTAGAGATTTTGTTTCTATATTAGAAGAAAGGCCTAGCCTTATTGAAGAAGTGGATCTATCTTCTAGAGAATAATAATACACATCCGTTGAGGGGGAGAAATCCCTATGTTTGGAAAGTCATCTAGTTCATCCTACTATTGGTAGTGATCTTAGTGTGTTTGCATATGTCGTTGTGCAGACTGTTATTGAATAGTCAGTGGATGATCAAATGAAGGTTAGTATTTTTTATGAGTATTTAGTTGCTGAGCATATGAAATTTGAGCCTAATAACCTTGAGAAACCAGGAGAAGTTCATAGATTTGTTGAAGCCCCTATTGTTTTACCTACTGAAGTTGTGTCTATAACTATATATTATTTAATTGTTATGTTTCTCAATAAGCCTTCAAAAAGTTGTATTGAACCTATGGTTGAAGAGTGAGGAAGGTTTTCTAGAAGTCCACTAAATAATTTTGGACCTAATCTTCAAGAAGTAAGATATCCTAAGGGATCTTTGTTGAATCAGATTGATGTTGAAGGTTAGTTAGAGTGGTTTATTTTTTTATGTGGCTTCAAGGTCTGAGTCTGTTGCACCTATACCTACCCTTTCTGTTCCACAAGTTCCAGTGGATGTTTTCAAAATGTACCTAAAAATATTCCTCCTCACAATGGCTCATAAATAAATTCCATATTTCTTAGTTTATCATGTGTTCATATATCTGTGGTGGATGCAGGTTTACTTTTACTTCAATATCCTTGAGATGATGCTTCATAAGAATTATCTAAAAGACTGTATGATACTTTATAGTGACCATTCATATAAATTTTATTTGATAGTAATATAATATAAATACAGTCTTTAAGGGATAATGAAGAGTAAATCAATGTTTTATTATTTTATATTTTAGTAAAATAGAGAAAGTTTATCATAATGTTACCATAATATCTTCCCAAATTACTACCTTAATCATGGGAACCATAGTGTTCCCTATATCTATATCAATTGAAAAATGAATTCTAGTGGTGACCCAAATGTAACTAATGAAAATGAACTTGATGGTGTTAATAGGCTGGCTATGTGAATTCTATCCTACCTCGAATTTAATGCTTATATTTCTCACCTTAATAATTTTTGTTTACTCCATCATGTTACAACACTTATATTTTTTCTGGAACAAAGGTTGTTTACCTTATACCATTTCCTAAGTTTCAATATCATCAATATGTTTTTTATTAGGATTGTGATCATCAAAATGTGGAGAAACCTATTGTTCCTCTTAATTTGGAGCATCAACATGTTGAGAAACCTGTTGTTCCTCAGGATTGGGAGCATCGACATATGCATAATCAATTATTTGCTGAAGTGGTTGAACATTTAATTTAGATTATGTAAATACAGTAAGGAAAAAATAATATTATAAGGTAACTTAATTCATATTACAAAATGATATAACTTGATAATTGAACTCTATTTTTTCTTTAAAGGTTGAATAAATGTTGTAAGGACCCTGACTCCAGTAACCCAAAGTCGGTGATTAATTTATTACATTAACATAGAAAAAATGGTTAAATTGTAAAGGACCGACCGATTTAGTAGTTTTAGAGAACCAGATACACACATGATACCCATTTTACAATGGGTAATGAAAATAAAACACAATAAAATCAAATTCCCAACATCCTTTAAACTCATTCAGAGGATTCATCTTTATAACCTGGGGAAAGGAAAAAAATAAGGGCGAGCTGAAATACTTAATAAGGATTATATAAATTAGAATATATCATTAGTAAACAAATAAGTTTCAATTTGGAAAGGTAAATAATAAAAAATACAAGCCATTTAATCAATAACTTGAGCATTAAATAAGGCATAATCATTATGTCAAGGTAAATAACTAAAAACATATGCCATTTAATCAATAAATGAGAATAAAATGATAACAGAGATAATATCAATGAAAAAATTTCATGTATAATTTTAATAATTGAATTCTCAATGAATGAAATGCTTTATTATGGGATGTTATGATCTCAGGCATCAAGATACCTCTATTGTTAAGACCCTTCATAGGATAATTTAAAACTATGTGTAAAAACCCCTCTAATTTAGACACCTGATTTGTCTCATGAGACCTATTGATGCATTTAGGGGATATATATAACTAGGACCCACCTATAACTTCATGTCTAAATAATTACTCATATATCAAATAATTGGTTTAATTTATGAATCAATATGCCTTCTCATCAAATATCTATATTTATTAAAAGATACAGATTTATCAATATTTCCACTAATAAATCAAATAAATTTAAAAGTAAACACCATATATAAAAATGGTATACAGTTTAGGAAAAAATCATATCCATAATACACTAATATGGATATTTAAGAGAAATTTAATTTCCAATGAAAAATGACCATATGAAAGTGATTTTCTCAATATAAATTAAATAATCACAAAATAATGTGAGATCGTACAATAAATTCTTTACCTCTTTGGTAAATTTTAAATTACAAACCCTTGAATAATAAACTTGAAACAAAACATTAATAATAATTAATAAATATTTATTCATGTTAAATACATCAAAGGGGCAGTATATACACCATATAAAATTGAATAGGTGCATATTAATAAATAAGTCTCAATGTAATGAAAATTGAGATGAAATTACTTACCACTTAGTAACATTCAAGTGAAATAACTTTGGATGAAATAATTAAAATTAAAAATTAAAATACCATGAATTATGAAGGATTAATTATATTATATGTAAAAGGGTCATTATGTACACCATTTAAAATAAAATAGGTGCACAATAATAAAATACCCCTAAATGAAGGGAAAATGAGATGAAGTCCCTTACCCCACACATTACTTTAGTTGAATGTCTTTTAAATTCATGTATAAGGGTTTAAATCATGTTATTAATTTATAAAAAAACTATACTAATATTCTTAATATCATATGTTATCTTAATATAACATATTACCACCAGTTTGTTAATAGCATTTCATTATTTTCATTATTTCAGGTGTTAATTACCGTATTTTCTCGTCTGTGTTTTATCATGAAAGTTTCGATTCTTGTACAAAGGATATCAATAAATCATATATAGAATTATAATAATATTATAAATATCATATTTACTCATTATATACATTATTATAACCATTCTTAAAATTTGGTCATGGAACATTAACCACGTCGCTTTGTTGAGATGGTAGGTCGTACGTACGCATGAGCGACAATATCATTAAATTAACAGGTGAAAGGGTAAGAAATTTTATGATATATTAATTTTAAATAATTTATATCATGTCATATATATCACATATATTCATTAAATTTATCCTTATCACATTCCATGTGGAGAATAAGTGGAAAACGAATCACATCACTTTGCAAGACGGTAGTCCGCCGTACACATGAGTGACATTGTCATATTTTAAAAGGAATAAAAATTAAGAAGTTAAATGTGATATTATAATTAAATAGATATAATTATATCATAAATATTATATATATACATTAAACCCAACATTATATCCTATCATGAAAGGTGTTAATGGAAAACAAGTTCTATCAGTTTTCAAGGCGGTAGTCTCCCGTACACACGATCGATGGTTTCGTTTCCTATATGATAAAAGAGGGGATAAATATAGGTTATGAAATTAAAATAATAAAAACTTTGTATATTATATATAATTGTGTTATTATATGACCATTCTTTAATAATATTTTCAAGAGTATGAAAAAGAAATAAAATAAAAATGACCATTTAAGAACATTACCTCTTCTTCGGATGACCTCTTTAGGTGTGAACCCAAATCCTTCCTAGTATGGATTTATGGTAGAACAAAGGGATATAGAATATTTTTAGGGGATTAATTAAGTTATTTGGATAGGTATTTTCCGAATAAATGGATTTTGAAGTGTGAAGATGGGAGGAGAGGGGTGACCTTTTATAAGTGGGGGAGAGGACACACATGGAATTTTTGAGAATAATCAATTAAACCCATGTTTTTATCATGATAAAAGCTTAAAAATGTGTAATTATCTACCCTTATATGAGATAAAATTGGCATAAATTCATAAAATAGGTTATGTACAAGTTTTTAGGTCATTTTTAACCCTTATCTTCTCAGTTTAACCCCTCAGTAAACTCATTTTTACCGTAACTATGGTAATTAATTTTTACTCCTTTTACTATTTATAATGGTAAAAAATTAAGTTAAACTTATTAGATAATATAAATTATTATTATTATAAATATTTAACTCATTTTTTTTAAATTTAATTCACATAAGTGGTTGAGTCCAATTTAAAATTATACTTGTAGATGTGAAGAAAAAATAGATTTCCAAAGAGAAAATTCTTATAAGTATAAAAGATTTTAATATAAAAATTCAATATTAAATTAATTATACTAAAATAAATTGTGTTTATTATAATATAATTGAACTAATTTTACTTTAAAACTAATTTAAAATAAAATTTTACTTTTTAAATATTTTAAATGAAAAGGCAGTTTTCAATAAAAAATCAATATTTTTCATTATTCATCAAAAAATGAAACATTTCAAAAAAAGATCAAAAAATTCACCCTAATATAATTATAAATTCATTATTTCAAAAGTCAAGTTCATTTTATCAAATAAATTTCCTAAAATTTGTAAAAATAAATTTTAAATTATGTGTGTAAAGTGCAACTGATTAGTCTTTTAGGAAAATACAATTTTTCAGAAAAAAATTCTTTTTATTTTAAATGATTCTTATTTTATTTATAATTAATAGATAAACATAATTTTTATAATTTATTTATTACTAATCATACCTTCCAATTTAATGTCTAGGTTATAATGGTATACTATATTGTGGTTTATTTAGACTTGAGGTTGCATGTTCTGAAAGCTATCGAAGAGATCATTTTTAATGAAATATATCATAAAGTCTTAGAGTGTTACATTATCATATAATATCAGTGTTTCATGTCATATACACTATTGAACCCAAATTTTTTCTTAAAAAATATCAAGGTGTTACATTATCTCCACCTTCAATAAATTTCAACCTCACTATTTGAACTTGATCTTAGTAATCGAGGGTTTGACAGTTAAAACTAAAATTTTTGAAAAAAACACATAAAAGGGTTGATAAAACTCCCTATTGATAAGAGATAAAGAGAAACAAGAAGGACATATGGAATAGAACATAAATAGATTTCTAATTAGTAGCAAATAGTTAGGAAGTGTAGATATGAACATGGAAGAAAAACATAAATAATTATATGGTGATAGAGATCATTGATAAAAAGAATGTGAATGATCAATGGAAATTTAAGGAACTCAAAATCATAAATCTTTAATGATTTAAAAAACCATTTGATTCATTAGATATGAATGTAATAGGAGAACATTTTTTTTCACAATATTTTTACTAATGTTTATGAATTCTTTTACTATCTAAGAATATAGGTAAATATACTTAATTGATATAATTCTATTTCATAAGAAAAATTTCATCCTCTGGTTATGATTTTATCAGTTTTCACTTCATCTCTTACTCTAATAAATGAATATCCAAAAAATAAATCTTTTATGCTTGAAGCACTAAAATTAACTTTTAACGGATTATAAAATCCATAAAAGATTGACAAGTCCTTTCTTCAGTCTCTAAATATTTTCAAAAACTGATATGGATAGCATAAGTTATCCAATATAATACATTAATATCTCAACAACAATAATAACACCACTGGTTTGACATTAATATTTATCTGTCAAATCATTTAAGTAAAAACAATGTTATATTAACGTGAACATAATATAGGCTAGTTGTAGGTGGAACACCCTTATCACCCTTTGGTTATAGGTTCAAGCCCCAAGGCCTCGCCGGAAGTGATGGGTTGTTACTCGACATGCGGGTTGTACTTTTTTTAAAACCATATTAATATAATTCTTATAACATCCCCAAAGTGAAATAACCCATAACAACCTCAACATCAAAGAAAAGATAAATCCCAAAGGTTACCAATACCTTTAAACTTATCCCCACAAAAGGAAGGTAACTCTTCATTAAATAACATTTTTACTAAAACATATAATAAATGAATGAGTTTTATTTCGATAAATGTCCCCCAAAATATTCTTAATCTTGGTGTACTCCCATCACATAAAACCTAAAAAGGGGCGGTTAATACTTTGAACTTATGATCAATCTTAAAATCATAAACCCAAGATGGTATCCATATATATTAAGTTAATGAAGAAATACATTCTTCTAAAATTTAACTCAATCCTTATATGTTTCTTGATTCTTATAACCAAAATATAATTGGTAAAAATAATTCTAAAATTTAGTTATTAAATCAAAATACATAAATTCCTCATCCGTTTTATTTTAACATAAGTCATTCTTGGATCTAGGGGTTAACATTTATAAGATGGAATTCACTCATATAATTTCCAAGTTACCCACATTTAATACAAAAAACTATAAATGGATCCCTAGGATGAAATTTATTTCCATTCATTGAAATATTCATTTTTGCTTGGTGATTAATTGCTTTATGCACTTTTTTCCACACATAAAACATTCTCCCATTCCTTTAAGAAAATTTAATGGGTGTATCTTTCTACATTTATGAAATGAAAGAAATCGAGCCTTCTTTACTCTATGGTCTCCACCACTCAATATTTTAGTTAACTCTATCCTTTTCTTCTTTGGTGAGTCTAAGAGTTGGTTAAGGTATATTTTGTTAATCAAATTTCAAGATAACTGGTTATGAATAATCATAATATCTCTCACTCCTATCATCATCCCATTTAGTTACTCATAGTTACCACTTTTAACTTCATATTCAATGTTAATAGGATTCTTTAGATTTTTTTCCTTTGAATAAAACCAAAAATCACAGTGTGAGAAACAATAATTGTAGTTGAAAAAATATATAATCATTTATAGGATATCTAAATCATGAAAAATTATTTCCAATATAAGATACCTTAGGTTTAACCTAGTTCATTCATTATCATTATCTATTCAAATCCTTCATAATGGTTTTTAAAGAAAATATTAATTTTACAAATCATATCCCCTAGGATTTTCAAACCAGGTACATAGTAAGGATTGATTTCATGTATCGAGTAATGCTTGAGTCAAGCCCGGGGAAAAGAAACAAAATAATGGTGAGATCAAATTCTCAGTAAGGGTTGTATAAAATGGAATAAATCATGAGTAAATGAATAATATTTAATATTTAAAGGAAAATAACTGAAAAAACATTCCATTTATTGAATAACTTGAGCATTAAATAAAGAATAATAAATATGGAATTGAAAACAACCGAAAATACATGACATTTAATCAATAACTGGGAATAAAATGCATTAAAAGATAATAACAGTAAGAAAATATGATGGATAATAACAATAATTGAATTCTCAATGAATTAAATAATTAATTGTTATATTTCATGATCCTAGGAATCATGATACCTCTACTTCCAAGACCTTTCACAAAACAGTTTAAAACTATGGGTAAAAACCCATATGATTTGGCCAACTGATTTGTCTCATGATACCTATTTAAGAATCAAGGGGATGTATATAACCTGGACCCACTCATAACTTATTTTCCAATTCATTCATCATATATCAAATAATTGATTTAATTCACGAATCAATACACATTATCATCAAATATCTATATTGAGTAAAGGATAAAAAAATTATCAATATTTCTCTAGTTAATTAAATAAATTTCAAAGTAAACACTATATGTAAAAATGGTATAGAGTTTAGAAAATAATCATATCCATCATAAAATAATATGTATATTTAATTTAAATTCAATTTATAATTAAAAAATTATCACAACAAAGTGATTGTTTCAAGAGGAAGTAAACAATCACAAAAGAAAGTGATATTGTAAAATAAATTCTTTACCTCTTTGGTAAATTTTAAATTGTAACCCCTTGAGGAATAAAATTTAAATAAAACATTAATAATCATTAATAAATAGTTATTCATGTTAACTACATCAAAATGGTTTTATATATGCCACAAAAAAGTGAATAGGTATATATTAATCAATATATCTCAATGAAATGGAAATTGAGATGAAATATCTTACCACTTGGAAATGTTCAAGTAAAATCACCTTGAATGAAATAATTCTACTTGAAACTTTAAATACCAAGAAGTATGAAGGATTCATGATATTATATGTAAAATGGGAATTATTTACACCATATAAAAAAAATTATGAGAACAATAATAAAATGTGCCTCAATGAAGGAAAATTAAGACGAAATCCCTTACCTCGTGATTTTATTTAGATGAACATCACTTAAATTAATGTATAATGGTTTAAATAATTTTATTAATTTATAAAAAACAATAATTATATTTATAATATCATATTTTATCTTATTATAATATCTGACCACTCATTTGTTAATAATATTTCATTATTTTCATTGTTTTGGGTGTTAATTACTTTGTTTTCTCATCCGTGTTTTGTCATGAAAGTTTCAGTTCTTGTATATAGGACATAAAAAATCAAATAAATAATATAAATAATTTTATAAATATCATATTTACTTAGTATATACATTATCATAACCATTCAAATTTGGGCATGGAAAATGAATCACATCGCTTCGTAGAGACGATATGTCATATGTACGCATAAGGGACAATATCATTCCATTAATGAGTAAAGGGTAAGGAATTGTTTGATATAATAATTTTAAATAATTTATATAATTTCATATATATCATATATATTCCTTAAATGTATCCTTATTACCTTCCATATAAATCGTAAGTGAAAAATTAATCACATCGCTTCGCGAGGTGGTAGTCCGCCGTACACACAAGCGACATTATCGTATCTTAAAATGAATACAAATTAAGAAGTTATATGTGATATTATAATTAAAGTGGTATAGTTATATCATAAATTATATATATATATACATTAAACTCAATATTATATTTGACCATGAGAGGTGTTGATGGAAAACGAGTGCTACCAGTTCGCGAGGTGGTAGTCCCCCGTACACATGATCAACTATTTCATTTCCCATTTCATGAAAGAGGAGATGGATATATGTTATGAAATTAAAATAATAATATCTCAATATATGGGTGATAATTTTTTTATTATAATATCATGGTTGAATAATATTTTAAGGAGTTGTAAGAAGAAATAAAATAAAAACGATCATTTAAGAACATTACCTCTTCTTCAAACGTTCTATTTAAGTTTGCAAACTAAGACTTACTAGGATGTATTTATGATAAAAAATAGATATAGGATATTGGTAGTGGAGTAATGAAGTAATTTTGGTATGGATTTTCTGAACTAAATTACTTTATAAGTGTGAATAGAGGGGGATAGTGGGTGGCCTTTTATAAGTGGGGGATAGGACACACATGGAATTTTAGAATAGAATCAATTACACCCATGATTTTATCATGCCAAAAGAATCCAAAATGGGTCATTAAAAAACCTTAGAGGTGATAAAGTCTAAATATTTCCAAAAAATGGGTGGTAGAAAAGTTTTTAGGTCATTTTAACCCTTATATTCTTAGTTTAACCCCTTGGTAAACCTATTTTTACCTTAACCGCAATAATTATTTTTTTCTAATTTTACTATTCATAATGGTAAAAAATTAATTTGAACTTATTATATAATATAAATTATTCTGATTAAAAATATTTAATCCATTTTTCAAAATTCAATTCATAGAAGTGGTAGATTCCAATTTAAAATTATACCCACAGACGTGATGAAAAAGCGGGTTGCCAAAGAGAAAAGTTTCATAAGTATAGAATATTTTAATAGCAAAATTCAATATGAAATTGATTAAAATGATAAAATTTTATTTATTATAATATAATTGAACTAATTTTACTTTAAAAATAATAATTTAACTTCATAAATAATTTAATTGAAAAATAAGTTTTTAATAAAGAAATTAGTATTTTTCACTATTCATCAAAAAAAGAAATATTTTAGAAAAATCCAAAAAATTCACCCTAAGATAATTTTGATATGATGATTTCAAAAATTAGGTTCGTTTTTTCAAATAAATTTTATAAAATTGGTAAAATTAATTTTAAATTATGCGTGCAAAGTATGATTAAACTTTGTTTTAGAAAAATACGGGGTTTTAGAAAGCATTTCCTTTTCTTTTAAATGATTCTTAATGGATAGGTTATAATGGTATACTATGTTATGTTTCATTTATAATTTGGGTTTCATATTCAAAAAGATATCCAAGAGATCAAATTTATTTAGAAATAAATATATCATAAAATCTCAAGGTGTTACATTCTCATCTAAGCTTAGTATTTCATGTTATATATGCTATTGAACCCAAATTTTTTCTTTAAAAATATCAAGGTGATATAGATTTGACCCCTTTATAAAGTATAAAAATCCCCTCATCTTGAAATCCTCTGATATACATTACCCCATCTACATTGGGATCTCCATGAAATTATTGCAACATTCAAATGAAAGGTTCTTCCTATGTTGAATTAACATCTGACCATATAATGGTTTTGGTCAATAAAAAAATAATTGAACACTTTCTATTCATAGAATCCGAGACTTAAAATTCTTATAATCCCAATAATATTGTTATGAACTAATCATCTTTGTACAATTATTTACTAAAATCAACTTTCACGAATCTCAATCCATCAATTTTAACTACACTATTGTTATCAACCCACTTGAATTAAAAAATAGGCACTTGGAATATTGTATAATACAACTCCCAAATTTTTTTGATTATTCCAAAGAATGAAATATTTACATAACTTGGATTTCTATCCTTGGTACCAGATTCATGCATCGCTTCATCCATAAGTGAAACTCTATTATTTTTAACGGTACCATGTTCATCATGTTCTTTTATATAAAACACATAACCATTAATTACATAACCATTATAATATAATACATGCACACTTGGTCCTATGATTAGACATCAAAGTATTTCTGAAATTAAATTTGTATTTTAATTTGAATCCTTAAAAATATGATCTCAAAACCATCCTATAAACTTTTGATTATGTGTATTTGATATCCAAATTTCATCCCTTATTGATTCAAATGCCTAAGAATTACTTTATGGGTTTCAACATACGGCGCAACCTCTAAAATATTATACAAAAATGTAAAGGTGAGCCTACTCCCATTTTTCAATGCTAATTGAGACAACATATATTCTAGAAATTTCTTCATACACAAGCCACCCACTATGGCCATGTTTTGGTAGATAAAATCTTTCCACATCAGATTGGTAGTTGGTACATAATTCAATGGCTTCCTTAATAATATATCACTCTATAATACAACCTTCTTGTCAACTTTTATTTTTGACATACCCTTTAAAAATCTTCATATACCATTCAATGGGGTACATATATCTATAATTTGTAGGACCACATATCCAAATCTCTTCAAACAAGTGAACCATCATATCAAAGAATGATAGAAGGAAGAACATCTCAAATTCAAATAATATGACAAAAGTTTCCTCTTACATGGTTATTAGTTTTTTTGGGTATATAAATTTACCATATATAGATTTGAAAAAGAAATACATCTTGGTTAATGTATGATGGACATTTTTAGGAAAATTGTAACGTAAATCTCATCCATTGAAACAATATTCTTGATATTTTATGAATACCCCTTTGGAACTTTTACATCATTCAGGAAGTTAAAAAAATGTTATCTCTATTTCTTAGAAATAGTGTAAGTAATTGGAAGAATAAAAGTCTATCTTTCACCCTTCACTTGTGCCAACTCATTATGTATCCCCATAGCAATCATGTCCAGTATATCCTTAATGTCATTATTTGAATTTAGTAACATTACAATGAAATTATCACATACATTTTTCCCACATACATTACATAAAGAAAATGTATGATGTACATACAATTATATTATGGTAATTCAAAAAAAAATTGATCACTTTTTTCAATCATTTTTTATAAGGTTTTTCGAAGAAGGTTTACCAAAAGTGGTTTCTATATCCTTTACATTCCCAAACAACTGATTACCAATTAGTGGAGCCAATGTTGTACCTTCTTATAAATTACCATTGAATTATATAATCCAATATCAATATTTATGTCAGTGGGGTAGAAATTTTTGATGTCATATAAACACGATTTTGAGTAATGTTTCAACATTACCGAGTGTATACCTTATTAAAAAATTGGAAAACTTTGAGTTCCTTTAATTCTATATCCTGAAAAATTTATATAAGTAGTAAAGTTATTTATTATACCGTACGATATGGATATCAACATGAAATATTAATTTTTATAATCATCTTGAAACGTAACACTTGAATCCCATATTAATTTCAAAATTTTGATCAATAGATCCAAATAAACATCAATATCATCCCCCATTTTCTTGGTCCTAATATTAGTAAAGACAACATAATGTATTTTCAATTTATGCATAAACATGGTGGAAAGTTATAATTTACTAACATAACTATCTGCATATCATGAGTGATACTTTGTATACCAAAAGGATTCATTCCATCTATAGATAGTGTAAGACAAAGATTTCATAGCTCGTTTCCAAATTCTGGATAATCCTGATCAATTTTATTCCACTGGGGAGAGTATGTTGGGTGATAAAGTTTCCCATCTTGATTTCTTGTATCTACATGCCACATAAATTTCCTTGCACTATCCTCACTTCCATATAGGTATCTAAACCTTAAAATGATTTTAAATTACCATTCAAATTTCAAGGACTTGATTCATCTTTCTTATATCATGACACACCACACTTTGGGAATTTTTTAAGTGATTCATGTTCCTTGAGAAATAGTATACAATCATTTGGAAAATTATGTATTATTTTAGATATCATATACATTGAACACAGAATTTGTTTAATATAATATGTTCAGTAAGGGAGATCATTATATTCTTATAGAATATCATTCAAGAGAGAAAGTAGTTCATTAAAGTTTGTGTCACTCCATATGTTTCTAGATTTTATATTTTATACCTTTATTATAGTTGAAAATGTTGTATATTTAGTACAACCAACATACAATGAAATCTTTGCACAACTATTTTATTCTAAAATAGTTTCAGAGAATCATGAAGTTCATCTTCATTTATCATTTTCATTTCCTCAATATGATATTTATTATCATTTACACCTATAATCATATACTTGATATGGTATTCAGTATCATTAACACTTGTAATCACATCAGATGATCCACAAAATGTAGTGTTATCTTAGTCACTAGGGACATTCAACTCTTCCCCATGTTTAGTCCAATATTTATAACTTTGATCTATTCCATGATAGATCAAGTGTTCATCCTACTCCTCTAGACTAATTAGTCTTGAATAACAATAATAAAAACATAGAAAAATTATTTTAGAGGGATCATATGCATGATATTTTTAAAAATTAATGAACAATTTCAACCCATATTCATACTCTTTTTCATACGATTGATATCTATCCATTTTAGATTCACATTCATCCTATTTGATTTAGTAATATTCATATTTAACAAAATAAATAAACACACATAAGGTATAATATTATAATCTTAAAAGGATATTATTTATGTAAACACACATATAGTCATCATATTTGATATAAATTATCATTGCATTAGAAAATTTTTAGAACATATAATGAGCAATAATTATATTAATTTAAAGTATTCTAACACTCATTTTTTAATTATAATAAGTCACATATCATAAATCATTTTTAGTGGATTATTTAAGGGAGATAATTCAATCCCTATCACTATAAATGTTAATAAGAAACCTATGGATTTCTAAAACTGGATAAGTATTAGGGAATATATAATAAGATTTAAATATTAAAACATATATTAAAATGAATTACTTATTTTTCACAATGTTTCTACTACTGTAAAAGAATATGAAGATGTAAAATATTTTCAATCAATATTTCTTGACTAAAAAAAGTTATTTTCTTTATGCATTTCAAACTTCCTCTTAAATATAGGTGATATTGGAAATAACATCAACAAATATCTTCATTTTATCCCCACTTGATAATTTCAGAAAAAAATTAGTTCTGCTGATATAGACGATCCTAACCACAAAGTAAAGGGTGTGGATTGTAATTCATCAATTATGGAATGAAATTTTCATTCTTTTTCCCTAAAAAAGGAAATATATATAAAAAATGAGACAAGAGGATTATTCAAACATTATTATTTATATCATTGTTATGAATCTTACCATTGAAAGGGGGGATAAAAATATTCTATTTAGTGATGAATTTAAAGTATGAAAAGAAAGAGTGAATTTTTATTGTCTTTTACTATAATTTCATGTGTTGGATATTAAGAGATAAAACACCGCTTTGAATCCTTTTTTTAAAACATTAAATCACTGAATTAAATCCCCTACATAACCCATGCCAAAGTTCTTACAAGTGAGCACAACTTTGGTCTTTGAGTGGAGATGTAGGTACATTGCAATATTATGCAAAGTGTTCATGATCTCAAGAAGAGAAAAACTTGAAAACATATTTTCTTGAGTAAGGGAGATGTATTTATATGTGAGGTAGGTAAAAATGTGAATATATTGATCAATTAACTTGAATGAAATTTCTGGAGCATAATGAAAAGGGAATTAAAATCATAAAATAAGCAAGATGAGAATATGACGAAAAATGAGTGTTTATTTCCATTTTTGATTTAATTAGTTTGATTTTGGATTAAGTGTAGATATTTCCCAGAATTATAATGGATTAAGTGCTACGGGGTGATAAAATGAGAAATTTTTGATTTTTTAATTGATTTTATTTCCAAATATACTCTCATATTTTTATTAGTTTAATGAAATTTTCACATTTTTTAGTGTTAAGACTATTTTGAAGTTAAATTATTCAATGGATTAATTTCATTTTTTATATTGTTTTATTAATTTTATAATTAATTTTTGTATAATAATGCCCTTTAAAATGATATTTTCATTGATTTTCAGGTGTAAAGTGTAGTTACATATGAATTACTAGGAATTTCAAGGGTTATGGATAAATAAAATGAGAAATCTACAATAGTGTTTGATTAAAGCGAATTTTGGCAAACTCACCTCATATTTAACACGTGTCCAACAATTATGTGATATTTAATCACATTTTAAAGGATCATGTGGGATTAAAGAGAAGATAAACTCAAAAAAATCATTAAAAACACTTGAAATATCAATATATATTCCTTAAAAACAAGTTCTAAATTTCATACCTTTGGTTTTGAGGTTTGATTTTTCCAAAAAAATTGACTTTGGCTATAGTAGAGCTTCTGTTCCACGAGAGATTAAATGCATTGTGAGGAAGAAGCGATTTTCTAGGGATCCATTTTAAAGAGGGAAAAGGGTTTTATCAATTCTTACTGAAAAGAACTGGTAAATGACTATTTTATCAATGCTAAAAATATAAGCGCTGATAAATATCACTTTTGTCAGCATTTTCTTAGTGTTGATAAATCATCACTTTTATCAACGCTAAAAAAGTGATGACAAAAGTGATAATTCCTAGACCTTATATTTTAGCGTTGATAAAATACACCTTTATTAGTGCTTAACATAACACTTACAAAAAATGTAAAAAAATAAATTAATAAATAATATTAATTATATAAATAATAAAATTATTAAAAATTAACTATACCAACTACTTATATTACAAAAATATTGATAAATACAATTAAATAAATAAACTATATAAATTTCAAACATATTAAAAATATTAAAAATTAATAAATAAATAAATATATAAATAAATACTAAAATATAAATAAATTCCAAAAATATTAAAAATGAAAAAATAAATTTGGATATAAAATAAAATATTAAAAAAAGTGAATTTATAACATTAATTAAAAAAATATATGTAAGAACCTGGATCTTCGTTTTAGGTATGTCTTCCTTTTTCCTGGAGTTTTTGAGAAATGGGTGGTTTATGGAAATTTTTGAAGTACACGCCGTGTACTTTCTGAGTACACGCCGTGTACTCCCTTGCTGCGCCAACCCGTGTGCTAGCCGTGTCTGGGCCACACACACGGTTTGTAGGGGTGATGTGGAGGCCACTTAAAACGGAGTACGGAAAAATAGAGTACACGCCGTGTACCCAAGAAGTACACGCTGTGTATTTTCTTTCTTTTTTCATTAAACGGACCGGGGTCGCGCCTGACGGACAGAACACCTTTCGTACAGGTTTCGTTCGTCCAAGAGAAGCTGTACGACCATGATTCTTCTTCGAGCCCCCGTGCCTCTGTCTGAACTCCGTTTCTGCCTCCGTCGATTGCATTGGAACAACAACAGTGAGTTCTTCCTTCTCTTAGAGCCTTGTTTTCCAATTCCTCCTCTTTCTCAAGTTGTCTTTGGTTGAGTGTTTTTGATGTTTTCTCAAATCTTCGTCATTCTAAGAAGTATCAATCTTTATGGCTCAAGTATATCGATCTCCTAGGATCGAGGTAGGTGGTTTGTTGCCCTATGTTGAATGTCTTTGAGTTTTTGTGCAAAAAGTGTCGGATACCCATGTATCAGGTATCCTGGGTTAGGGATTTTGATTACATTATTTAATTGTGTTAGATTTCTTGTTTGCTTGAGGTTAGTTGATATTAATATATGCTTGGCTGCATGTTTGAGGATCACCCATGGGTGATTTCCCTTGCTTTGGCTGTTTATTGCCATTTGGCTTAGGTTTCCTGTGAGGCAAACCTTGTAGCATTGTTTTTCTGCCTTGTTATAGTTGATTACATGTATTGCCTGCTGTTTATATGCTTTTTATGCATTGTATCTATTATCCAAGTAGTTTTTGAACTTACTTAGGGATGATGATAGTCGATTACGCATGACTAGACTGCTCAGGGCTGTGTGAACCTGGTGCAATAGACTAAAGAGGGAATTGACGATTAAGGGCTTCCCTAGAGAGTTTGTTATAAATTAGTTTCATACGTAAGACCTAAAGGAATTGGACTTTGTGCTTCCCAAGAGCGTCCTTAGTTTACACATGTATCAAGACCACAAGAGGAATTAGACGTAAAGTGCTTCCTCAGAGAGTCTATAGCTATCGTTGCAAGACCATATGGGAATTGATGGTGAGAGATTTCCAGAGTGTCTGTGCCTTGTATGATTATTTTACTAGAGGGGTCTTCCATTAGGATCCACCCAAAGAGTCAGTATTATTATTTTTTTGGTTGGTTGTGACGAGTCCACCAAGCCAAAGAACAAGCTTGGGTTTGTACTGCTTGTTTTCTAGGTAGTCTGTTGAGATACCTGTTGGGTTACTTACTGTGCCTTGAGAATATAAAGCTGTTTTATAGATTCCTTGGTTGATAATTAAATTATTGTGTTAAATTAATAAATAAATGTTAATGGATATTTGTAGGATTGTTACTTTGGTGTACCCCTGTTTCTCTGCTGCATTTATTTTCTTTACTTTTGCTATATTGCTCACTGACAGTAGGGCACAAATCTTGTGGTGATTGCCTACTGGGATTATTCTCACACCCTGTTTGGGTCCTACTTTCAGCCCAAACAGGTTATATGGTTGCAGGTGTGGATGGGGATTGTGGCCCTTATACTTCAGGTACATGATTGCTGGTTGGAGTTGGAAAGCATAGGACCGAGCTTAGGCTTGCGATGCTGCTGGAGTTGTTGTTACTTTTAGTACTTTGTTTTCAGTTATATTTCAGCACGTTGTTGTGTTTGATTCTTTCCTTAGATACTTGTACCTGCTGCATCATTATCATCAATACTGTATATATTCATTGCTTCCACTGTTTTGTTTCAGTTTTTGTATGTCGTTTACTGCTTCCGCTATTGAAACTTATTTCTTTTTCCTTGTATACCTTACCAAATGAGGGAATAGTTTCCCCAATAATTTACCAAGTCCCTTGCTGCTAGTCGGCAGCCTCTGGCGTTTGGAGAAATGCGCTTGAGGTCATGTGGCGAACCAGGCACAGGGCACCAGTTGAGTGGCTCCAGATTCAGGTTGTTACAAAGTGGTATCATAGGAGGTTTCTTCCTTTTCTATTTGACTTACTATTTGGCGACATTAGACAGGGATAAGACATAATAGTTAAATGGTAAATAGCTGTGTCTGGGCGTTCTAGAACCTGTGTACAGGAAAAAAGTTAGATTACCTCGAATGTTGTAATTTTCAAGTTTTGCAAATGTTACAGTTTAATTGATTTCACCATTGGGTGATGCACTTGTTTTGTGATGTTACTGTTTATATGATTACAGTTCTATTTTGTTGGAACCCGATGAGATGAGGATATGCCATCTCATGCATCATATAGGCATATGTTAGAAACTCACATTCCATGCATTTTTCCATGCCATCTAGGTTTCATTAGAGATTCCATGCTGTTGTGATAGAATTTGTGATAGACAATGCATGCTGTTGTGATAGCAGTTGTGATAAAATACCTACTATGTGAATAGGATATCGGTTGTTTAGAGATACTTTATCACAGATGCCAAACTTTGTTCTAAGAGGTGTTATGGGCCCTTGAGGATCAGAATTTGGTGGGTCGTGAGTTTGTTATACTACTACTTCTTATATGCATTTTTATGATGAGAAGATTTGATTTGCGGGGAGTATGGTCCCCCACGGATCGAAATTTGGCACCTTAACCTCTGTTTTTTATGTTTTCTGGGATCCGATGCAGTTCTGAGGCTATTGTCCAAAAAAACCCAGAATGCACGACGTGTACTTTATAAATACATGCCGTGTAGTTTTTTGCAGTTTCACTGACCGTGTGGACATGGAAATAGGGCTGTAAAAGGGTCTTTAGGAACATGCCATGTACGGTATATACACACCGTGTAGTGGTAAACTGTGTAGCCGGCCGTGTCACTAAAAACACGGGTCGGGAAAACTCTGGTAGTACATGACGTGTTTGGTATAAACACGTTTTGTAGTCTTGTTCTAGGTACCCGACCATGTCACGAACAACACGGGTTGGTGTTATCTTCTCCTATACACATCGTGTTTGTTCGGAACATGCCGTGTAAGGGTCAGCCGTGTAGTCGGCCGTGTAACAAACCACACGGGCCGTGGTTTTCCTACAGGTGTATGCCGTTTTCCTTGGGAACACGTCGTGTAGTGTCGACCATGTGTCAAGTTGTGTTGCTAACAACATGGGCCAGGTAAGGCCTGTCTAGTGCACGCCATTTCTTCCTCAACACGCTGTGTAGTCTTCGGTTGGGATAGTCCGTGTGACTTAGTCGTGTAGGAGTAACCAGGAAAGGAGAAAAGGGTTAGTAAACGCGGTGTAGTTTGAGAACACGCCGTGTAGTCGGGTTGTTTACACACCCATGTATGGCCAAGGTACACGCCCAGGGTAAAATTTTTGGAAACACGCCATGTAGCCATACTACACGCCGTGTAGTCATGTTTTTCCCATTCCTTTTTAATGTTTTTCCCTCCTGTTCCATTTTACTCTCTTATGTTGCAACTGTGTTCATCGTTAATGAAGGTGTGTTTTGATCTTTCAGAGCTATGGTACCAAGACGTCCTCCTGTTGCACGACAGGAACTAGGCATTGATCGTATGCTTGATGCGACCGATCAGGGACTGCCAGTAGTTTTGCCTATCATTCCGAACATGGCACCTGTAGTGATTCCAGACACTAGTACCGATGCTCAGTTCATAGAGGGTTTCATGAGATTCATGCAGAACTTCCAGGGAGTTCGGCATCCTGCCCCGACTATGGAAGAGCTGGCGCGAGTTTTTCAGCAGCAGTATCCTCCCACGTTCACTAGGGATGGAGGACCGCAGGTTGTGGAGTCATGGATATAAGACATGTTATCCATCTTTGACCATCTCGAGACACCCCCAGACAGGAGGGTGAAGCTCGTGACTTACATGCTCTGAGACTTCGCCAAAAGATGGTGGGACGTAGTTTCTCAGGCAGGGCGCCAACGGACTATGGCTTGGGATGAGTTCCAGCGTACGTTCTACGACTACTTCTACCCAGCGATGATGAGGGATGACAGAGCTAGAGAGTTCATGAACCTGTAGCAAGGTACTCTTTTAGTTATGGAGTATTCCTACCATTTCATAGAGTTACATCATTTCTCTCCCGTTCTAGGGAATGACGAGCTATTCTTGGCAAGGAAGTTTGAGGAGGGACTCAAACCAGATATCAAATCGCAGGCGAATGTCTTCCAGTTGACTTCTATTACTCTGATAGTCAACCAGGAAATGATCGTGGAAAGGAACCCGAGGAAGACTGGAGCTTTGGACCAGGGCGGTTCAACATCGAGGATTGATTCTTTTCAGACAGACAGCAGGAAGCGCCACCGAGAGTCTACCTGAGGCGACCCAAGGAAGCGAGGTATTCCTTCTGGTAGATGATATCTTCCTTCTGGCACCCAAGTGGTGTGTTATAAGTGTGTGAGGAGCGGGAATAATAATACCCAGTGCCCTAGAGACCCATTGGAGTGACGATCTTGCGGCAAGATAGGTCATCTGCAGCGTTTCTGCAAGGTTCCCCTTCCAGTAGTTTGTGAAGGAGGATCAGTTTCGACCCCGTGTTTAGGAGTAGGGTTACCAATTCTGCAGCAGACTGGGGGCTAGAGTTCTTCAGGTCATCCAGGTCAGAGTAGAGGCCATGGACACAGTGGTTAGGCTTAGGGAGGAGCAGCTCAAGGTTTTCAGGCTACTACACAGGGCTGCAGTACATGCCAAACCTTTGATGTAGAGCAGATTCATCAGAAGCAGGATCTCAGACCCTCTACAGTTAGAGGTACAATCTTAGTAGCCTCAGTTTTATCTTAATCTCTTCTCGATACTGGTGCCTCACATAGCTTTATCTCTGTTTCTATCGTGGAGATCCTTGGGCTCAGTGTCTTTTCGTCTTCTGACATGTTAACTCTCAACACACCCTTGGGAACGAGGACATCTAGCATATGCCAGTGCAAAGAATGCCCTCTAGATGTTGCAGGATTTCATTTCTTATGGGACCTCTATGTCCTAGAGATTACAGGATACGATGTCATTCTCGAGATGGACTGGTTGGTTCCCTTCAAGGCATTCGTCGACTGCTATCGCCGCAAGGTGAGTTTCGTGTCACCAGACAGAGGGTCCTTTCTTCATAGAGGTGAGTGGGATGTCCAGGTGGGTAGAGCAGGACCAGAGAATCATAGGAGAGGAGGGGTTATGGACTAGTTCTCTAGTCTTTATCTGGATGACCAGGGGACTTCACAGTTAGACTTTCCTCTAGTGGTGGATCATTTCAGAGATGTCTTTCTAGAGGACTTTTCAGGTTTACCTCCGTAGTGTGAGGTAGACTTCTCGATTGAGATCATTCTAGGAGAGGTACCGGTGTCCATTACTCCTTATAGGATGGCTACACCTGAGTTGCAGGAGCTCAAGAAGCTGTTGGAGGAGTTGCAGGCAAAGGGTTTCATCCGACCCAATACTTCTCCTTAGGATTCGCCTGTCCTTTTTGCGAAGAAGGCAGACGATACCCTTAGGCTTTGCATGGATTATCAGAAGTTGAACCAGTTGACGGTCAAGAACGGATATCCCTTGTCGAGGATCGATGATCTCTTCGATCATCTTCGGGGATCCAGAGTATTCTTGAATATCGACTTGAGATCCGGCTATCATCAGTTGTGTGTTAGACCATCTGATATACCCCTTATAGCCTTTCGGAGCAGGTATGGTCTGTATGGGTACTTGGTTATGTTGTTCGGTCTCACAAACGCGCCGATAGTCTTCATGGAGCTGATGAACATAGTGTTCCATCATTACTTCGATTCCTTCATGGTGGTATTCGTGGACGACATCTTGGTGTACTCTCACACTCGAAATGACCATGCAACCCATCTTGATATCGTTTTGAGTACACTGATGGAGCATCAGTTATATGCTAAGTTCTCAAAGTGCCACTTTTGGATGGACGAGATCCACTTCCTGGGTTATGTCATCTCAGAGACAGGGGTATTAGTAGACCCAGAGAAGGTGAGAGAAATAGTTACCTGGGAGTAGTCGAAGAATGTCTTCGAGGTACAAAGTTTCTTGGGGATGGTCGGTTACTACAGGTGGTTTATACAGGACTTCTCACGCTTAGTAGCGCCATTGATAGGCTTGACTACGAAGGGGGTAAAGTTTGTTTGGTCAGAAGCCTTTGATTCAACCTTTCAGGAGATGAATGGGAGGTTGACTTCGACACTAATTCTAGTTTTTCAAGATCCGGGCAGGAGTTATATAGTTTTCTATGATGCATCTGGCATCGGGCTAGGAGCAGTGATTATGTAGGAGGATCATGTTGTTACGTATGGATCTCAGAAGTTGAGGCCACATGAGAGGAATTATCCTACGTACGACCTGGAGTTGGCTGTAGTTGTTCATGCTTTGCGTTGTTAGAGGCATTACCTTCTGGGAGAGAATTTTGTGGTATATACTGACCACAAGAGTGTCAAGTACATCTTCACACAACATGACCTGAATCTGAGACATCGGAGGTGGGTCAATTATCTCCAGTCCTTCGACTTCGAGCTTGCCTATACGCCAGGGAAAGGCAACACAATGGATGATGCATTGAGCAGGAGAACTCAGATACATGCAGTCTAGGAGGCCAATAGTGAGTGGCAGCTTATGACTATGTTCTCTGAAATGCATTTGGAGGTGCACGATAGGCAGGGGTAGACTTTCCTATCTTCTGTATCTGTTACCTATGCACCTGTTGACCGAGTTTGAATGAGGCATCTAGTAGATTCTAAAGGACTAGTCTTACGGGAAAGCGTGTCAGGAGAGGACCCTATTCCCGGATGGACCGTTGGCGAGGATGAGATCTTGTGTTTCCAGGGATGCATATGGGTGCCAGCAGATATACGCGAGGAGATGATGCAAGACTTTCATTCCTCCGTCTGGGCAGTTCATCCTGGAATCACCAAGATATTTCGTGATCTACACCGCCATTACTGGTGGCCAGGTATGAAGAGAGATGTGGCTGGTTTTTTCATGGTATGTTCCACTTGTCAGTAGGTGAAGCCGGAGCATCAGCGACTAGCAGGCCTTTTACAGCAGTTACCCATTCTGGAGTGGAATTGGAATTATGTCGTGATGTCGTGACCGGATTTCCTAGGTCACCTCGAGGGAAAGATTCTATTTGGGTTGTTGTTGATAGGTTTACGAAGGTCGCACACTTCTTACCGATCAAGGATAACTTCAGTGTTGATGATCTGGGACGACTATACATCTGAGAGATTGTACGTCTGCATGGAGTTCCACACTCCATTGTTTTAGATAGAGATGCATGCTTTAATTCTCGGTTCTAGTAGGGGATTTATATGGATTTGGGTACACAAGTACTTTTGAGTACAACATACCATCCCCAGACAGATGGCTAGTCCGATCGTACGATCTAGGTGCTTGAGGATATGCTCCGAGCTTGCATTCTAGACTTTGGCGGTTCTTGGGAGAAGAATATCCCTCTGGTGGAGTTCGCCTACAACAACAGTTTTCAGGTGACTATTCAGATGGCACCTTACGAGGCTTTGTACGGTAGGCCATGCCGATCACCTTTGTGCTGGCTGGAGGCAGGAGAGGCAGCTTTGCTGGGACCTTGTCTTGTTCAGGAGACCTCAGAGTAGATAGATTTGATTTGGAAAAGGATGACTACTGCATAGTCTCGTCATAAATATTATGCTGATCAGTGGAGATGACCTCTGCAGTTTGAGGTCAGTGATCAGGTTTTGCTACGTGTTACCCTGAGGTTGGGACACAAGAGGATCAAGAGACAAGGTAAGCTTTCGCCGAGATACGTCGGGCCGTTTGGGGATCTGGAGAAAGTCGGGACAGTTGCTTATAGGTTATAATTACCTCAGAGATATTAGGCTATGCACGACGTCTTCCATGTCTCTCAGATCTGACGTTACTTTTCAGACCCATCTCATGTCTTTCAGCCCGAGGAGGTTGAGCTCGAAGCGGATGCATCGTTTTTGGAGAATCCTATCTAGATTATCGATCGTAGTATGAAGGTTCTCCGTGGGTGGTCTGTTCCTCTAGTACGGGTGCTATGGCAGCACGGGCGAGTACATGACAAGACCTGGGAAAGAGAGGCCGATGTACGATCGCAGTGGCCAGAGCTGTTCGGGGTTTCTTCTTCTCCGTCTCATTAGGAAAATTCAGGGACGAATTTCTTTAAGGGGGGAAGTTTGTAAGAACCCGAATCTTCGTTTCAGGTATGTATTCCTTTTTCCTGGAGTTTTTGATAAATGAGGGGTTTCTAGAAATTTTTGAAGTACACGCCGTGTACTTTCTGAGTACACACCGTGTACTCCCTTGCCGCGCCAAGCCGTGTGCTGGCCATGTCCGGGCCACACACACAGTGTGTAGGGGTGATGTGGAGGCCGCTTAAAGCGAAGTATGGAAAAACAGAGTACACGCCATGTACCCTAGAAGTACACGCCGTGTATTTTCTTTTTTTCATTAAACGGACCGGGGTCGCGCCTGACAGACAGAACACCCTTCGTCCATGTTTCGTTCATCCGAGATAAGTCGTATGACCGTGATTCTTCTCCGAGCCCCCGTGCCTTCGTCTGATCTCTATTTACGCCGCCATTGATTGCGTTGGAATTTTAGCAGTGAGTTCTTCCTTCTCCTAGAGCCTTGTTTTCCAATTCCTCCTCTTTCTCATGTTGTCGTTGGTTGAGCGTTTTTGAAATTTTCTTAGATCTTCATCATTCTAAGAAGAATCAATTTTTGTGGCTCAAGTATATTGATCTCCTAGGATTGAGGTAGGTGGTTTGTTTCCCTACGTTGAATGTCTTTGAGTTTTTGTGCAAAAAGTGTCGGATACCCATGTATCGGGTATACCGGGTTAGGGATTTTGATTCCATTGTTTAATTGACTTAGATTTCTTATTTGATTGAGGTTAATTGATAGTAATATATGCTTGGATGCATGTTTGAGGATCACCCATGGGTGATTTCCCTTTCTTTGGCTATTTATCTCCGTTTGGCTTAGGTTGCCTGTGAGGCAAACCTTGTAGCATTGTTTGTCTGCCTTGTTATAGTTGATTGCATGTATTTCTTGCTGTTTATATGCTTTTGATGCATTGTAGATATTATACAAGTAGTTGTTGAACTTACTTAGGGATGCTAACAATCGATTACACACAACTAGACTGCTCAGGGCAGTGTGAACCTAGTGCAGTAGACTAAAGAGGGAATTGGCGATTAAGGGATTCCCTAGAGAGTCTGTTATAAATTAGTTTCGTATGTAGGACCTACAGGAATTGGACTTTGTGCTTCCCAAGAGTGTCCTTAGTTTACGCACGTATCGATACCACAAGAGGAATTAGAAGTAAAGTGATTTTTCAGAGAGTCTGTAGCTATCGTTGCAAGACCATAGGGGAATTGACGGTGAGAGATTCCCAGAGTGTCTATGCCTTGTATGATTATTTGACTAGAGGGGTCTGCCAGTAGGAGCCACCCAGAGAGTCAGTATTATTATTTGTTTGGTTGGTTGTGACGAGTCCACCAAGCCAAAGAACAAGCTTGGGTTTGTACTGCTTGTTTTCTAGGTAGTCTATTGAGATACCTGTTGGGTTACTTGCTGTGCCTTGAGAATATAAAATTGTTTGCTAGATTCCTTGGTTGATAATTAAATGATTTTATTAAATTAATAAATAAATGTAAATGGAGATTTGTAGGATTTTTACTTTTGTGTACCTCTGTTTCTCTGCTGCATTTATTTTCTTTACTTTTTCTATATTGCTCACTGACAGTAGGGCACAAATATTGTAGTGATTACCTACTGGGATTAGTCTCACACCCTGTTTGAGTCCTATTTTCGGCCCAAATAGGTTATATGGTTGCTGGTGTGGATACGGATTTTGGACCTTCTACTTCAGGTACATGATTGCTGGTTGGAGATGGAAAGCATAGGACTGATCTTAGGCTTGCGATGCTGCTGGAGTTTCTGTTACTTTTAGTACTTTGTTTTTAGTTGTATTTCAGCACGTTGTTGTGTTTGCTGCTTTCCTTAGATACTTGTACCTGCTACATCATTATCATCATTACTATATATATTCATTGCTTCCACTGTTTGGTTTCAGTTGTTTTATGTCGTTTACTGCTTCCGCTATTGACTGTTATTTATTTTTCCTTGTATACCTTACCAAATGAGGGCATAGTTTGCCCAATAACTTACCAAGGCCCTTGCTGCTAGTCAGCAGCCTCTGACGTTTGGGGAAATGCGCTTGTGGTCATTTGGTGAACCGGGCACGAGGCACCATTTGAGTGGCTCCAGATTCGGGTTGTTACATTATAAACCCATAAAAATGAATAAATGAATTATATAAATTATATAAATAAAAAAATTTTTAAAAATGAATTTTTATAACAATTTAAATTACAAAATATTAAAAATGCATTTAAATAAATTAATTATATAAATTTCAAACAGATTAAAAATATTTAAACTTAATAAACAAAAATGAAATGATATTATTCATATAAATTACCAACATATTGTAAATATTAAAACATTGTAAATAAATATGTATAAATAAATATTAAAAAAAATTGAATTCAAAAAAATATATAAATTAAAAAATATTAAAATTAAATAAATAATATTAAATGAAAGAATATTAAAAATGAATATGTAAGATTTAAGAGATTACAAATTTTTTTAAAAAACTGAATTCGTAAGATTAATTATATGAATTGTAAACACACACAAAAATGAAGAAAAATGACTATAGAAATTATATAAATTATATAAATTACAAAATTATAAAAAAGGAATTATATTAACTATTTAAATTAAAAAAAATTAGAAAATGAATTTAAATAAATAAATAACGTTATTTTAAAACATTTTAACAATATTACAACCTAATAAATAAAATTAAATAAATATTAATCACGTAAATTACAAACATACGAAAAATATTAAAACTTAGAAAGTAAACATGTATTAATAAATATTAAAAAATGAATAAATTCCCAAAATATTAAAGATAAATAAATATTTAATTTCAAAAATAAATAAATATTAAAAATTAATAAATAATATTAAATTAAATAAAATTAAAAATTAATAAATAAAATTGAATAAATTACAAAAATATTTAAAAAATTGAATTTATAACATTAATCACATGAATTAAAAAATCATAAAAAATGAATACAAATGAATAAATAAATAATATTAATTATATAAATAAAGAAATTATTAAAAATGATTTATATTGAATATAAAAAAATATTAAAATTAAAATCAATTTATAGAAATCAATTATGTAAATTTTGAACATAATAAAAATATTAAAACTTAATAAATAAAAATGAATAAATATTAATCATATAATTTAAAAACATATTGAAAATTTTAAAACTTAGTAAATATGTATAGATTTTAAAAAATGAATAAATTTAAAAAATATTAAAAATTAATAAATTTCAAAAATGAAATAAATATTTAATAAAAGTATATTAAAAATTAATAAATAAATAGAATAAATTAAAAAAAAATATTTTAAAAAAGTGAATTCATAACATTAATTACATGAATTTATAACTGTAACACCCCACAATTATAAAGTAAAAACATCGTATTTGATAACATGTATGATACACAACACCAAGCGTAGAAGGAAATATAACATCCTAAGACTTTATGATATATTTATATTTAGATAAATTAAATATATCCAATATAGTATATTACATGAAACAATGAACTTAGATTGAATTACACACAACATAAAGTTCAAAATTCTCTACATGGAACATCGAGGATAGATCACATTATGCACAATAATGACTTTCTTTAGTGACTTGCGTTACATGTAAGACCGAGTTTTACAAAATACTATTAATGTTATTATTTAAAAATAAAATTATCTCATAGTAATTATATTAGAGGTTATGAATAAGAGTAAATAACTTATGAAAATAAATGGTTAAATTCATTCTTTACCAATTAATTAGAAAATAATATAAAACTAATTGAATATAAAGGAAATGTTTTATAAAAAACTATTATTATGCAAAAAATTTGTTTTATGCTAATAAATTAAATTAATTATATTAATGGAGTTTATATATTATATATCCAATAAACTATTTATACATTCATCCAATATATTTTGTAGGCATAAGATAATAACAAATCCAATTTTATGCATAAAAGATGTATTTTTCTAAAAGGTAATTTTTCCACCATTTAATGGAAAACTTTTTTTAAAACTAAATTTTGAAACTCTTATAAATTTTATTTGAAAAGATAAAATTAATTTTTGAAATAATAAATTAAAAATTATATTAGGGTGAATTTTTGGTATTTTTCTCAGAAGTTTCATTTTTTGGTGAATAGTGAAAAATACTGAATTTTAATTGAAAACTGCTTTTCCATCTAAATAATTTATAGGGTTAAAAAATATTTTTAATTGGTTTAAAAGTTTCATTATATAAATTTTAAATATATTAATCTAATTTAGTTATTTGGATCAATTTTATATTTATTTTGGATATAAAAACATTTCAAACTCTTAAACATTTTCACTTTAAAAACCCGCTTTCTCATCCCCTCTGAGGGATTAATTTTAAATTAATTTATGCCACTTATGTGATTGGAATTTGGAAAATTAGATTACATATTTGGAATAATAATAATTTATAATTTCTATTAAGGCTAACTTAGTCATTGATAATTTTTTTTAGTGAAAACAATTAAAATTAATTACAGTGATTAAGGCGAAAATGAGTTTACTTAATTGATAAACTTTAAACTTAAGGGTCCAAATGACCTAAAAACTTTTTCAAAACCCAATGGATTCAAATATTTTTATCATATAACCACTTGGATCTAATTTGTTTTATTATCAGAGGCACATGATGCAAGTGATACCTCCCAATAGTGTTTACCTTTTTATATTTACAAGAATGCCACTCCACCTCCATTATAAAAGGGAACTCATCCCCTCACTTATTCACACCTCTCAATCCCTTTATCTAATAAAAAAACTTCCCAAATAAACTCCCAAAATACCTCTTATCATCCTATAATCCTCAATTTGTGCATAAAGAAAACCAAAGAAGTCTTTTCGTACAAACCAAAAAAGTTACCCGAAAAAGAGGTAATGTTCTTCAACAAGCACTTTGTTTTATTTCTTTATGAACACATTAAATTCTAAATATATATTTCTAATATAATAACATAAGTATCCAAAATATACTAATGTTTTTTATCTCATGGGTATGACCTAAACCTTCACAAACTTCCTTCAAATGTGATATGCAATCATCGTTCGTGTGTACGATAGACTACCATCTCACGTACTGATATCATCTTTTATTCCATTAACACCATTCAAGGTTGGGAGTAATGATGTATATATAGATCATATATGATATATATGATATATATGATATTTATAATTTCTTTATACTTCTTTAATTTTTATATAACACATATCTTTATGCTTTTCATTTTGTGGGAATACGATAACATCGTTTGTGGATGTGTGGACCACTGCCTCCTCAAAGCGATGTGATTCATTCACACATTACATGGAATGTATTAAGGATGGTTTAAAAAAATATATATGACATATATGAATTAAATGTTATATATTAATTATAATATACACATATATATCATTTATCTTTTATTATTTTAATACGTCAAGAAAATGGAAACAATGTTCATGTGTACGTATGACTAACCGTTTCCATTAACGGTGTATTTGATTTCCCATATCCAAATTTTATGAATTTATGTAAATATTTATATAATGAATATATATTATATTTAAATCATGTTTTAAATTCTTTATATGATGAAATAATTACTGAAGTAATAGTAATGAAAAATAACATATCAATACATACCTGAAAAACAAGGTAATTAACACCTGAAATGATGAAAATAATGAAAGATTATTAAATAATTGAGTAATAATATGTTATAATTGGATAATATATGATATAATAAATATTAAAATGGTTATTTTATAAGTTCATAACATTTTTAAAACCATTATAAAGAAGGTTAATGAGTGTTCAAACAAAAGGGAGCATAAGGCAAAGGATTTTCGTCTCACTTTTTCTTTCATGATGAATACGCCATTTTCACAACTTATTTATTTTGTGTCATGTATATAATGTCCATAATTTATTTTATATCATGAATGAATTTATCATAATGGTATTTTTAGCTTCAATTTTAATTATTTCATCTAAGGGGATTTGAAATTAAAGTTTCCAAGTGGTAAATAAATTTCAAAAATCAATTCCTTTTCATTAGGTTATATTACATCCTCATTGTTTTTAATATTCTAAGATTATGTGTATAATGAATTTGACTATATATTGATGTATTTCCATTTATTTTATGTGGATTTAAATTTGATACTCATAATCAATTCATTTTTTAATTCTCATTTCAATGATTTGATCATTTTAATGGTTTATACCACAATATCATTTTAATCATGATTATTTATTCTCAAATTTCCATTAAAGGAAATTATTTGATCAATGTTTAGTAAAACATTTAATTTTATTCTTATTTAGTTATTCTTTATCTTTTTCATTTAATAGTATCATTTTCCCACTATTTGGTACTCAACATTTTTTTGAAAATATTTTAAAGAAAACCCGAATTCATTTCTCTTTTCAGTCGGAAATATATTTTCTCTCAAAAACCATTATTTATAAAAATGTTTTCAAAATTTTTTTCTTTAACATTTTAAAAATTATTTATTAAAATAAATTCTTAACCATTTTTTCTTTTTACAAAAAAAAATCAAAGGAATATTTTTTTCGCTTTCCAAATAAGGAATTTGTTTAACCTTTTACAATGAAAAATGAATGTTCTTTTTACCTTGTATGAAATTAACCACCATAATTTATTTGAAGATTACTTTTAAAATTTATGAAGATATTTCTAAATAAAATGTTTTTAAAAGTTATTTTCAAAGAAGATAATTTTCAAAAAAAATTAAAAATGAAAAGGATATTTTCCTCAAGAATTTTTTTCGAAGACCTTATTTTAGTTGATCAACAACAACAACCCTTATTCTTACTACAATGGGTATATATTGTATTGATACCATCCTTATTCTCTATTAGGGTAGATTATTATTATTTTTACCAAGGATAGTATTGAAATTCACTTCCTTGAATCATTTTCATGGTCATTAACTACCCCTTGAGTTATTCACTTCCTCGTTTCATTAAACAATAAATTTCCCTGAAATATACATATAATTTATATTAGATTTGATTATTTCATAAACCATATACCATTTTTACATAAGGTGTTTACTTTGAAAGTTATTTGAATTACTGGGGAAATATTGATAAATTTGTATCCTTTACTCAATACAAATTTTTGATAAGGTGCATTTTCTATGAATTAAATAAACTTTTTAATATATAAGGAATGTTTTGGATGTCACAACCAATCCTAATGGGGTATGTGTTGTGACTTCTCAAACCTACCTCCAATGGGTCAGGGGTTTGTGACTAGCACTGAGTAGGAATGTCACTAACATCGGAGGCCTTAGCCTAAGTACCTATACACACGCACACATCTCCAAGCCTATACAATGCTGAAATATAAAAAAAACTATTTAACAACCATGCATGCATACATATAAATCTCATAACCAGAGTACGATAGGAAGTAAAGGAAAGGAAGCAGGGCCAAATAAAATCCCACCATAAAGATTCTGAAAAAAATTCCAACCTAAAAGTAAAACTAGGGACTGTTGTCAGGATACCACAGGAACACACATCTGTCTTTCTGATCTCACTAAGCATTTTATGGTCCTAGTATATCAAGGAATCTATCAAAAGGTCGATCGTATGCACAAAACACGACACATGCGGGCAAATACCGTATGTGGATGAGTATAACAATACCCATTAGGACACCCCAAAACCAAAAAACATACAACAAAATATGTACATTCATCTCTATATAGGTATATTTATATAGAACATATAACAAGAATATTCAGATATAATCAACTAAGACAAATAATATATAGGTAAGTCAAAATTATAATTCCATCATAAGACCCCAACCCGAATATTCCATAGAGTACTCACTAGGGAGAACACACTTGTGAGTTTGATAACACTGATGATGTCCATCTAAGAGGTAATGATCATCAGGTCTCACCATTAGAAGTTTATGATGAATGTTTTAAGAGATACAATACATAGATAAATATCATTCCTTTCATGACCCAAACCAAGATGAGGATCATGCCGCAACTACCCCAAGCCCACCTCCATAGGCTAGGGGGTGGTGATAAGCACTGAAGGTATAACTAACTCAGGGAGGGGTTTCCTAATTACCTATACCCACACACACACGCACATAGAAAACTCAACGTAAAACTGCAGAGGGAAAGAAATAAAAGATGAAACACTACTATAAATAAATCAAACATGCCTGGAACTCTAAAAAATACAAACGTGCAATAGTGTAAACTAAAAGGAAAATGTAAAAAATACACGCCTAACTAGAAATGTTTCCCAAATTGATAGAAAATTGGAAAAATAAAACAGACGAGAGAGACCAGCTCCAAAATCTCATGCTACAACCACTGTACATGGTCCAAGTACCTTGTATTCCTATGATCCTCTGAATTCATGATCAAACTATATGTCATCTTCATAAGACATGAAAGGTGTGGGAAAATACTATGTAGGGGAGAGTATAAAAAAACCTAGTGGGATGCCCCAAAATCCAAAGGAGGTGTAGTAAGAGATACAATAGAAGATGAAGATAGAATATACACAAGGTACACTGAAAGAGTACAGGTCAACCCAACAAGAGTAAAAGTAAGATCATCTAAGAAGAATGGGTTAAAAATCGTGAGTAGGTGAACTAACCATCGAACCTTGTCCACCTATAGCAGGAGAGTAGAATCATCCAACTATAAGAATCTAGACATGAAAATCACGTGTCATACCTCACGTGTCTTAGACTCTCTTGGAAGGAGAGTAACCAAACCCAAGGAGTGGGTACCAAAGAAGGATATATATATATATATATTCTCAATGAAAGAAACCAAAATAAGAGAGTAGGGATCTTCATATCATAGCTCAACCAAAGAAGAAGAGTATCCAATAGTCCCAAAAGTCCATCAAAGATGCCCAACATATCTCATGTCTGCCATAAACACACAATTCTAAGGAACTTAATCACCACACCTTAATACTGTCCACTTTGGGTGGTATTGAATCGTCCATACAGTTTTAGGTCATGTCACAAAAATGCGTCTCAATGGGGAAGGTGTCCCTATTCCTTGTGAATCCAAAGCCATGTCAAACCATATCTTATCACTATGCCTCGCAGTCAAGGGGCCATAATTTTTAGGTAAGGATCCCATAACCTTGTACGATAGGTGGGTCCTACTCAACTAGTCACCAAGGAACTCCACTATCCAGCCCTTCTATAGGGTAACACTCAGTAATTTTATCAAGGAAACTCCATCACCCAACCCTACTAGAGAGTAACACAGAGAAGAAGTCATCGGAAAAATCCACTACCCAGCCCTGCTGGAGGGTAATGCCCAAAAGAGGTCGTTGGGTAACTTCAATGCCCATCCCTGCTGGAGGGTAAATCCTGGAAGAGGTCACCAAGGAACTCCACTACCCAACCATGTTGGAGGGTAACGCCCTTAAGAAGTCATAGTGATCCTACATGATTACTTCTGTCATCGGGTTTCTCCTTAGTGTGTACCAATCCTGGAACATTTCACATTCTATCTATAAAGGCATAACTATGGGAACCGTCACATTATACATGAAAAACACTTAGGATAGGCTACTTATGATCTAAAATTTGAGTTCAAATGAAGGATATATGAATAACATAAGTTTCCCATAAGGGGGCTAAGGGGTATAAGGCGTGTGAGGGGACCCACATAGTGTGTGACCCCACTTCACAGCTTGTTCATGTCCTGGGACGATACACGGGTTCCTATCTGTGTAGGGGTATATATTGTGTAGGCGGACTACGTGGCATGTCTAACCTATCTGGGGACTGATCTGTGTGTTTCTAGCCGTGTCCGTGTACTTGGACCTTGTGTTCATCTACAATAGTACACGGTGTGTCGGACCATAGGGGATGTCACCCGTGTGGTCTGGCCATGTTTGTGTACTGCTCACATGGCATGTGGTCAGTCATGTGATTCGTTACATGGCTCACTCACATGGAAAAGTTAGTACATGGTGTGTTGAGAAAAGTATATGATGTGTCATCCTTATGGGTTTCTGAAAAACTAGTGTCACCACTTAGAGAGCTACACACCATGTGTTCTTCTTACTAAATGGCATGTAGTTGGGGTTTCTATAGAAATCAAAAATATGATCCCATGATTTGAATCCTCTCCAACCTCCATAGATTCTACCTTGAATCTATCTGAAAACTTCAAATCTGATCAGATCTTGTGCTTGTCGACCGTCGTTCACCAGAAATTGGTCGCTGGGAGTTGACAAGGGTTTTGATGTCTATTATGCACACCATCACACCTTTGTTTGTCACGATCTTGATGATTAAACACCAGATCAGTCATCCTTACCTCAACGATCCTAGATCTGTGCTCGATTCATGAATCAATTGTCATTTCATCAATTCTCTACGAATTAGGGGGTCTGATCGAGCTCGGTACCTCCCAGAAAAGTCAAGCTAGGACCGCAGGGATCTAACAGGCGAAGAATGCGATGAATTGAGGGATAAAAGCACCATAAAAAAGTTTTGAATGTCTCTGAACAAGATTTCTTGGCCAACATTCATGAATGGAGATCTTATGTTAGATGAACAATTGAAATAAATTAAAATGTCAATACTTGGGCACATGTAAGGTATGTAATTAGCATAGATCCAATAAAAAGGCTGGATGTTCTCAATCATTTAATATAAGGGTTTAAAACACCAAAAGATGAGTCCTACCTCTATTTTTGGATTGATCACTAGTGAAGAATGCAATTTCCAATTATGAGGGAAGATTTGTTGCATTCTTTGTGATTTGATTCACCTTGATCCAGAGATTCGTCATCGTTTGGCATGATTTTCCAAAACAGGAGGGAGGAGAGCATCATGGGTGAAAACTAGAATAATGATCCAACCCTAGAAAATCCCCTATAGTGATATATTTATAATCATATTATTTAGGTTTAAAATAAATAATTAATTAATTTACTTAAATGTATCTCCCTCAAGCGAGGGGCCCGAATGTCCTGCGCCAACTCATTTTATATCGCGCCTAGGGTAAACAATGCATTACAGACACAACCGTGGTCTTAGATTTTTGAGCTGATAAACTATTTAAGAGTTATCCTATTTTTTTGAGGTATCGTGCACACAAAAAAATAAAATATTTTTAATATTTTTATAAAATTAATTATGGGCACACCGGGCCTCGAAATTACACATCATCTTAGTTCCTAGCACTTTAAATATATTTAGAAATATTTCAAAGTCTTATAAGACAAAAATAAAGAATCTATATCATTCCATCCTTCAAGATTTTCATCCCTAAAAATCAAAACTAGAAAAAAAAAACTTGGGATACTGAGCTCGCATCTGGCTCTCCTGTTCCTAGGAACTCTACTACACATTTCCATGCTACCAAAACACACGAACCAAAGGGATGGTCCATCCACACAGGGTCCTCTCCTACCAATCCTCAATCACCGCTAGGTGATCCACAAAGGTGGATACATCCTCGATGTCCAGTTTTCCCCAATCAATGATGTGCATGGGGTCATACACATACCTCTTCAGCTCACTACTACAAAAATGGCCTTTAATAGTGCTGATATTTATCAACGATAGAAAAAAAACACTGATTAACAGAATATTTATCAGTGCTAAGGAAAGCACTAATAAATTTGACCTTTTATTAGTGCTTTTTTTGTGTCTATAAAAGGAACCTTTATCAGTGCTTTATTTTTAGCACTGATTATGGGTATCATTTATGATCACTTTTTTTAATGCTGATAAAGGGTAACATTTATCAGTACTTTATTTTTAGCTTCGATAAAGGGTATCCTTTTTAGCACTGATAAATATTTATTTCATCAGTGCTTTTTTAGCATCGATAAAGGTTCGAATAAATAAAATGAAATAATTAAATAAAATAAAAATAAAATTTGAGTTTATTAAAAGAAGTATTAAAATTTTTATTAATTAAATAATTATTTATAAAAATGAATAAATTGATTATACATTATTAAATATTAAACATTTTATTAATTAGATAATTATAATAATTAATGTTATTAAATTATATATATTAAATATATAGATATATATTAATGTATATAAATATGATTTATATATTACAAAATATTAACGCGATTTATATTAAATAGTCATATATTTAATGAATAATAGTTTATAATTAAAAATTAATATGAATTAAAAATATCAATTAATTGCATAGTACTCGATATATAATTGAATTTCATTTTATTTTTCAATTTAACATAGATCAAATCTATATTACATTGATTTCACATATACGCAGTTATATGCATTTTTATATACAATTCACACACATAAAACTTATCCATTTTTCAATATTGTTAAAGTGTACTTATTCTTAACTTATTCAATTTCACTCTTTTTTTAACATATATGCATGCACTTAAAATTAGATATTCATTAATAATGTTAAAAAAATATTTATAAATAAATATATTTATAAATGTACATTTACTATATTTATATAATTATATATTTATAATTATAAATAAATAAATATTTTTTTTAAAATTATTTATATAATTATAAATAAATACATATTTTTTTAAAATTATTTATATAATTATAAATAAATAATTATATATATTAAATATTTATTAAATTTATAATAAATTTACTTTAATAATGAATATATTTACTATATTTATATTTATATATATTTATTAAATATTTATATGAATAATTATATAAATATATATTATGATATAAATATTATTTTTTAAAAATATTTCTATAATTAAAAATAAATAATTATAAAATAATAATAAATATATTTAAAAATGAATATATTTACTATATTTATATTTATATATATTTATTAAGTATATATAAATATTTACAATTTTTTTATTTATAATTATAATTATAAATCCTTTAACAATGCTTAAGTAATAAGCACTGAAAAAACATCTTTATCATCAATCTTTTCATGCTGATAAAGATGAGGCTTTATCAGTGCTAAACAAAGCACTGATAAAATGAAAATTTATCAGCGCTATAAGTTTAGCACTGATAAAGAGTGCTTTTATCAATGCTTAGGTAATAAGTGCTAATAAAAGGACTCTATCTACACTTTTTTATAAGTGCTGATAAAAGTGTCCCAATCAAATTAAAAAACCCAACACATTTGTGAACCTGTTGTGATATCAGAAGCTTTACACGGAATCCACCCACTGTCGGTGCTCCTTCCCAGTGAATCGTAGCTCGAATCACACCACCCGACTACCAACTTTTTCTCAAATATCTCATCCGACATCCCATGTTTGATTACAGTTAGGGTTTCCAAGGAGGGTATCAGATTTTATTTAATCTTTCTAGGTATTCCTTCTGATTTTCTTTGTGTATTTTTAGTTTTTTTGATTTCTTCTTCAACTATGTCGTTATTTGTGGTCCAGTGATTGTATACTAGCAAGGTAGGCCTTTTGATTTTCTCAGTTTCCAATTTTGATTCAACTCTTGATCGCTAATGGAAAGTTTATTATTTCTAGACTCGATGGTGACACATAGAGTCACATTGAGTTTAGTTGGTTGTTTTATTTTGTTTACATTTCCCAAATAGATCACCCAAAGTTATCATACCTATTTTTCATACTTTATTTTATCAATGTATTCCATACATGTGAAATTTTATAAATTGAAACTAGGGATTTTGTGTGTGAGGGAGTTGAAGTTAGGTTAAGGGATTTCTTTTATACTATACTTCTTCATATTTTTTTCCTACTTGTCTAGGTTGGTGTGGTAATATAATGAATAGATGCATCATGACAATTTTTATTTTTATTTTCTTTCTACTAGTTTATTTTATTTTGGGCCAAATCATTTCCACCATGTTGTTTTTTAGGCTATGGTGCTTGTTTCTATCCCGAGGGGGATCAAGAATGTCCCTTGGACACTATCATGATATAGATTGACATTCCACCCACAAAATTTGAAAATTTTATTCAATTTTCAATGGGTGTCAACATGGGTTTTCATTCTTCCTTTCTAAATCTATAAAACACTTCCCTCACATACATAGTTTTGGAATATATATCCCATTAATTCCATGGGTCGCTTATAAACGAAGGAAATTTTCAACTCACTAATCATCAACATTGAAAAATTGGTCATTGTTAATGTATAAAATTATTATCATCATTCATATCTTGAACCTCTAAATATTATGTCATCCACATTTATAAACACTTTAAATCTATCCATAAACTTAGTTTTTATGAAATGATTATGAAAAATTCCTCATTTTTTAAATTAAAGTTTCTTTAATAATTCATCTAACCTTCAATACCGAGCTCTTAGTTCCTTTTTCAATTCATACATCACTTTTGTCAATTTATAAACATTATTATCATATTGAATAATGAGAAAACTATCTATTTGTTTGATGTAATTCCTATTATTGTAATAAATTTTTAAATGATAATTTTATATCTAGTTTGAGTACCTTGAATTTCCTTAGGATGGGTCGGTGTGGTGATATGACATCCCAAGAGTCTTGAGATGTTTTCCTATTCATGTAATCCATTGTCTATAACATTCACTTTTGATAATGAATATATTATGTATATTTATTTATATGTTATATAAAATTAATCTTTTATGAACCCAATAGGATGGATATGAACCAAAAATGGATGCACGATAATCGTTTGACAAACAAATATGAATATAGAGTTAAAGTGTTCGTCAAGTTTTCAAGAGAGCATGCAGACGAACCTTATAAAATACTCTATTTATGTTTACATTGTTGTTGTTCAAGACAAATTAGTCTGAAGGAGTTGAAATAATATTTATGTCTATTTGGATCCATTTATCAATAGATCCAAAACAACGATTTATTGTGCATCACTCACAAATCTAATAACAAAATTAAGGATTCTCTGTGCACTTCACTGCTATTAGTTAACTACCGATTATCATAGAATCTAACCTGAAATTCCCGCCCGACATCCTTATGATGCTCTCATCCTACACACAAAGAGAAAAATAATAATTATATTCTTGAACATAGAGAGAAAATTTTGTAGAATAAGCTAATTCATTGGGTAAAGGTTTTGTGGAAATCAAATATTATTGAAGAAGAAACACGAGAATCAAAAAATGTTATAATGGAAAAATATTTTCACTTGTTTAAATAATGAATAAAATTTTGAGGAAGAGAAGAAAAAGAGAATGATAAATGGTGATATAATAGAGATTTTGGTGAGCGTGTGTGGGATGAGAGCATCATGGGGATGCCAGACATGAAGTTCAGGTCAGATGCTATGCTAAGCAGTAGTTAACCAACAATAGTTAAGTTCAAAGAGAATCATTTGTTTTGTTATTAACTTTGTGAGTGATGCGCAACCAATACTTGTTTTGGATCCATTGATCAATGAACCAAATAGATATCAATATCATTAATTATATCATGGTTTTCTGACATCCATATAGTCTTTTAAACTGTAATTAAGTGCACAGATAATCCTTAGTTTTGTTATTAGCTTATATCTGGATTAAGTAACCTTTTAGAAATATGTAAAGGTAATGTTACGATATAAATTCTCTATTTTACTAAAAAATTATATAATGAAATGTTGATTTGATTTTCATTATTCCTTGTAGAGTTCATTTATTTTAGAATATTTCTTTCTATGTTTCATTCCTTTGTAATAAGATCAACAACGCTGTCTTTGCCCAATCACATAGGTAATCTTGATGGTTGCATAGTAAAATAATTATCCATATAATTAATGTATTGTTTTATATTTATATTTAATTTATTTATTTTTAGTATTACTCACATAATAATTGTTTTCTTATATAGGTGGATTATTTTGTTCATATTGGGGTTCTCTATTCAACTTTCATGCTTTTTCTCCCTTAAAACCTTTCCACTCATATAGTGGTTCATTTATCACTTTGTTTCAAATTACCTCCACTGTCTTTGTAGGAATAGCTAAAATGATGCCTCTACTCAATTACAGAGGTAATAATGATGTTTTCCCATTAAAATAATTGTCCATATAATTAATGTATTGTTTCATATTTATGTTTAATTTATTTCTTTTTATTTTTACTCACATAATAATTTTTTTCTTATAAATGTGATTCTTGTATTCAAGTTAGGGTGTTGTGTCCATATTTCATGCTTCTTATCCCTTAAAAAATTTTCACCCATATAGTGGTTCATTTATCACTTTCTTTTAAATTACCTCCACTTCCTTTATAGGAAGATCAATGCTGATGACTTCGCTCAATTACAAATGTAATATTTTGTGTTTAGAGTAAAATCATTGTACATAGAATTGTTGTATTGTTTCATATTTATGTTTAATTTATTTCTTCTTAGTATTACTCACATAATTATTTTTTTCTTATATAAGTGTATTATTTTATTAGATTTGGGGTGCTATGTCTAACTTTCATTCTTGTTCTCCCTTAAAATTTTTTTATCTCTACAATGGTTCGTTTATCACTTGCATTCAAATTACCTCCACTACCTTTGAAGGAAGAGAAATTTCACTTCCTCTGCTCAATTATAGAGGTAATCTTGATGTTTTCACAGTAAAATCATTGTTCATAGAATTAATGTATTGTTTCAAATTTATGTTTAATTTATTTATTTGTCAAAAAATGTTTAATTTATTTATTTTTAGTATTACTGACATAATAATTTTTTTCCTATATAGGTGGATTCTTTTGTTTGAGTTGGGGTGATCTGTCTATATTTCATCCCTTTTAACACCAAAACTTCCACATACTTCTTCTCCCTCAAAACCATTCACCCTAGAAACGTTTAAATTTACCACTTTCCTTCAAGTTCTCTCCAATTCTCAATCACAGAGGTAATCTTGATATTTTCAAAGTAAAATCATTTTCCATAGAATTAATGTATTATTCCATATTTCTGTTTAATTTATTTAATTTTAGTATTACTGATACTAATTGTTTTTTTATACTGGTGGATTTTTTTTCGAGTTGATGTGATTTTTTAGAAGATTTTCATGCAGTATTGGCAGTTCAATAAAGAAATTCAATGGAAATCATGGTAATGTTGATAGTTAGGATTATTTTGAGACTTTGAGACGTGTAAGAATCCTCTAAACCTCAATAAAACACATGATTTAACCGGTATGACTCTAAATACTTCTTTATATATTAAATTGACATTAATTTTAATAAAAAATACAACTGACTTAATGTGTTTGTTATCAGTTTAAAATAGACATTTGACTTTAAAAAGTTTTACTCACTAAAAACCGAGAAAATGCGCTTAGTTTTTTTTTGATAATTTAAGGAAACTATTCTCAAATAATTTTTGACGTTTAGGAATCAGTCCCACATAAAAATGATACATGATGTGATCCATATGAGTCAAAGTGTGTGTTTCATGTTTAAAATGACATTTTAGTAAAAAAGATAAGTGAAAAACTCAAAACTGAGAAAATATATTTATATTGTATTAATAATTTAGAAAAACAATCCAAAAGTGATTTGGAATGTGTAGGAATTATCCATACCTCAATCTGATGCACGGTGTGACTGGTATGTCTCAAAGTGCATCTTTATTTAAAATTGACATCAATTTGTGTAAAAAATCAAACTAAACTACTCAAAATAAAAAAACACATTCAGATTATTTTGATACTTTAGGAAAAAAAATTCGTATGTGATTTAAGACATGAATTAATTAGACACACATCAATTTAATGCATAGTGTTATCAATATGACTCAAAGTGATGGTTTTTATTTAAAATTGACATCAATTTCAGTTAAAAGGCCAACTGACCTACTCAAAACCAAGAAAACCCATTCAATATTTTTAAATACTTTATGAAAACAATCCATAATTAATTTGTGACATGTAGTAATATTCCTCACATCAAACTGATACACGATGTGATCCGTATGATTCAAAGTGCATGTTTCAAGTTTAAAATGAAATTTTAGTAAAAAAGAAAAGTGACGTAATAAAAACTAAGAAAATACATTCATATTGATTTGATAATTTATAAAAACAATAAATAAGTGATTTAGAATGTGTTTAAATCATCCGCACATCAATATGATGCACAATGTGATCGGTATGACTCTAATTCTGTCTTTTTTTAAATTGACATCAATTTTAGTAAAAAAACAAAATGATCTACTCAAAAATAAAAAAAACAAATTTATATTGTTTTGATACTTTAGGAAAATTATTCATAAATTATTTGAGATGTTCATGAATTAGCCGCACCTCAATCTGATGCATGGTGTGACTGATATGACTCTAAATGCATGTTTTTATTTAAAATTGACATAAATTTTAGTAAAACAGATAAATGGCCTACTCAAAACAGAGAAACCCCATTCAAATTGTTTAAATACTTTAGGAAAATGACCCATAAGTCATTTTTTATGTGTATAAATTAGCCTCACCTCAATATGGTACACAATATGATTGGTATGAGTCAAAGTGCATGTTTTAATATTAAAATGACATTTTATTAAAAAAAATAAAAGTGACGTACTCAAAACTGAGAAAACACATTCATATTGTTTTGATATTTTAGTAAAAAGATAAATAATTCATTTATAACATGTTAGAATCATACTCACCTCAATATGATGCATGGTGTGGCCGGTATGACTCAAAGTTCATGTTTTTATTTAAAATTGTCATCAATTTTAGTAAAATGGACAACTATCCTACTCAAAACTGAGAAAAAACATTCTGATTGTTTTTCTACTTTAGAAAAATGATCCATAATTCATTTTTTATATATATGAATTATCCACACATCAATTCAATACAATATGTGCTTGGTATGAGTCAAAGTTTCCGTTATCAGTTTAAAAACAATATTTTAGTTCCAAAAGTCCCACTCTCTGAAAATTGATCAAACGTGCTTGGATTTTCTTGATAATTTAAGAGAATTATTAATAATTCATTTTTGAATTTTAGGTTTCCATTTCACATCAAACTGATACATGATGTGATCATAATGAGTCAAAAGTGTGTGTTTCTAGTTTAAAATGACATTTTAGTAAAAAAGACAACTAATGTACTAAAAACCGAGAAAACACAATCATATTGTTTTGATAATTTAGGAAAGTGATAAAAAAATTTATTTGAGACATGTTGGAATCAGTCACACCTCAATTTGATGCATAGTGTGACCGGTATGACTCTAAGTGTGTCTTTTTATTTAAAATTGACATCAATTTTAGTAAAATTAACATTTCCTGTAAATTTATTTCATTAAATTAATTCTAACATAAGAATTTTTTTCTTATGCAGATGCATTTTTTTCTTGATAAGGGGTGTTTTTTTGGTAATATCATGATTTGGGTCAAGATTAAAAGATAAAGGAACATTGATTTTTTTGAATTTATGTAATAATTTTTATTTATATAATTGTATGAACCAATGTTTAAAATGTCTATAATATAGTGTGTTTGTTCTTGTGTTTTTGATGTAAATTCATATAATTTAAATCCTATATTAAGACTTATTTTTGTGGATATATGGTGTGTTTCTACTGCTTTGATGTGCTGTAACATCACAATATTTTGTGGCCCTTTATTAGTTCTTTAAAAGTGTTGATAGAGGCCACATTTATCAGCACTTTTAAAAGTGATAATAAAGGTCTGCTTTATTAGTGATCTTAGAAGCACTGATAAAGGTCAATTTTATAAGCGCTTTTTCAGTACTGATAAAAGATCATGTATTTTTACATCGCTCATGTAGTCATCAATTTTCTAGCACTAATAAAGTCCATTTATATCGCTGTTAAAGTCCGGTTTTGTAGTAGTAGTTGTGAAATGTGGAAGATGAATTGCACCCACTCTAGCTATGGGGGTAGGGTGATGTGGTATCCAACCTCAACAAAACTATTAATGATCTCTAACAACCCAATTAACCTCAGTCATAGCTTGCCTCCTCGGCTGAACCTATGCATTCCTTGTCGTATAGATACTCGCAAGAAAATGTGGTCTCCCTGTGTGAACTCCAATGGTCTATGAAAGTAATTTGTATATTATTTTTTTCTTCTCTGGGCCATCCTCATCTACTCATGGATAACCTAAAATTTCTCCATTATCACCTGCACTATCTTTGGGTCCACAAGAGATGGATCACCAATCTCTTTCCAGCTCAAGGGTGACCTGTAGGGTATCCCGTATAGGGCCTCAAAATGTGACATGTCGATGTTAGAGTGGTAGATATTGTCATACGTAAAATCTACCATGGTAAGGTGATCCCCCCATCTTTGGAAAAAGTATAACATGTAATCCCTCAACATATCCTCCAACAACTTAATTGTGTGCTCGTTTTTTCCATAGATCTTGGGGTGAAAGGATGTACTCATCCACTTATGGATCCTGAATGCCTCCTGCAGATCTCTCCACAATCATGATGTAAACCAAAAATCACAATTAGAGACAATCATTGAGGGTACCCCATGAAGGGAAATGATCTCTTATACATACAACAACCTCAAAATCTCCACCAAACTCTACTCCATGATAGCAAGGAAGTGTTATGAATTCATGAGTCAATAAAATATCACCCAGATGGTGTCATAGAACTTCACTACGTATAGAATTCCTATCATGAAGTCCATGGATACGCCATCCCATTTCCACTCTGGGATCTCAAGGGCTTCAATAATCCCACCAAAACTTGGTGCTCAGCCTTTACCTACTGATAGGTGAGGCACAACGAGACAAAACTAGAAACACTTCATCTTATACTAGACCAGAAATACTATTACTAAAGTTATATATAAATGTTCCCCACACCGGGATGTACAACTATGAGAGAAGTTTGGAACTCTCGCATCACCTCCTCCCGCATCGTGTCTGGAACCATTGTTTACCCCTAGAATATGATGACATGATTTCCTCCTTAAGAATATCCATATGGTGAATTGAATATGGATACATGATCATGTAAGACGTCACAGTAGATGTATCCCAGTTGGGACTCTCTCACACACTCATGGAGGAAAGAAGTCAACACTATCAACTGAATAAAATCTCTACCCTCCTACTCCACCTGGGTTAGCTGCATGGATGCTAACTGCTCTGAATCTTCTTACACTAAGAAATCCTGGGACTTCCTGCTAATGAAATCCATTACAACATTTCCCTTCCCTAGAATATATACTATCTTGAAGTCATAGTCCTGCAAGAACTCAAATCAGCATCACTGCCTCAGGTTCAGGTCTCCCTGAGTGATGACGTACCTGAGACTCTGGTGGTCTAAGTAAACCATGAATCACTCTCCTAGAATATAGTGCCTCCACATCCTCAGGGTGAAGAATACCTCTACTGACTCTAGTTTATGAGTAGCATAGTTCTTATCATGGGGTCTCAACTGCCTCAACCCATATGCAATAACTACATGTCATAGCATCAACACACAACTAAGACTATCTCCCGATGAATCATAATATACTATGAACTTAACACCTTCCTCTAGTAAAAAGTTGCCCTTTCCGTGTCAGGGCAATCAAAGGGGCTACAATTTTGGAGAAGTCTACCACAAACCACCTATAGTACCCCACCAATCCAAGGAAGCTTCACACCTTTGACACGTTCTCAGGTGGCTCCCAAGAAAAAACTACATTTATATTTTTTTGGATCCATGGATTAACCTTGTTCAAAAATGACATGCCCCAAAAAGTAAACCTCGTGTATTCAGAACCATCACTTTGAGAGATTTCTAAAAAACTGGTGCAATCGAAGAAAATCAAGAACCTTCACTACTACAAAAACGGCCTTTATCAGCTCTAAAAAATCACTGTAAAGCTCAGCGCTGATAAAGGGATACTTTATAATCACTCAAAAAGTGCTGATAAAGGTATCCTTTATCAGCTCTAAAAATGTTCTGATGAAGGGATACTTTATCAGCACTAAAAAGGCACTGATAAAGAACCCCTTTATCAGGGTTAAAAAAGACCTGATAAATGTGTTTTTTATCAATTCTCTTTTAGCGCTGATAAAATGATCCTTTATGAGATCCTTTTTAGCGCTGATAAAGGTGTCTTTTATCAGCCCTTTTTTAGTGATGCTAAAGGATTCCTTTATCAGTGCTAAAATAGCACAGATAAATACCCTGCCTGTTGCAACAAAAAATTCAATAGCAGCACACCCAAACAACACCTGCAAAAAAATCAGCATCTCAACAAGTATACCCATACAAAATTAACACATAATTCATAAGGTAATTACACCAAGTATACCCATACAAAAAGTATACCCATACACTATTAACACATAATTCATAAGTTAATTAAATACATAAAGAATTTAATTTAGAATTCAGGGGGTTGGGGGGTTGTTCAAAGGTTTGGGGTGGCTGTCCAGGGGGTAGGGGGTGTCTGGGGGGATAGGTGTGTCCAGGGGGTGTGGGGGGTCTAAGAGGTTGGGGGGCTATCCAAGGGGGGTGGGGTGGTGTCCAGGGGTGGTGGGGGTTGTGCATGAGGGCGGGGGTGTCCAGGGGGGTGGGTGTGGGGTGGTGTCCAAGGGGTGGGGGGGGGGTTGTCCATGAGGGTGGGGGTGTCCAGGGGGTGGGGGTTATCCAAGGGGGGTGGGGTGGTGTCCAGGGGGTGGGGGTGTTCAGGGGGTGGGGGGGGGCTGTCCATGAGGGTGGGGGTGTCCAGTAGGTTGGGAGGCAGTCCAAGGGGGTGGGGTGGTGTCCAGGGGGTGGTGGGGGTTGTCCATGTGGGTGGGGGTGTCCAGGCAGTGGGGGTTGTCCAAGGGGGGTGGGGTGGTGGGGGTGTCTAGGGGGGTGGGGGTGGGGTGGTGTCTAGGGGGTGGTAGGGGCTGTCCATGAGGGTGGGGGTGTCCAGGAGGTTGGGGGCTGTCCAAGGGGGGTGGGGTGGTGTCTAGGGGGTGGTGGGGGCTTTCCATGAGGGTGGGGTGTCCAGGGGGTGGGGTGTCTAGGGGGTGGTGTGGGTTGTTCATGGGGGTGGGGGTGTCCAGGGGGGTGGGGGTGTCTAGGTGGTGGGGTGGTGTCTAGGAGGGGGGTGTCCAGGTGGGGGGGGGGGGGGCGTCCAGGGGGTGGTGGGGGTGTCTAGGGGGGTTTGTCCATGGGGTTTTCCAGGGGGTGGGCTGGTGTCCAGGGTGTCGGGGGGGGGGGGGATTTCTAGGGGTTAGGGTTTCTAGGGGGTGGGTGTGGTCCAGGGGGTTTGTGGGGCTGTCCAAGGGGGGTGGGTGGTGTCTAGGAGGGTGGGGGTGGTCGTCCATGGGTGGGGGTGTCCAGGGGGTGGGGGTGTCCAGGTGGTGGGGTGGTGTCTAGGAGGGGTGGGGGTGCCGTCAAGGGGGTTCGTGGGTCTCCAGGGGGGATGGGGGTGTCCAGGGGGGGGGGGTCGGGGGAGCTGTCTGGGGTGGGAGGGGGGGCTGTCTATGGGCGTGTCCAGGGGGTGGGGGTGTCCAGGGGGGTGGGGGGGGGCTTTACAAGGGGTGGGGTTTCCAGAGGGGTGGGGGTGTCTAGGGGGTGGGGTGGTGTCCAGGGGGTGGGGGTGGGGGTGGTCCAGGGGGTTGGTGGGGCTGTCCAAAGGGGGGTGGGGTGGTGTCCAAGGGGGTGGGGGTGGCTTTCCATGCGGGCGGGGGTGTCCAGGGGGTGGGGGAGGTGTACAGGTGATGGGGTGGTGTCTAGGGGGTGGAGGGGGGCGTCCAGGGGTTGGGGAGATGTCTAGGGGGTTGGGGGTCCGTCTATGGATCATTCTCTAAAAGGATCAATACAATTCAAATGCATTTGGTCAGATTTGCGTACATCAGTTCTTGTTTTCACTTAAAATTCTGTCTATTTTAAACAAAATAGATACACTTTGAGTGATACCGGCTGCACTGTGCCTCATATTGAGGCGATGTTGACTCGTACACGTCACAAATGACCCATGGATCGTTCTCCTAAAGTATCAACACAATCCGAATGTGTTTGGTCAAATTTGCGTACGTTAGTTGTTGTTTTCACTTAAAATTTTGTCCATTTTAAACAAAAGAGAGACCCTTTGAGTGATACCGGCCACAAAGTGCCTTAGATTGAGGTGGGGTTGACTCATAAACATCACCAATGCACCCATGGATCGTTCTCCTAAATAATAAACACAATATGAATGCATTTGGTCGGATTTCCGTAGGTCAGTTGTTGTTTTCACATAATTTTCTGTCCATTTTAAACAAAAGAGAGACCCTTTGAGTGATACCAGCACACCGTGCCTCAGATTGAGGAGACGTTAACTCATACATGTCACAAATGACCCATGGATCATTCTCCTAAAGGATCAACACAATCTGAATGCATTTGGTCAGATTTGCGTATGTCAGTTGTTGTTTTCACTTAAAATTCTATCCATTTTAAACAAAAGAGAGACAGTTTGAGTGATACCGGCCACATCGTGCCTCATATTGAAGTGAGGTTGAATATTACTTGTCACAAATTACCCATGGATCATTATCCTAAATATAAACACAATCCAAATGTGTTTAGTCAAATTTACGTACGTCAGTTGTTGTTTTCAATTAAAATTCTGTCCATTTTTAACAAAAGAGAGACCCTTTGAGTGGTTCATCATTCTTGCATGTTGCTTTTTCATTTCATCTATTCAAATGGGAAAATGACTCATTAGATAAAGGATGTTTTATTTAATAACAATTATAATTTTCCTACGAACATTTACATACAACAATGTTTCATCTTTTGATCCCCTTAATCCCTCTCAAAAATGACCACCAATTGTACACGTACCCAAGTTATATCTTCATGCTATTTGTGTACAATCTTCTATATGGTATGCAGACCACTTGTTTCTAAATAAATCTCTATCATCTTGTGAGAATGAGGCTTTTTGGCAGTCAGAGTAGTATTGCAAAATATAAAAATAAATAATTAATAAATTAAATTAAATTAAATAGTAGTTGTTTTTGAAAATACCTCTTTATGAATGCTAGTTTGCTGATGAAAAATGATCTCTTTCATAAATTTCCAAACATAATAACTGAAATCATTATCGTTTGTTTGTTTTGGACACTGCAAAAAATTTGATCATTAGGAGAATAAGTAACTAGTGTTGATATGTGTTTGGATAGTGAAATTTTATTATATATACCTTGATATTTGTCCAGACGTAGTACTTGCTTGCCTCCTTATTTTTAACCCTTGTCCTTATTCCTTTTTTAGATGATAATGATACATCACCCTATCATAACAGAATCCTCAGTAAAAGATAATATAAATTATATTACTTGATGTTTAGACCTAAAACATAGGATTTAGTGTCTTACAGATTCACAAACTCTATCATGTGTGGTCAGTTTGATGGATATCCTTGCTTTGAATCTAGAAAATAAATATTTGGAGTATCCAAGTTCACCGCAATTAGAAATCCAATGTTGCCTAAAAACACAAAAAGTAATAAGTAATAAAAGAAGTGAAATTATAATTGATATTATTTAATCGTAGATTTTTACCCCTGCATGGTTGGTATTAGGAAGAGTCTGTCTTCTATATTCTTTCTTTCAAATGTTTTCAGCAAGCCTTTCACTATTTCACCCTTTTTGGATGGCTCTAATTTCCTTCGATATGTTGATGTGGTATGAAGACTAAAGAGTCCTAATTTTGGATCATGGGAAAATTCCTTCTATTTTTCATATATACGTATTTCAACAATATAAGATGCATTTAGTCATAATTTTCACATTAGATCAGCTTTTAGAAAATCAATTCATGAAAACATACCTCATATATATATTTATATCTGTGACGCCCAGCCAATCGTTTTCAAGGATCTCATTTACATTTTCAGTAGTAATGAAATATTGACTTTCCTCTCCATATATATTCTTTTCGAAAACCACTATATGAATAATACCACCTCTTATCTTCGTATCCACATGAGTCTTCAATTCTAGTAAATGTGGATAGAGAACAGGTTGTGTTATTGTGATTTCAATAGCTCTTTGGGATCATTTGGTCAATCCTTTAAATGGTTTTGAGCTGACGTTTGTCACCCCCTTCCCATTCTCCATCTATAATAACATTCATTTGTTCAGACCCTTTTTTCATTAATTGTTAAAGGTTTAGCTAGAAAAAAGGAAATAAATACCTATTTATCTGCATGTACTCTTACAAGTTGTGGCGACCATGAAATGAATGTCCAAATAGCATTTTTGACCATATGAATATCATCATCGTCAAGTGGAATAGGTAGCTCTACATTTGGCTCATGAGCTACAGTAATCGTCACTTTCTAATGATCTTTTGGAAGTGGTCTATTGTACAGCTTGTCATCTGAGATGTTGAACACTCTAGCCCTCACTAAAAGGTGATAGGTGGGTGTTGACAGATATAAATCATAGTCATTATCACCCTGTAAAAGATCAGTACAAGAAAATTATCAGTGTTTTTCTGATTCACATTTCATGGGAATAATTATTAGAATATTTATTACCACGACTAAGACATCTCTTTGAGGGGAATGGCTCGCCTCAGAGCTGGTGGGGGGTGGGGCGGGATCTTCACGCACATGTTTTTCCTGATTTTTGTCTTCTCCTTGCTTCCCACCCATAAAAGTTTCTAGAAACTCTCCCTTCTATTGCAATCTTTCTTCAAGAGTTTCTAGTCTTTCACTCATTTGTTTCAATTTTTCATCTCTATCATCCGTTTTTTCCTCAAAATATACTCAGGGTGTCACCCCAAACCCTGAACCCCTGACACAACTGTATTGTTCTGGATGATTCAAATATGTCAATAATAGGTCTGCATCCACTATAGGAGTAGCTGATTCCTGTGTCTATCGGATATAGGAAAATAATTAATTATTTTTATGTAATAGCAATTTAAAACAAATCTTTTTATCGTCGTGTCATACTTACACATATTTCCCACACTTTTTGTGTGTTCTCATATACTAGCTTCCCTTCCTTATTCACACGTGCCTCCTTCCATAGCACATGATGTGGGATGGAAGTGTCTTTGGTTTTAGACTCATCAATCTACATATAAATATAGAAAGATAATTATGATGTTGTTCATTGGCACCTAACAATATTACTGTAAATTTAAAATATGTACCATTTTATTTTCTAGTGAATCATACCCCATCCTTGATTTACGATAGGGATATGTTGGTTTTAATGCACGTTCCTTATTTTTAGTACAGAGTTATTGTTTCATAAATGAAATATTGACAATCAAAGTGATGAATACACGTATCCTCAAACAATGTATTATCACCCACAATGTACCTAAAACTTCTCATCCCCATGACGGCCAATAAATGCATCCCATGCTTCTTGGGATATCATGTGAGCATAGAAAATGGGTGGGTGCGGGTTTATTTTACCTTCGGAATCTTTCAAGTGACATTTTGTTAAAATAGTGTGAAAACCTCGATGAATCCTTCCTATAATCCTTAGTACATAATTCTTGTGTGAATCATCTACTATAAATGTACTCTGCAACATATTGGGAAGAGTAAGACATTGTTTCATTATTTTATTTGCCAGTAAATTAAAGAAATAATATCATAATGTTACCGAAATTTATTCCCAGATCACAGCCTTCAGCCCGAACACAACATGGTTCCATGAATCTATGTCAATCAGCATGCATTTCTGAGTGAAAAATCCAATGTAACTACTAAACATAGCCTTTTTTGGGATTCACATGTTGGCCTCGAGCATTCCATTTGACATCAAATTTGATGTCTTTGGTTTTTTCCTTAATAACTTTTTCTAACACCGTCAAACTACGACACAACTATGTTTTCTGCGTCGTAGGTCCTTTATCCTTGACCATTTCATCGATATCAACATCATCTATATGTTCATCTGAAATGGTAGCAACGGCATGTGCTGATGGTTGTTGGACCTCAACACTAGGAGTAGCAACAGGTTCAAAAACTTGTTGTTGCTCTTCACTGTGAGCAGTCGCAGCAGCATCAGCAGCTTGAGAGACTTGTTCAGCCTCAAGGTTAGGAGCACCAGAACGTGCAGAAGTCACTATCTACAAAAGTGACTAAACAATTAATTTATATTGAATAAATTCAGTAATTATAAGATAATAACATGAGATAACAAGATCTATATTACAAACAAAATATAACCTGTTTATTGAAATCTCTTTCTTTTTTTCAAAGGCTGAAGGGATTTGACACCTCTATCGATTATCACATTTCATTCGTTGTGGTCTCCTCTAACATACAAAACATCATCTACATTGGGACCGCTGTGAAATTATTATGACGTACCACTAAAAGAATCGTCCTCAACTGAAGTTTCTTCAGACCCTTTAGTAATTTTGGATAATAATAGAACAATCGACCACTTTCGGTTTGCAGGATCTGGAATATAAAAAACTTGTACTACTTGTGATGCAATTATAAAATGTTCATCTTTGTACCCTTATTTACTAAAATCAACTTTCACAAATACCCATTCATCTATTTTAACCCCACTGTTGTTATCAACCCATTTTCATTGAAAAATCGGCAGTTATAATGTTTTATAATCCAACTCCCATATTTGTTTGATAATACCAAAGTATGACATATTTGCATAAATTGGATTTCTGTCCTTAATACTAGAAACATGCATCGATTCACCCACAAGTGTAACTCCACTATTTTTCATGGTACTATCTTCATCATGTTCATCTGTATAGAATGTATAACCATTAATTACATAACCATTGTAAGATAATACATACACACTTGGTCTGACGACTAGCCATCGAAGTCGTTCTGAAATTGAATTTGGATTTTCATCAAACTCCTTCAAAATATGGTCCTGAAACCATCCTATAAACTGGTGATTATGTGTTTTTGATATCCATTTTTCATCCCTTGATGGATTAAAATGCCTAATAATTTATTTTTGAGTTTCAATATATGGAGAAACCTCCCAACTGTTATACAAAACATAAAGGTGGGTCTGCTCCCAATCTGTAATACTAATTGTCACAACATCTCTTCCAGAACTTCCCTCACCCTCAATGCATCCAGTGTGATGAGATTTTGGGAGATCAATTCCTTCCACATCAGATAGGTATTTGGTACAAAATTCCATGGCTTCCTCAACAATATATCGCTCCACTATACAACCATCTGGTTGACTTTAATTTTTGACATACCCTTTCAAAATCTTCATATACCTTTCAATGGGGTACATCTATCTATAGTGCATAGGACCACAAAGTCGAATCTCTACCACCAATTGAATCGTCAAATGAACCATCATATAAAAGAATGTTGGTGAGAAGAACATTTCTAATTCACATAATACGATGACAATTTCTTTTTCCATAGATGGAAATTTCGACAGGTCTAAAACTTTGCTACATATAGCTTTGAAAAAGAATTTTTTTTTGGTTAATTTATGATGAACATTCTTGGGAAAATGAAACATAAAGCTATAGGAATTAGATATTGCATCAAAACATGACAGTCATGTGATTTAAAACCTTTTAACTTCAAATCATTCATTGACACAATGTTCTTGATATTTGATGAATACCCCTCTGGAAGATTTACATCATTGAATAAGTTTCAAAACTGATATCTCTTCTTCCTAGAAAGAGTGTAAGCAGCTGGAGAAAGAAACATTCGATTTTTACCCTTCACGAGAGACAACTCTTCTCATATTCCCATGTCAAACATGTCCAACCTTGCCTTAATTCCATCCATTTTTTTACATGGGAATTTAGAAACGTTCCGATAACAATGTCACATACATTTTTTCCATATGCATCACATCAAGAAAATGTCTGACATACAAACAATTCCAGTATGGTAATTCAAAAAAAACTGATCTCTTTTTTCAACTGATTTTTATAACGTTTTTCGAAAATGGTTTACCAAAAACAGTGTTCACATATTTTACTTTCTCAAATAGCTGATCACCTGTTAGTGGAGACTGTGCTGCGTGTTGTTCTGAAATTCCATTGAATGATGTCGTCCAAGATCGGTACTTATGTCGACGAGGTAGAAATCTAAGATGTCCTAGAAACACAGATTTTGATGAATGTTTCAACTTAATTGATTCTGTATCTTCTTTGCACATGGGACACCCTTGAGTTCCTTTAATTCTATAACCTTAAAAATTTCCATAATCAGGGAAATCATTTATTGTCTCATACAACATCACTCTCAACATGAAGTATTCACTTTTATAAGCATCATAAAACATAACACTTGAATCCCACAATAACTTCAAATCCCTGATCAAATGATCCAAATAAACATCAATATATTTATGTGGTTGTTTTGGTCCTGATATAAGCATATATAACATGATGAATTTCTACTTCATGTATAACTAGGGTGGAACATTATAATTTACCAACATAACAAGCCATGTACTGTGAGTGCTAGTTATAAAACCAAAAGGATTCACTCCATCAGTAGATAACGCAAGACGAAGGTTTCTCGTCTCTTTTCCAAATTTAAGATACTCAAGATCAATTTTCTTTCATTGAGGAGAGTCATCCGAATGACATAATTTCCTGTCTTTATTTCTTTTATCTGCATGGCATGACAATTGTCTTGTAGTTTCTTCACTTTCATATAGATGCCTAAACCTTGGAATGATTGGAAAGTACCATACAACTTTAGTAGGATTGGATTCATCTTTCTTGTATCGAGAAGCACCACACTTTGTGCATTCTGTAAGTGATTTTTTCTCCTTGCAAAAAAATATACAGTCTTTTGGGTAGGCATGTATTCTTTCAGAAATAATAACCATTGAGCATAGCATTCATTTAGCTTCATATGTCTGTCTTGGGAACTCATTATCTTCCAGGAGCATGTCATTCAAGAGAGCAAGTAGTTCCATAAAACTGACATCACTCCATCCGTTTCCCGCTTTCAATTTATACAACTTCAGTATAGCTGACAATGCTGTATATTTAGTGCAACCAACATACAATGGCATCTTTGCACAACTCTTTAAATTCTCAAACAATTTTGGGTAATCACGGAGTTCATCTTGAATTCTATTTTTCATTTCCTCAATACGATCTTCATCATCATTGACATTTATAATCACATACTCCATACGGTCTTCTTCATTATCCATATTTTTATTCATATCTGATGATCCATAAAATGCAGTTTTATCCCAGCCAGTAGCTGCATTTTCTTTTTCTCTGTGTTTATTCCAACATTTATAACTCCGATCTATTCCGTGACATATAAAATGTTCTTCCAACTCCTCTGGAGTAAGTAGTATAGAATAACAACAATGTAAACACAGACAAAGGATTTGAGAAGGATCCTTTGCATGATCCTTTGCAAACTTGATGAACTCTCTCACTTCGTTCTCATACTCTATTGTCAAATGATTAGCATCCATCCAATATTTATTCATCTCCATTCTATTTGAATATAAAATATTAGTATTTATGGTTCAAATACACAAAAAAGACTTCCAAATATAGTAGAAGAGAACCACTTACTTATAAAAATAGAGATTAATAGAGCCTAACCATTTCCAATAAAGATTTGGAAATCAACAGAACCAGGATAGACCCCCATTAAATCAACACATTTTCCAAACACAAAGGGGTTCATGGGGATAATCACTTGTGTCATAGATGGTAAAACTCACACAGCATCATCCTCTATGGCTCATCCTCTTCTATCGGGTCAACCCTTCTATGGTCAACTAGTCCATCCTTTTATACCTCACCAACCTAAAATACATATGGATGAAAACCAGTAGCCATCTCTATAAGTTAAGAAAGGATTCTCATAATCTCTATAATATGGAATTCATTAAATATAATTACTTTATATTCATTATAGTTTCCTCAAATCACCCCAATCCAAACACAAGAATAATCAAGAATGATACATCTACCACTCCTAGGTATCTGCCCTACATTCAATATCATCATGCCTAATATTTTTGGTAAGCTCAAGTTACTTACTTTAAATCACAGGGGGATAATCACTTGTGTCATAGATGGTCTCCCATGTTATTCTCTATGAAAAGTTTAACAAATATTATTGAACTATCATCCCATTCAATCCTCATGAGTGTCTAATTCCAAACTCCATCTTAAGTGTAATATCAAATGAATATATATTAATAAATTACCCCACATCCACTTCCCCACTAATCTGATCATTCTCACACTCTAATGAAATATTTATTATGCTTCAACCCATTATATATAATCTCAAAACCATATATCCACACATACGCATGTCACAAACACATAAAAAACCACATCTATACCACAACTGCACATCACATCCTCATCACATTATGATATCGTGAACATGATGGGCATAAAAATCATACTCTCCTCCTACAATACATAACCCCCACTATGTATCCACACCAAATACATATAATCATGTCAACAAGAATATATATACACCAAAACCTAAAATCATTATAGGTCGTATATATACACCCATTGGGAGACATTGCAACTCATACTAAGTGTGAAGGGGGAGAAGGGAAGAGGGAGTGGTTCTATATGTGTTCCCTCTATAACCTAGATATTGAGAAAAACACTCAGAACCAAAGTAACCATATGAATTTTAATCAGGTTACTCAACTCAATTGGTGGTGCGTAAGAAATAATAAGAAAATATAATAAGTATATAGTCACACATAAATCTTTCCTAAGGGTTTACACCAAACTAACACTGAAAACACCCTCGTCAACCATTGCCTTGTTACTACCACCCTCTTATAACCACTTCCATTATAATGCCACAAATAATCCCCAAAAAATCACATAAGCATCCATATCAACATTACCAACTTCTCATTTCATTTAACATTATAATTTCTTTGATTTTTATTACCATATGCATTTCAATTGTTAACCATTTTAATGTAAAACCAATCATTAAATCACTACCCACTATAATCCATTCATTAATCATTAATAACATTTATTCTATATTTAACCATTTATTAAACATAATTATTCCAATCATTATCATTAATCATTTAACAAACCATCATTTATCATTTCCAACCCATCACCCATTACTATTTTCATTTATTCCAACCATATTCCATGCCAAAAGGAAGCTATAACACCACCCAATAACAACTAAAATTGCATGACATAAAATACAACTAAACACATTCTAAAATCTATAAAACCACTTATTTTCTGCCTAAATAGCCATATCATTGCTATCATAACCACACAATAATCCATCCATCACTACTGTATTAATTACCACACCACATGCTCCCAAACACATCAATCAACCATCACCCTTATAATCATAGTGATAAATACCCCATACATAGTAGCATGATAAGGGAAACATATAAGAAATTCACACTAAAAACTACCCCTTAAACTCTCTATCATATTAAAGTAGAATTTATAGTTTAAATATAACACTTTAATTACAGATTTCCATAAAACCAATTAATTACCTACCTTAAGTGACTAGAAAATAATGAAAGGTGATTATAACATATTATTAGTAGTAAGAAATTTCTTTCACAACATCAAGAATAAATCACTTAGAAACAACACCAATAAATCAATAAATATATAAGAAATATTATGGAACTTCATAAATCACACGCAAAACTACCTCTTCACTTTAATTTCCTTTAGTGTAATTCATTATAGTATTTAGGTTAATCAGTACTATGCATACAATGGAAACAAAATAACATGATAATTCCACAATTTACACATAATAAAGAAGGAGAAATTTCATGTCCCCGACCTCAACTAAATATTTAACAAATATTTCATAAGAATGAGAAGAATAGTCAAATAAAACATGACTTAACACATGAGGGTAATCTAAAAGTCCTATGTATGACCATTAATCATTAAAACCATAACAAAAAAACACAAAAACCGAATTAGAATTGTTTTCACATCCTTCCTAAGAAGAGAGTTCAAGAAGAGAATCAAGAAGAAGAGAAAAGAAATTCACCTTAGAGGAGGAGATGTAGGGAGACTTCTACACTACGTCGGGAGGGGATGGTGAGACCGCCAGAGGGGGAGGTGCACGGGAGGAGCCACCAACCTTTGAGAAATGGAGGAGTTGGGTTTATGGGGAGTAGGGTCTAGTGGAGAGGAGGATAAGTAGGGTTTGTGGGGAGGAGGATCCGCCGAAGGGGTTCTAGGGGGAGGATAAGGAGTAGAGCTAGTGGCGAAGGTCTGGTAACGTGAAGATCGGGGGGCGGAGGAGGTCCAGAAATGCGAAGATCGGGGGGGGGGGAGGGGATTTTTCATAGGGGTACAGTACCGTGAGAGCTTTAGGGTGCGATAAACAGAGGACACTATGCGACTAATTTTATAAAATATGGGACTACGGTTTTATCAGCGCTAAAAAAGCACTGATAAAGGCTACATTTATTAGCACTAAAATTTTAGTGCTAATAAAGGAAGGATTTATCAGTGCTTTTTTAGCACTAATAAAGGTTACCCTTTAGGAGCGCTAAAATTTTAGCACTTTTATAGGGTTTCTTTATCAGCACTAGAAATGTGCCAATAAAGAATCTCTGTATCAGGGCTAAAATTTTACTGCTGATAAAGAATCCCTTTATCATATTTTTTTGCTTAGCGCTGATAAAAGGTGGTGCTTCCCTTTCCCATTTTTGTAGTAGTGTTTCCTCAAGTTCTTTTAATGATCATCCTCTGTTGTAGAGTAGACGAGTATGTTATCAATGATTAAAAAAATGGTCCAAGTATGGTTAGAATAATTGGTTCATAAATTACATAAATATTATGGGGTAATTTTTCACACTAAAGGGAATCACTAGGAACTCTTAGTGTCCTTAGTGACATCAGAATGCCAAATTTGGAATATCATCTTCATGAACCAGCAACTGGTGGCAGCTGGACCTGAGATCCATTTTGAAGAACCATATTGCACCTCAAAACTAATCAAAGAGGTAAAAAATCCTTGTAAAGGGGTACTTGTTATTTATCGTGGCCTGATTCAAGTGATGATAATCCACACAAAGCCACAAGATATTGTCTACCCTTTTCATGAACAACACTAGATCTTCCCAAGGGGACACACATGGTCTGATGAAACCTTTCTCACAAAGGCCCTATAAATGGAATCGTATCTCCCAGATCTCAGTAAGTGACATCTGATATGCCATACCAGATATTGGGGTAGTCCCAGGATGAAATTCAATGAAAAACTCCATATACCACCACATAGGTAGTACCATAACATCTTTGGGGAAAACATATATATATTCCTTCACAATTGAAGGAACCCATATTCTTGAAGATCTTTTTACACCAAGTTATACACATTCAAACTGATGGGTGATAGGCTGAAACCTACTACTTGTAGCATCAACCTATCCTCCCATGAGATCTCTCTCGCTAGGAAAAGGGAATCTCATCCCATCAGTGTGTAGGAATTTAAATTGTCTACGGTGACAATAAATATGAGATCAATCCATGGAAAGAAAATCCATACCCAGGATGACATCATATGGTTCCATAGTGATGAAATAAAGGTCCCACGTGAACCTTTCTCCACTGAGCGACAACTCACAATACTGAAATATGAAAGATACAGAAGAAGTGTGTCCTGTAGGAACCTCAAGAAAAAGATGTTGTGCTAGTGTCTCTATTGGTATTTCCATCTCTCACACTTGGAGTTGATAGATAAAGGGATGAATCACACCTATGTATACTAATACTAACACAAGAGTTTAATAAAAATAGATCGTACCTCGAATCATCTCATGCGCTATGAGATGATAGACATCCAAAGCATGGAGCTGTCAGTGGCCACAACCGCCAGCTCCTTGAGCTTGATGTGGATCACTTGGTGGTGGTGGTGGAAGGATATCATACCAATGTCCACCACCCATAGCTCCTCCTACTCCTTTTCTAGCTCCGCCTCCCTAGTGACCACCATGTCCATGACTAAGAGATCCCTGATCATGGAACTACCTCTACCATGGAATTCCATTAGCTATCTTCTTGGGATAGAAAAAATGTCTAGTTAGGCAGTTGTATGCCATGTGACCTTACCTGTCACAAGGAAAAAAATTCCTCTCTCTAGGCTTCCCTATCGCTCTGCACTACCTCAGCCCCATATGACCATGTTTTTGAGTCTGCTTGCGAAAGGGAATTCTACTTTGAAATATCATCGACTGGTGCCTACTAGCTTCTAAAGAAGACTCAGCTATAAGATGACTACTTCCAACTACAAATTTATGGAGTCCCTCTTACAGAAATCTCTATTTCACCAGTTCCTGCTCCTGTACCCAGGCATAGGTGGGGATGCACAAGGCAACAATGCTAGCTCAAATCTCTCTACAGAGTCCCTACTCAAACTTCCATTCTTAGATGTAGTCATCTCGTATCATGTCAAGGGAGTAGAATGTAAGTTCTATAAACCTCACCATGTACTCAACCACCGTCATCCCTCCCTGTTGAATCTCCAGAAGTTCTTGGATCTACATTGAGCGTAAGAAGGAGGGGTAGTACTCCTCACAGAACAGTCACTAGAAGTCATACCATGAGAGTGTCCACTCATCATGAATTTGTGTAATAAGGATCCACCAATGCCCATATGCTCTGTGGAAAAGGTTTTCTACTTTTTCCACCACCCGATCTATCAGGGTATGAATAATCTTGAAGATACAATCCACTGACTCTAGACAATCCTCTACTACATGGGGATCTAGATCACCATGGAACCTCAACGGTCTCTAATGCTAGAACTTGGGAGTGTTATAAGACTACACACGTACTCAGCCTACTCTTTTGAGATGATCTACTACTCGACAGGTGTAGGTATTGCTACTAGCCCAATTGGAGGAAGGGGTCATGTGATGGAACATAAAATGAGGCCTCGTCGCTCATAGGGTCATTGTCATGAACTAGAGTTGATATCCTGGATGGATGTTGTTATATAGGCATCCTGAAATTTATCAGGAAGTACCGTGTTCAGTTTAGAACACACACACACACAAAGATATATATATATACATATATATATCAACAAAAATTTGGAGCTAACTTAAGAAGGACAATCAAATACTCAATCATATATTATGCATGTACCATTGATCCTCGCAACAAATGTATCGGCATGATGAGTCAAAAATCAAGTAGTCATGGTCCTGGTGAATGGATATGTCAGCCACCCATACAATCACTGGACTCCCTAGCCTAAGATCTACACTCGAGAAACTTTGAAACTATTTCCCTAAATCCAACCTATCCTCTAAAGTGAATATTTTCGAACAACATCCCAAGGAATGAACTTACTCTGATGCGAATATTTCATGACCCAACCCAAGCTGAGGATCAATCCACAACTACCCCAATCCTAACTCCATAGGCTAGGGGGTGGTGACAGGTACCAAATACATAACTAACCCAGGTAGGCCTTTTCCTAAGTACCTTCACACATACACATACACAACTAACTCAATGAAAAAGTGTATAGGGAAAGAAATAAAATATGAAACACTTCTATAAACAAAACAAACATGCATGGAACTCTAAAAAATAAAAAAAAAGTATGGTAGTGTAGACTAAAAATAAAAGTTCCAATATATAAAACCAACAAAAAATGTGTCTTAAACTGATAGAAAACTAAAAAAACAACTTAGGGATCCCAACTCCTGAGTCTCATGCTACGATCACCATACGTGGTCCAAGAACCCCGTATACCTAAGCTCCTATGAAGTCACAATAAACCTGTATGTCATCTTTATAAGACACGACATGTGTGGGAAAAACCCATGCAAGGGTGAGTATAAATATACACAGTAGGACACCCCAAAAGTTGAAGGGGGAGTAGTAAGAGATATAATAGAAAATAAAGATAGCAGATACATAAGGTATAGTGAAAGAGTACAGATCAAACCAACAAGAGTGAATGTAATCTCATCCAAGCATAAGAGAACAAACATAGTGAGTAGATGGACTACCAATCAATCATTTTCCACCTATAGTAGGTGAGTAGACTCATCCAACCATGAGAATATAGACATGGAAAGCATGTGTCATACCCTGGGCGTCTTCACCTCTCCTAAAAGGAGAGTAACCAACCCCAAGGAGTAGGTACTGAAGAAGGATATATATATATATATGCTCAATAAAAGAAACCCAAACGAAAGAGTAGGGGATCTCCACCTCATAACTTAGCCCAAGAAGAAGAGTAGCCAACAGTTTTAAAAGTCCATCAATGATGCCCAACATCTTGCATTTCTACCCTGAACACAGAAGTCTAATGAACTCAATCACCACACCTTGCTACTATCCTATTTGGGTGGAAATTACTCGCCTACATGATTTTTGGTCACTTCACAAAAACACATCTTGGTGGGGAAGGAATACCTCTTCCTCATGAGTCCAAATCCACGTCAAACCATGTCTCATCACTGTTCTACATAGTTTAGAGGGAAAATTTTCCAAGGTAGTATCCCATGCCATAGTAATACATAAGGGTTATACTCTTCTACTCACCAAATAATTCCACTTTCCAGCCCCGCTGGAGGGTAATACTCGGAAATGTCATCGGGGAAACTCCACTGCCCAACCCTACTAGAAGGTAATGTTCGAAAGAAGTCATCAGGTAACTCCACTACCCAGCACTACTAAGGTTAATGCATGAAATAGGTTGTTGGGGAACTCCAATTCACATCCCTACTAGAGGGTAATGCCATAAAGAGGTCGTTGGGGAACTCCACTACCCATCCCTGTTGGATGGTAACACCCAGAAGAAGTCCCGGTGATACTGTGCGATTTTTGCTATTATTGGATGTCACATAAGTGCATTCCAAGACTAGAACATTTCACATCATATCTAGAAATCCACAGCTGAGGAAACCACAACTGAGGAAGCTATTGCGTTCTATATTAAAAAACACTTGGGATAGGCTACTCATGGTCCAAAATCCAAGTTCAAACGAAGAAGATACAAACAATAGAAGTTTCCTACAAGGGGAATAAAGGGTACACAACATGGGAGGGGACTTGCATGGAATGTGGACCCACTTCACAGCCTGGCAGTGTCCTTGGTAAGCAAACATGTTCCTATCCATGTAGGGGTACACGCTATGTAGGTGGACTACACAATGTGTCCAACCTATCTAGGGATTGGGTTGTTTGTTGATGGTCGTGTCCATGTACTCAGACCCCGTTTCCATATATTATAGTACATGGTGTGTTCGGCCACACATGATGTCACCCATGTGGTCTATCCATGTCCGTGTACTGGGCACACGGTGTGTTCTCGGCCATGTGATCCATCACATGGATTTCTCACATGAAAAAGGAGGTACAAGACATGTCGAGAAAATTACACATCATGCCATCCTTATGGGTTTCCAAAACCCTAGTGTCTCCATTGAGAGAGCTACATGCCATGTGTTCATACTACCATATAGCGTGTTGTCAGGTTTTCTATAGAAATATCAGATCTGATCCCGTGCTTCAAATTTGCTCCATCCATAGTAGATTCTACCTTGAATCTATCCAAAAACTTTGGATCTAACCGGATCTCACACTTTTTGGCCATCGTTCATCAAAAATCAGCCACCAGGAGTTGGTAAGGGTTTCATTATCTATTCCAAACAAATTCACACCCCTGTTTGTCACGACCACATTAATTAAACACTAGATCATCCATCCTCGCCTGTAAACGATCCCAAGTATGTGCTTAGTTCATCAAACCGTTGTCATTTCATCTATTATTCGTGAATATAGGGGTTCGATCAAGCTCAGAACCTCCCAAAAAAGTTGATATAGGACCATGGGTATCCAACCAGTGAATAATGTGAAGAATAAAGGGATAAATAACCATAACATAGTTTTGAACATCACTATCCAAGTGTTCTCGGATGATGATCAAGAACAGGGAACCAAGGTTAGATGAACAAATTAAATAAATCAAAAATTCTATACTCTGGAACATACAAGGTCTAAAATTTGTGCAAATCCAAGAAATATTATGGATCTACTCAATCATTTAATCTAAGGGTATAAAACACCAAAAACAAGTCCTAACTCTTTTTTGGATCGATCATTGGTGTCACGAACCAGCCCGAGTACCCTGGTAACCCAAGCTGGTTCGTGAAAAAATGGTATCAAAGGTAGTGTCCATTTGATGTGCCAGCAAGGTTGTTGGGCCCTTCTAGGGGGATGGATTATGGCTATCCCACATCGAAGGAGGAAGATCATGAATCACCCCTTTATAAGGTTGTGTGGATACCTCTCCCATCATGAGGCCTTTTCCCGGGGCATGTAATATTTTAATCGAAAATTTTAAAATTTATCTGTGAAAGAGAAAATGTTATCACATGTTATATTTTATTTCCTTGAGAAATAAAATAGAGGGATATAATTATCTAATGAGGTTTATAATTATTCTTATGGATGTTTCCTTGTGATTTCATGTGTTAACATAAAACGATAATCCAGATATTATATAGGAGAGATAAAATGTAATCACATGTAATATTTTTCTTCCTTGTGAAATAAAATAGATGTTTTGGTTCTAGGAACCCTTGACGAGTGTCAAGAATTGGTGTGTTGATGCTTATGATGAAAATGTCGTGAGGAGGTGTATTGAACCGCATTGGGTGGATTATCATTTCCACTAACATCTGCGACCATGAGGTAAGTGGTTCCGTTCTGATTAGCCAAATGGATTATCCTTGTATTGCTTGATTTATTTCAATTGTTGATTTAATTTCAATTTCTCAAATCTGATTTCAATTAAATTGATAAAAACTCGATTCCATTGAATCGAGATATTTGAAATGGTTTTGGAATGAAAAATTGGAAATCCCCCAATTCCATTGAATTGGGTGTGTTTATATAAATTGGATGATTTAAATTATTTAATTTAAATTTTATATTTTATTCAAATGATTTCAATTAAATTTTTGAATTTAATTGTGGAAATAAATTTTGTAAAGGTGGAATTTATTTTAAATGGATTTCAAATTCATGAAAATGGCTTAAAATGATTTGATAGAAATCTAGTGGGTTTATCTTGTGAAAAGGCATGTTTTTTTAATAAAACTTGTTTTGGTTTTAAAGGGAAATAAATTGACACTTTTGAAATGGAAGAATGAGATTGATCATATTTTTAAGAACTCTTAAGATAGTTCACCCATCATGTAAGAGTTCATGCAAGCCTTAGGTAGTTGGTGAGTTATTTGGATGCACTCTACGCTATGACAATGTTCTAAAACATACTTGAGGCGGGTTACATATCTGATGGGTTGGTGAAGAGTCTCATTTGGCCAGTGTCATAGGGACATGTGTATACACATTTTGCTGAATTCACATAGAGAGTGCAGAATCCTATAGCTGGTTAATACTATCGTACCTTTTGGTAGATGACCATGTTTCTCACTTGTTTATTTATATTTGAGATATAAATGTATATCAATGTTTGTTATAACTGCTTAACAGGCCTACTGAATTTATATAAACTATTTTATATAAATGTTTTACTTAAGCCATTTTTTTAGAAATATTTCATCTCTTGTAAAGAAAATCTTGTGCTTTGAATGTATTTTCCATCATTTTAAAATGTATAACAAGTTTTGTTTAAATATGATTTTGAATTGGAAAATCCATTTATTTGAAAATTGAAAGATTTTATTTGGATAATATATTTTTGACATCTATTATAGAATATTTGGTGGTATCCTACTGGGCTTAGGCTCACACCCTACTTTTTCCTTTGGGTGTTTGTAGATTTTTTCTTCCAGGTTTGGGAAAAGGGAAGGGATCTCTTGGAGGTGGTTCCAACTGTTGAGCTTTGGTCTTAGTGAGTTGTGTCCTTGGGGACCTTGGTGATATTTTACCATTTCATTACTTTGGATTTTATGCCTCTTTATATTCTGGTTCATTACTCCCAGTTGATTTTCTCTTCTTATGCATAATATTTCGTTTCTTTTCTTATTCATTTTTTTGTGGCAAAATTATTCCCACTTGCATGTTGTTCGATGCTAGGTTCTAGTATTTTACCCATGGGGATCGAGAAATCCCTTTGAGCTATGTCAGGGTTGGCTCAGTTATCAAGTTACCAGGGTACCTGACCTAGTTCGTGATTTCTGGGGTATAACACACTTTCCATTGATGAGGGAAGATCTGTTGCGTTCATCATGATTTGATCCACCTTGATCCAGAGATTCATCATCATCTTGCATCATTTTACAATGGAGAAGAAATTATTTTGTCTTAGGAGAAAACCAAAATAATAATCCAATCATGGAAAATATACCATAGTAATATATTTACAATCATGTCATTTAGGTTTAAAATAATTAATTATTTAATTTAATTTAATTAATTAATATACTAAATTCCATCGTCCTGAAGTGAGGGGTTCAAATTTCAACTTTCATCTCATTTTATGTAGTGCCTAGGGTATACAACATGTTCCATACTCCACTGTGGTTTGAGATTTCTGATCTGATCGACCGTTTCAGAGTTATCCCTTTTTTGAGGTATCATGCGTGTGAAAAATAAAATATATTTAATATTTTTATAAAATTAATTTCAGGAACACCAAACCTCATAATTCCACACTATCATAGTGCCTATCTTTGGAAATATATTTAGAAATATTTTAAAGTATTAAAATAAAAAAATTGAGTCTCTACAACTCCCAAGGCCATGGGGTATACCAACAAATCAATCTGGATTAACCTACTAAGTAGAGGATTGATTCCCGCATAGTGTTTGTCATGATGATACCAAGAAGTCCACCTAGGGTACAAATATTAATAGACTATCTCACTTTGGGCCTCACGGAAGGATTCAAATAACTCTAACGAAGAATCCCTACTGAAGGGATCATTGTCTTATGTGTAAGAGGCAATTCCATACTAACCCTTAGGGAAAGGATTTGGGGGATGCACCCTAATGAAACTTGTCCAAGATATAGATAAAAAGAGCTCCAAGATATGTATTTAGGAGTACATGACATGTATTAGGGGTACACACCATGTCCCTTCAACCCCAGGTCCTTCCCGTGTCTTGTGTCTGTGTCCATGTAACAGTACACAATGTGTTGGTTGTCCATGTACTCTATCTGTGTACCAGTACACAAGTATTCCCATGTACACTAGGCCAAGCCGTGTTCGTGTGGGAGTACACAGTATGTTGTCTCTCAATGTACTCCATCCCATGTTAATATACCCTCTGATTTATACATCAATCCACCAGAGAGAGGTCACATTCTGTGTGATAGGGTCACATTCCATGTGATCGTTAAATTTCTCTTGAAACCCTATACACCACTAAGAGGTTCCCATATAGTGTGTGCCTCCAACTTACATGCCATGTAGTGTGAACATTTCTATATTCTTAGATATATAATTTGTGTTCAATCTCATACCTTCAGCCTTTGATCTAATGACCATCTCACTAGGAAAATCAAGGAATAGCTTCGTTTGAGCCACATTGCTGAAAAAATAGGTTGCATACATCAAATCCATACGGAAATCACCATTGAACATTGTTCTTCATTTCACACTGAATAATGTGAAATTGTGTATTAAAAAACATATGATCCATAACCACTTCCATCGTCACATCACTGTTGTGTCATGCCGATCCCAAATCTACAATATGAGATTATAGTTACAAGAAACAGGTTCACAAAGATAGATTCCTCTAGATATGTCAAACCATGAGCCAAAAGAAAGAACACCCATAATGAATGAAGAATTTGTGGAGAAATGATCATGAACAATCAAGAGGAACAAAACTCAGTTGATGTTCATGTTGACCTCAATTCATTGTCGTTAAAACAAAAAATGAAGAGATAACAATTTAATCATGATGAAATTCTCCCATATCCTGATTAATCTAACCCATCCCATAATAGGCATGATATGTGGATCAATCTATTGTCTGATTAATATGTGTTCATTATAGAACCCAAAACGTGGAAATAAAACCAAATCAAAAAATGTACTACCTCGATTCGGATTGATCACTGATGAATAATGGAGTTGCGCTGTGATTATTGGTGAGATCCTTTGATTCCATCTCATACCGGTCGCCGATGTCTGATTCAGTTATCGTTCTCCAATGGGATCTCTTACAACTTCTCCAATGGATATCGTAAATTAATAGGGTTATGTGGATAAACCTATAATTTTTTCACAAGTTCTTATTTAAATAAGGATATTAGTTGGCTACATCAACAAACAAACAAATTAATTTATTTAATTATTTTATTCATTTTGTGCCCATGATGAATTTTCAACTAACTTCCCATGAAAACCAAGGATATATCACGGTTAGTTTAAACCCTAAATTTTGAACTCAATGGTGCCCTTGGATTTATAATTTGATCCCCAATTTAGAATTTATTTCGGTTTTTTAGGAAAACTACATGTGCATTCTATTTAATATATTTAATATATTTGAAACATTTATTACGGTCACACCATTCCTTAGAATCACATGTTGTCTAAGCATCTAGTCTTGAAAATAATACATACAATATCCAAAAATAATACATGGAAAATCTAAGTCATTAAATTCTCCTCACCTTGGTGATTTACATCTCAAAAATCTAAAACAAGGGTTAGATAGAAATATATGTGTGCTGAGAATGAATATGATCCTCCCATTACCATGTGCTCTCCTGGAGATTCTCATGCTTCCACTAGACACACACTAAAGGAATATCTCACCCAAGAAGGATCCTATCCTGCTAATCCTCAATCTTTACCAGGTACTCAGCAAAGGTATTTCCATCCAAGATATATATCTCGTTCCAATCGATAACATGTGATGGGTCATGCATGTGCCTACTCAACCATGACATGTGGAAGACGTCATTTAAACAGTCTAACTGTGGTAGTTGAGTTAAGAAGTACACCACCTCACCAACCCTATGTAGCAACTGGAAAGGGATAATGAATATTGGATAAAGCTTTCCACCCTAGTGAAACCACTATAATTTAGTTTGAGTTGAAACCCATAGGAATACATGGTTTCCCTCCTCGAACTTCAAATTTCTCTATATTATATCCATATAAAACTTATGATGAATCTATTCAGTATCCATTACTTCTAGATGATTTACACCTTCTCAATAGTTTCTCACACCAACTCTGGGCCCATGAGTGCTAACTCTCCTAGGTAAATCCAGTAAAGTGGTGACATGTAGGGTTGCCCGTAGAGAGCCTTAAAAGGTTCCTTAACAATGGTGAAATTACAACTGTTATTGTATGAAAATTCCACTAGAGTTAGGTGATACTCCCAACTATGATCAAATTTTAGCATGCAATCTCATAGCATGTCCTCCAAGACCATAATGGTTTGCTATGTCTGGCCATCTATTTGGGGGTGGAACTCTATGATCAAGTGAAACTGAGTCCCAAACGACTCCTAAAATCCATTCCACAACCAGGATGTGTAGATATAATCCTGATTAGAAATGATCATTGATGGAACTCCATTGTGTCAAATTATATCCTGAGCATAGAGACTTCCCAATATCTTTACTAAATTATTCTCTCTAATAGGTAAGAAGTGGGATGGCATTGTGAGTTGGTCTACGATCACCTAGATTACATCATTTCCCATAGACTTACATGGTAATATCATCATAAATTCCATAGATATCTCACCCCACTTCCACTTTTTCACCTCATGGGTTTGAGCCAAATCCGCTGGAACATGGTACTCAACCTTCACTTGTTGAAAAGGAATCGAGAGACAAACTCTGCAACTTCATTCTTTATCCCTGGTCACCAAAATTGACATTAGAGGTTCTGGTACATCTTTTTCACACATGTACATTCCACCAAAGGATACATAAGAAAATATATCAAAACCACCTCCCACAACATCAATGGAACCATCATGCATTCTCTGAAAAGAATGACATGCACCCCACCTTCAGAAAATCCATCAGGAGCATGTCTAGGGGATATATGTGTATGTAGGGTATCATAGTCATTATCCACAAGTTTTTTCCACCCTAACTCACTACAAGAGTATAGGGGTGAAAGCCATTGACTAGAGGTAATCTACTTCATCTCTATCTATAAAGGATAACTGCAATGAGGTGAACTACTCTGATGCCTCATTCAGTAACTGCAAACAAGATCTCTTACTGAGAGCATCTACTTCCACATTCCCCTTCTTAGTATTATAGACAATTTTGAAGTCATAATCCTAGAGTAACTTTAGACATTGTCTCTATCTCAAGTTAATATCCTTATAAGAGAGGATATAATTGAGACTCTTGTGATCAAAATAGATAATAAATTGATCGCTCATCAGGTAGTGTCACCACATCTTTAGTATGAAGACTACTACTGCTAACTCAAGATCATGTGTCACATAGTTCTTCTCATGTGGTCTCAAATTATGTGAACTATAGGCAATTACCACATGAATCTGAATCATAACAAAACCAAGATCAGTTCCTGATGCATCATATAACACTATGTACTCAACACTCTCATCTTGAAATTTCAAAATGGGAGCGCTCATCAATCTCTACCTCAATTGTAAGAAATCCTACTATCACCTTTATGTCCACATGAAAGGATATCCTTTTTGGATAAACTATTTCATGGGTGTTTATATCTATAGAAATTAGGTATGAATATTTGGTAATATCCTAACAACCCAAGGAAGCTTCACCCCTTCATCACGCTCTTGCGTGGCTCCCAAGCTAACATTGCCTCAACCTTTGCAGGGTCCACTGCCACACAATCTGCTAAGATAACATGTCCAAGAAAATGGACCTCTTGTATCTAGAAATGACACTTTGATAGATTTTCTGTAAATTTGTTTCTCTCAGAGTATGTCAAGAACCATCCTCAAGTGTATCACGTGCTCCTCCTCATATTTTGAGTACACAAGGATATCATCGTTGAAGAATACCATGAACCAGTATAAGAAAGGATAAAAGATCCAGTTCATGAGTCCCATGAACACTTCTAGGATGCTCTTCACACCAAAGTGAATCACCAAGTGTCCATAGAAAACATAGATACATCTTAATGTCATCTTAGGTATATCCTTTTCTAGTACTCACAGCTGGTGAAAGCCTGACCTGAGGTCAACCTTTGAGAACCATCATGCCCCTCTTTATTGGTTAAAGAGTTCATCGATCCTTAGTAGTGAATAATTTTTCTTTATAATCACCTGGTTCAAGTATCAACAGTCCATACATAACCTCAAGCTCTCATTGGCCTTCTTGGCAAACAAAACTGGTGCTGCCTAGGGTGAAACATTGGGTATAACAAATCCCTTCTACAAATCCTCCAACTACATTCTCAGCTCATGAAGATCTATGGGACCCATCTGATATTATGGTGTAGATATAAATTCCATACTGAGTTGTAGATCAATGAAAAAGTCTATCTCTTGATGGGAAGGTAAGCCTAGAACATCATCAGGAAAAAATTCCTCATACTCTTCCACCTCTACAAGAAACTAGGAACTCATAACATCCACTACACCATGGATCATTCTAGCTAACTGATAAGCAATTAGCTACACCCTTCTACGCATGATTCCATCCTACGCTGTCTGGGTTTCCTTTTCACTGACAAAGAAGGACCTGGTTTCTTCATTGTGGACACACTGTATCCTCCGCCTGAAAAAATCAATTTGGGAATAAACTAAAGATAACCAGTTCATACCTAATATAAACTTGTAAGGCCTCATCACTACTATAAAGAGATCCCAATAGATATTATCACCTCTAAGAGTTAGGTTACATTGTTTTCATAAGTGTGTGATCATTAAGTCATCTCTAGTAGAAGTACCAAATCATAAGGATCAATCCAAATATTCACCCAGAATCTCTAAGTCTCGAACAAGATAGGTGGAAAGAAAGGAATGACTAGAACTTATATCTATCAGTACTATGCTTAAGGTAGAAAAGACACTAATCATACCTCAAATCATTCTCAGAGCCTCTAGTTCATAATCTTCGACCACCTTCTATTTTTCCATCCCTTTTCCTCCAACTCCTTGAGCCTAGCATGGACCACCTTGGGGTGGTGGTGGTAATAAGTCAAAGAACCTACCACCTCCTTCTACTCTACTAGCTCCTCTTCCACATCTTTCATCCTGCATAATTTTTTGTTCGTATCACTACCTATTCCTCAGCGTTCCATCCATGATCTCCTTATCAGCCATACATCAGTTTGGAAAATATAATACAAGATATCCCCTTCCGTCACTTGAGTAGCACCACCTCTCTCTAGGCTGAATGGACCCACCGTATGAGCCCTAAATTGTAGATCGTTCATCTTGGGACCTCCTCCTAAAATGTATTGCATGCCCAGGTCCCTGAGGCGGATGTTGTCTCCCTACTATTGAGGTCTCTACTTTTTCTTTCCCATTACTGGAAACCAGTGGTTGTATCTAGTCAGCTAAGAAACCCTCTACCACTAAATCTTTCTCTAGCACCCCAACATAGGTAGGTTTTCACATAGGGATAACACTGGATCAAATGTATCTATGTAGACCTTGCTTAAAGGTTTGATCCCTGAATAACTAGTCACATACCATATTCATCGAGTACTGAGAGAGGTTGGAAAACCTTGATGAATACTCAGTTATTATCATGATTCCTTAATAGAGCTGCAAAAGATCCTGGATATGTATAGACCTTAATGTAGTTGGAGAGAACTACTCTCTAAAAGGGAACTCAGAATTTGACCATGCTAGAGTCTCCTCATTGTAATACTAGGTCACTAACCCCCACCATCATCTTATTGATCCATAGAGAAGGCTCGCCACCAGGACCTCCATTTGATCTGTTGGCGTCCTTACTAGATGGAAAACTCAGGTCACCACCTCAAGCTAGTCCTCAGTTGCCTATGTGTTAGGATCACCTTGGAACATAAGGGGTATCAGTCACTAAAACTCATGTTGTGCACTCACCCTGAAAACCTCATATACTAGTATTGCGGGTACCATCAGCTGCTTGATAGGTGGTGCTATAGTTGGTGCCTCACCTGGAGGCAACACCTCTGGAACTGGTCTCTATATCAATGCCTCATCACTGAGGGGATCATCCTCATGATCTTGATGTTGAATCCTAGCTAGAAAACATCATGGAGTCTTCCTGAAAGTAAACAAGATGTACCACGATCAATGAGTATATCTAGAGATATGACTCAGGAAGGACATAGAAACTAAAATCCATTCCTATATGATGCATGTACCATTATTTTCCCTATAACCAATGTTATCATATAATGAGTCAAAAGGACAATGATCAGAGTTCTGGTGTATGGATATGTTGACCGCCACACTAACACTGGAGTCTCTGGCCTAAAAATCAAACTTGAAACACTTAACACTATTTCCCTAAACAAAAATTGCAAACTCTGGTCCTAAGTTAGAACCTGTATATGATACCACTATGTCATGACTTTTCCCAATGGGGCCCGTGCCATGAATCCCCAATCCCACCTCCAGTAGGCCATGGGTAGGTGACTAGAACCAATTAGTAATATCACTAACATGAGAGGCCTTAACCTATGTACCAATACACACACACAAACACATCTCCAAGCCTATAAAATTTTGAAATGTAAAAAATAAACTGAACAACCATGCATGAAAACAAATAAATCCCACAACTAGAGTATGATAGGAAGTAAATGAAAGTAAAAAGGTCCAAATAAAATACCACCACAAAGAGTCAGAAAACAATTCCAACCTGAAAGTAATACGGAGGACTGATATTAAGATACTGCAGGAACACACATCGGTCTTTCTAGTCTCACTAAGAAACATCTGGTCCTAGTCCGTCAAGGAATATGTCAAAAGGTTGGTCATCTGCACAAGAAATGAAATGTGTGGGAAAATACCATGTAGGGTTGTGTATAACAATACCCACCAGGACACCCCAAAATGACAAATCATTCAAAAAAATAAGTACAATTATTTCTACGCAGGTATATGTCTATAACACATATAACAAGAATATATAGATATACTCATCAAATACACAAAGTATAAAGTTAATTCACAACCATAATTCCATCATAGTATTCTATCCTGAAGATTCCATATAACACTCGCTTGGGAGAACACACTCTTGAGTATGATAACATTGATGACATTCGTCCGAGAGGTAATGCTCGTCTGGTATTTCTATTTGAAGTACATGATGAAGGTTCAAATAAATACAATAAAAATATGAGGATCACTCCTAAGGACATGGTTTATACTGACAAATCAATCTAGATTAACCCACTAAGTAGAGGATTAGTGTCTACGTAGTGGTGGTTATGAAGATACTAAGAACTCCACCAAGGTAAAAAAGATGAATAGGGGATCTCACTCAGGACATCACAGAAGAATTCCAACAACTTTATCCAATAATTCCTACTAAAGGGATCATTGTCCTAGGTGTAAAAGGTGATTACATACTAACCCTCAAGGAAAGGATATTAGGGATGCACCCTAATGAAACTTTTCCAAGATACAGAGGAAAAGGGATCCAATCCATGTCTTTAGGAGTTCATAGTGCGCAGTAGGGGTACATGTCAGGTCCCTTCGACCCTGGATCCTACCTATGTAAAAGGACTGTGTCCTTTGTCTGTATCCGTGTAATAGTACACAGAGTGTCGGCTATCCATCTACTCTGCTTGTGTACTAGTACATAGGTATTTGCATGTAAACCAGGATAAACCATGTCTGTTTGGGAGTACACGTCATGTCATCTTCCCATGTACTCCATCCCATGTTTCTGTACCCTTTGAGGTACATGTTGATCCACTGAGGAGAGGTCACACATCATGTGACAGTTTCAAACACCGTGTGATCCGTAAATTTCTCCTGAAAACCTAGTCTTGTTGAGAGAGACCCACACGGTGTGTGGCTCTGAGTTACATGTCGTGTAGTGAATAAATTTATAAATTTTCAGATCTGGAATTTGTGTTCATTACCATACCTCCATCCTTCGATCCAATGACCATCTCAGCAGTAAAATCAAGGAACCAACTCATCTGAGCCTTGTTGTCGATAAACAATAGGTTTCGATCATCAAATACATTCAGAAATCACCAATGAACTTCGTTCTTAATTTCACACCAAATAACATGAAATTGGGTATAAAAAACCATCCAATCCATCACTACTTCCATCGTCGCATCACCATCATGTCATGCCAATCCTAGATATACAATGTTAGATTATTGCACTAAGAAACCGGATTGAGATGATCGATTCATCATGATATGTTGAACCACGGGCCAAACAATGATGGCCCACGATGAATGAAAAATTGGGGGAGAAAATCACAAGAACAATCAAGAGGAATTAATATCAGTCGTTGTTCATGTTGACATCAATTTATTTCTGTTAGAATGAAAAATGAATAGATAGTAATTTAATCATGTATAAATTCTCCCAATTCATGATTAATCTTAGCCATCCCGTAATATGCATGATCCTCAAATCAATATGTTGGTTGATTGATCTGTGTTCATCATAGAAACCAAAAAGGGGAACAAAAACCAAATAAACAAATTTACTACCTTTATTTTGATTGACCACTGATGAATAATGGAAATGCATCATAATGGTTGGAGAGATCCTTTGATTCTATCTCGCACCGATCATCGATCTTCGATTCAGTTGTCATCCACCAGTGGTATCTCCTCCAACAACTCCAATGGATCTTGTAAATTCATAGGGTTATGTGGATAACCCTGTGAATTTTACATAAGTGTGTATTTAAAGAAGGAAATTAGGTCTCTGCATCAACAAACAAACAAAATAATTTATTTAATTATTTTATTCATTTTATTCCAGTGATTAATTTTCCACAAACATCTCGTGCCGACCAAGGCCATATCATTCATAGAGTAAACCCCTCATTTGGAACTCAACGGTGACCTCATATTTTTGATCCAGACCCACCATTTAGAAGTTATTCCATTTTTTTAGGAAAACAATGCACACATAATATTTAATATATTTAATATATTTAAAAAATTTATTCTGGGCACAATTGGCCTCAGAATAAAATTTCGTCTCAGCGTATGGTCTTGAAAAAAATCCATATAATATAAAAAAACAATACATTGAAAATATCAGTCACTACATTGGACATGTAAGAAATGGATTGGGGACTGATTAATTCCATCCCCTTGATGCATTGATGGTCTCATGAGATAAAATTAGTTGGCAGAAAACACTTTGAGTATGTTTCCAAGAAGAATGAGATGAGTTTCTTCCCAAAAACTTAAATTGTTTTGAGAATAGATCTTGATGGTATATTGGTTAATGTTCTGATACATGGTGTCTGATAATTATGAATTTCCTTCATTTTAGTTATTATTTTCTAGAGTATTTTCTCAATAAAAAAAATCTATGGATGCATTTCATTATCAATTTTTTATTAAATGGAATATGTTCTCAATTATTTACCTTTCCATACAATTTAAAAATGTAATTATTAGTTTATTTATTACATGACATGTTTTTTTAGTTATTTACCTTTCCATATTGATTATTATCATTGATTCATTATTGATTCTATATTACTTTACCCTAACTGAGTATTTTAGATCACCCATATTTTGTTTCATTTCCCAAGTATCCCATGAAGTGTACTAATAAAGATATTCAAGGATATACTAGATGTAATTAAGTTATTATTGGAAATATTTACTTTGTAATTTGTGTATTCATTTGAAATACAAGACTCTTGTATTTATCTAGTTTACCAAGAATACTAAATTGTTCGATCCTTTGGGATGCGATTTTATTTTATAATATGTCAATGTAATGGTAGTAGACACCAACTCTAAGCAACTGGGGTACAAGTTGCTACAGTTTGTATCAGAACAAGTTTAGTAGAAACCTTAAGAACTAGATTTAAGAAAACATAGATTAGTGAACATAACCCTAAGATAGACTTTGTGGATTAACATAAAATCAAAAATGTATTCATTAACTTAAGAGTTATGGATACCATCAAATGATTATGAGATTAAGTTTGATCATAAGTTCTAAATATTAAACATCTATTTTTAGGTTTTATATAATGGGAATCTAGCAATATGAAGGAAATTTCAAAGAAACTTATGGAAAGTATATATTTTATTGGGAAAAATTATTTGAGGAATAATGGATATACATTTTAGTGATATGATTTTAAAGGTATTGATAAATTTTAGGGTTGATATACAAATAAAATTATTTCACTTTGTGGATAAAAAAGGTTGTATTGAAAACCCTAGTAAAAATTCTATTTAATGATTAATTTCATTTCAAATATTTCCATCATTCTTTTTGGAAACATTATAGGAATTATTTTAATAGAGTTTTAAAAAAGGACAAATCACATGAAGGGTGAAAAATCATTGCATCCAGTGAGGAGGTGGAGCTTAAACCCATGACCGAAGGATGATAAGGGTTTCATGCCTACCACTGGCTCACATGATGTCTTGGTTAATATGCCATTGTTTTTAAGTAAACTATTTGAAAAATATATTTTAATGATAAACCAGTAGTATTAATTGTAGGTTTATAGATTAATGTATTAACAAAATTGGTTTTGGAAAATAGTTAGAGACAAGAATAAAGACTTGTTGTATAGATCTTACAATTTTTAATTTTTAGTGCTTCAGGAATTAAAAAAATCATTTTTCATATATATTTCTTTTATTAAGTGATGAATTGAAAATTGATCGAATCACAATCAAAGGATGAAATTGTGTTTATAGAAATACATTAATTGAGTATATTTTATTATATTCTTACGTAGTAAAATAATTACTCAATGTTAGGAAAATGATCTATAAATATTTTTTATCCTAATACCTTAATTTATGTTGAACATATGGTCTTTTAAATAATTATATATTTATGGTTTTGAGGCCCTTAACTTTCCATTGATAATTCATGTGCTTGTGATCAATGACCTCAAACACTCTCGATAATTATTTATGATTTTAATCTAATCTCATATCATCAATTTCAACTTATGTTCTCCAAATTGGAAATAAAGATATTTTTTGTTCCATATGACCTTGGTACTTCCCATTCTCTCTTTTCAAGAGGATGTTTTACCAACCCTTCTCACAATGTGGGATTTCAACAAAATAATTTTAAAATATCAAACAATTTATTACCAAGATCGAGTTTAAATTGGGAGGATGAAATTTATTTAAGGTGGGGAGAATTTAACATCCCAAAATTGTAAAGTAATAACATTGTATTAGATAGCATGTATGACACACAAAAACATGCATAGAAGGTAATATAACATCCCAAGACTTTATGATATATTTATATTTAAATAAATTAAATATTTCCAATAGAATATATTACACTCAACAATGAGTTTAACCTATGTTACATGAAAAATAAATTCAATCTTTATAAACAAGGAACACTAATGTTAGATTGAGTTATATGCAATAATGACTTTCTTCAATGTCTTTCTTTACACACAAGACTGAGTTTTCCTAAATACTATTAATGTTATTATTTAAAATGAAAATTATCTCCTAAACATTAAATTAGAGGTTCTAAATAGGGTTAACTAACTTAAATAAATATATGGTTAATTTAATTTATTAAAAATTAATTTTAAATGAACATAAAAAATAATTGAATATAAATAAAATGTTTTAATAAAAAACGATTATTATGCACCAAAGGCATTTTATCTGAATAAATTAAATTAATTAATATTAGTGAATGATATTAATGAAATTTACATATTATATATTCCATCAAAATTTTTACATTAATCAAATATATTTTATAGGCATAAAAAAATTAAAAATCCAATTTTATGTATAAAAAACTATATTTTTCAAAATGGCAGTTTTGCCGCCTTTTAATAGAAGAATTGTTTTATAATTAAATTTTTATTATTTTAAATATTTTATTTGTAAAAATTAAACAAATTTTTTGAAATAGGAATCTAAAAATTATCTTAAGGTGAATTTCTGGTATTTTTCTGAGAAGTTTTATTTTTTGGTGAATAGTGAACAATACTGAATTTTAATTGAAAAATACATTTTTATCTAAATAATTTATAGGGTTAAATTATATTTTAAATTAGTATTAAAGTATCATTAGATAAATTTTATATATATTAATACAATTTAGGTCATTTGGATCAATTTTATATTGAATTTGGATATAAAAACATTTCAAACTTTTGAACATTTTCACGTAAAAAACTCGATTTCTCGTCCCGTCTGTGGGATTAATTTTAAATTAATTTCTACCAGTTATGTGATTGGAATTTTAAAAATAGATTCCGTATTTGGATTAAGAATAATTTATAATTTATATTAATGTTAACTTAGTTTATGACAAAAAATATCAGTGAAAATAATTAAAATTAATTACAACAATAAAGATGAAAACGAGTTTACTTAGTGGTTAAACTTTAACCTTAAGGGACAAAATGACCTAGAAAATTATATAAAACCATTTTTATAGTCATATTTTAACATGTTCAATTTTTTTTTAATTTGGTTCATTATTTGGGGAAAATTATTTAAGGTAGACCTCCCAATAGTGTTTACCTTTTTATATTTACAAGAATGTCACTCCTCCTCCACTATAAAAGGGAACTCACCCCCTCACTTATTCATGACTCTAAAGAACTTTGAATCATCCAAAACCTGACCAAATAAACTCCCAAAATACCTTCCCCCATCTTATGAGTCTTAATTTTGGAATAAATCAAATCAAGGAAGTCTTTTGGTATAAAGTAAAAGGAGTTACCCGAAGAAGAGGTAATGTTCTTTAACTAGCAGTTTTGTTTTGTTTCTTTATCCACTGTTTAAATTTTACTTATATATTAATTATATAATAAAATAATTACAATAAATATACTAAGATATTTTTATCTTAGGTGGATTACCAATACCTTCACACACTTTCATCAAATGGGATACCCAATCATTTTTTGTGTGTATGGCAGACTACCGCCACATGAACTGATGTCGTTCGTTCTTTCATTACCAAATTTCAAGGTTGTTAATAATGATAGATTTATAGTTTATATATGATATATATGATATTTATAATTTAATTATATTTATTTAATTTTTATATAACATATACCTTTATGCTTTCCATTTTTGGAAATACAATAACATCGTTTGTGGGCGTGTGGGCTACCGCCTCCTCAAAGTGACGTGATTCATTCACACGTTACATGGAATGTATTAAGGATGGATTTAATAAAAATATGTGAAATATATGACATAAATATGATACTGTAATTATAATATACACATATATATCATTTACCTATCATTCTTTTAATACGATAAGAAAATATAAACAACAGTCATGCCAACATACGACCTACCATCTCCAGGAACGGTGTATTTCATTTCATATATCCAAATTTTATGGATTTCCATAAATATATATATAATGAATATATATGATATTTAAATCATTTTTTAATTTATTGATATTTTTAAATCATGATCTAAGTAATAGTATTGAAAAATAACTAATCGGTACATACTTGAAAAACAAGACAATTAGCACCCAAAACGATGAAAATAATGAAAGATTATTAACAAATGGGTAATAATATTATATAAGAGGATAATATATGATATCATAAATATTAATTTTGTTACGTTATAAGTTAATAACATGCTAAAAACCATTATACAAGAGGTTAAATAGAGTTCAACCAAAAGGGAGGATAAGTTAAGGGATTCTCATCTCTTTTTTTTCTTTCATGAGACATACACCATTTTCACCACTTATTTATTTCATGTGGTGTATATAATGAAACTATTTTATTTTATATAATGAATAAATTTATCTTCATTTTATCTTGAGATTCAATTTCAATTATTTCATGTAAGATGATTTGAACTGAAAGTTACCAAGTGGTAAAGAAATTTCATAACTCAATTCCTTTTCATTTAGTCATATTACTTCATCATTGTTGTTTATATTATAAGATTATGTGTATAATGAATCTTAATATATATTGATTTATCTTAATTTATTTTAAGTTGATTTACATTTGATAAGCATAATATATTCATTTATTAATTCTCACTTCAATGTTATGACCATTTTAAGGGTTTATACTACAATATCATTTTAATTGAGATTGTTTATTATCAAATTTACATTAAAGGAAATTATTTGATAAATGTTAAATAAACCCATAATTTTCTTTTCCTATGGATATTATTGATATTTTTAGAGTAATGTTACCATTTTACCACTCTTTTTTACTCAAAATGTTTTATAAAATGTTTTTATGAAAACCCAACTTCATATCTCTCTTAGGCCAGGAATCTATTCTCTCTAAACCATGTTTTCTAAAAAATGAAAAAAATACTTAAAATTTTAAAAATTATTTATTAAAATAAATTTTTACACATTTGGTATTTTTACAGAAAAAAATCAAATGAATCTTCTTGTCTCTTTCCAAACAAGGCACTTTTCTAACATTTTACAATTAAAAATGATTGTTACTTTTACCTTGTATGGAATTACCAATCGTCATTTATTTGAAACTTACCTTGAAAGCTTACAAATATATTTTTAAATAATTTTTTTTAAAATTTATTTTCAAGGAAAAGGATTTTAATTTTTTTTTCAAAATGAAAAGGATATTTTCCTCAAGAATGTTTTTTAAAGATATTATTTAATTTCATTAATGACAAAAAACCTTATTCTTACTCTAATGGGAACAATTTGTATTGATTTCATGGATTATGATTATTTTGAACAAGGATAGTATTTACATCCACTTCCTTGAATCATTTTCATGGTCATTAACTTCCCCTTGAGTTATTCACTTCCCTGTGATTATTGTACATTAAATTTACACTAAATATCCATATCATTTATCATTAATATGATTATTTCCTAAACTATATACCATTTTTAAATATGATGTTTACATTGAAATTTATTTTAATTAATAAGGAAATATTGATAAATCTATATCCTATAATCAATACGAATATTTGATAAGTCATATTGTTTATGTATTAAATAGATTTTTTTGATATATGAGAAATGTTTTGGACATACAAGACACAGGTTTGGGACTGGTTAATACAACATCCACGATGCATATATAGTCTAATGAGACAAAATTAGTTGGTGAAAAAACCCTTTATGTTTTTTTTCAAGTAGAATCATATGGGTTTCTACCCAAAAACATAAACTATCTTAAGAATAGGTCTTTACAATATATTGGTTCATGATCTAGATACATGACATCTAATAATTAAGCATTGAATTCATTTTAGTTATAATTTTCTAGAGGTTTTTTATGATGAAAAAAATCTATGGATGCATTTCATTATCAGTTTTTTTATTAAATGGAATTTGTGCTCAGTTATTTACCTTTCCATACTATTTACAAATTTAATTCTCAATTTATTGATTACATGACATGTGTGTTCCGTTATTTACCTTTACATATTTATTACGCTCATTGATTAATTATTTCTTTCGATGTACTTTACCCTTATTAAGAATTTTATCTCACCCTCATTTTTTTTATTTTCACCAGGATTTCATAAAGTGTACTAAGAAAGATATGCAAGGATATACTAGATGGAATAAAGTTATTATCATAAAAGAATTATGTTTCAATTTGTGTATTCACTTGTAATACAGAACTCATGTATGTATATAGTTTACCAAGACTACTAAATTATTTGTTCCTTTAGGATTATATTTCCTTATATATTTTTCCAATGTAATGGTATTAGGTACTGACTTTGGGCTTCTAGGGTATGGGTCTCTACACAAACACCTTAAAAATGAGTGAAAATGAATAAATAAATAATAAAATTATTGTTAAATATTTTTTATCTATTGTATTGATTTTATATAAAAAATAAAATTATTTATTAATGTAATTTATTGAAATTTTAAAATAATACTATGTTTGATAATGTATAAAACACACAACATAGAGCTTAAAAGAACCATGAAATATTAATATTTAAATGTTACTATTATAACCGAGCCGTTAAATTGGTAGGTATGAATATGAATAACCACATTATGAAATATATGTTAAGGTTATAATAAATTTAAATTATTGATTATTTATTAGTAAATAATAACTCAATTTGAAGTAAAGTTATTTCATGCTTCAAAAATATTTTTCTTCAAAAATGATTTTTATTAATTTTTGTGAGAAAATATTATAATTAATTTATGAAAATTTTAGAGTTTTTATTTGATAAAAATAAAATAAATTTTGAAATTAGAATATAAAAATTATCTTAGGTTGAAATTTTGTTATTTTTCAGAAAATATTGTTTTTCAATGAATAGTAAAAATACCGATTTTTGTAAAACTAACATTTATTTTCATTAAATAAAGTAATTTTAAAGTGAAATTTGATAATAAATTGACAGAAGTCTCAATTAATTATAAATAATAAAATTAATTACCTAGTAATTATCATTATACTTTATTTTGGTATAGAAACATTTTTATACATAAAAAGAATTTTTTTTGAAAAACTATTTTTTCATCATGTTTTGTGGGATTAATTTTTAATTAAATTCTTAAACATATAGAAATTGAATCTTAAAAAACATGTTATTTTTTTTTAATCATGAATTCAAAATTTGGTAAATAATCTCATTTTATTTTTGGTTATTATGAATATTAACCATAGTTATTTTTTGTTACCACGGTAAAGGTAAAATGGGCTAATTGTGGTTAAAAAAAATATGACAATACATAAAATTCAATAAAAAACTTTCCTTAATTTAATTGTATGATTCTATTTCATCAATAACCATCCAAACATTAAATATGTGACCTTTTTTCCATTTAGATTTGATTTTGACCTTTATAATATTTAAGTAAAGGATAAAGTCAAAAATGTCACTCTCTTATTTTTAATATATATAATATTTTTTTTATTGAAATATAAAAAAAATTATGTTCCGTTATAAATGGTTAATTTAAATAAAAATTATTTTTAATTTTTAATGGTAGAATAATTACATTAAATTCTTACACAACACTCATACACTACTTATGCAAGCAGTAAAAAAAATAAGTAAATAATTTTAAAAATCTATAAAAGTAATATGTTTTGGATGATTTATAGTGTCCCATGAATTTTATAGATCAAAATAACATATTATGGATGTTTTAATATATTATATTCTACTTTCTTTTCTGTCATGTTTTTTTTAAGTCAAATTATATGAATTGTTCAAAAAATGACATTAATGATATTTTATAATAAATAATTATTTATTAAATTATTTAAAATTCATAAAAATATTATATTCATAAAATTTAATGGTATATGGTTTAAAATATAAACAATTTTATATTTATTGATCACTTTACCTTTTATAGTAACATTTTGGATCCCTAAAGAGTAAAAAATATTGATATCAGGGTAATTGTCAAAAGGGTTAACAAGGGTTAAAATAAAGAGATAAGGGCGAAAATATAGTTTAAAACGATCCAAATTTTATTATATGAGAAAATTTTAACCCATAATCATCATATATTCTAAATATATCATTTTTAATCCATTTTTCTATGAAAATTAATATATATTAATTTAATACTTTAAGTAATTCCAAGAGTACTCCTCACATCTCTTATAAAAGGGAACCTCTTATCCTCCATTATTCACACTTTAAAAGCCTTTTGGCTCAGAAAATACCTACCCAGATACCTAAATTACATACCTCCCAATGTCTTAGGGGCCCTGGTTTGATCACAAAACTAACTTAATAAGGATTTAGGTGTAAACCTAAAGAGGTTTTCTAAAGAAGAGGTATAATTATTAATTGGGAATTTTCATTCTATTTATTCTTCTAACTCCTTAAAATATTATTAAAAAAAGATTAAATAATAACACTAGTATCATACATATAAAAATGTATTTTCATTTTAATATCATGATTTATATCCATTTTCTCTTCCATTAAATGTGAAATGAAACTGTCATTCTAATATACGGTGGACTACAACCTCACGAACTGATGTAATTCGTTTTCCACAGCCACCTCTCACAGATGGTTATAATGACGGATTTAATGTATATATATAATATTCATGACATAATTATCATTATTTTATGATAATTTATCATCTATTTTCTAACATGGCCATCCATTGAAGAATGATAAAATCATTCGTGTGTATATGTGGGTTACCACCTCTACGAAGCGATGTTATTCATTTTTCATGACCAAATCACTTGGATTATATATATAAGTTTATCTAAACAAATAATTATATATTTGTGATATAATAGTATTTTTTAAATATAAAATAATAATTACCTTCTTTTTATCATGTTCGTTGAAAAATGGAAATTTTAATCATGCGTACGTACAACCTACCATCTCCATGATTGTAACATAGTTCATTTTTAATAACCATCATTCACAATTGGTTTTAAATGTATAATTTATATATATAAATGATAATTAATTCAATATTATTATTATTTATATGATCTAATAATGACCTCTTTGACCATAGTCAAACTATAAAATTCATTTTGGATATATGAGACGAATATCACCAAAACACTCGTTGTGAACTTAATTGATTAAGTAATTATATATGACATGGTAATAAATAAAATAAAAGGAATAATAAACTTGGAAAATTTTCTTATTCAAGTAAATAATTAATATAATATTATTACTCATGAAGATAAAGAATGTATGTGATGAGTCAGACTCCAGGTAAAAGACATTTTACTTTAAAAACCTTGTTTAAAATGTTTCAACAATTTATTTTATAAATCATTTTATTTCGTATCTATACTCTTAAAATTATTTTATAGATTTAGTTTTATGGACATAAATTAATTATAAATAAAATTTTATATAACTTTTAAATTTTTTTTCAAATGTTTTTAAAAGGAATTTTATTACATATTTTAAACAAAGTGTTTTAGAAAAAAAGAAAAATGAATGTTTTGTTTTAACATATATGGAGTCAACATTATTTCCCACCATCAAAACATTTATTTGATATTTGGATTCCTTTACAAGATTTCATGTTTTATTTAAATAAAATAACTCATTCCCTTTATTCTAGGTATTTTTAAAAAGAATTTAAAATGAAATAGAAATTTCAATATATAGAAATGATTTCTTATGAGTGAAAATAATATTTTTATGGGTATGATGATGTAAATGTGAGATTTCATGTTTTATGATTATGTTATGGTAATTGGGAATTGTTTATGAATGGTGGTCATGTTATAAACCAAGTATGAGTGGTTACATTATAAAACAAGGACATGTGGGTATTTTATATCCCTCCAATGCATTGGGTAGTGATTATATTCTTTAGAGAATTATTTTGGAAGTTGACCGTATTAGTTATTCAATTTTTAAGAGTGATATGAAGATAATGTCCCAAGTAACCTACATGATTGATCTATTATTGATATGGATTTTCATGATAATATTATGATTTCACAAGGTAAGATAATGAGATTATGTTAAAAGAAGTTAGTTTTATTTTAACTTTAAGAATTATTAGGAAATGTTTTATGAAAATTATTGGGTAGAGAAGTTTATTTCTTGGGTAATAAAATATTTATTTGTGCCCAAAGTTTATTTTGAAAAGGTAATTTTTTTATGAGTATTCATGAACAAATGAGTTTATTTTTTATTTTTATATTCCCCTTACTAATATTCCTTTTCTCATCCCATGTTTTAAAATGTTTTTCATAGGGTTTTAAGGATGAGTAGGGATAAGGATGTGATCAAGATTAAAATTGTGAAGATATGTCATGAAATGGAAAATTTTTATATCTTTAAAGTTTTACATTATGGAAAAAATGGATACTAAGTGAAAGTTTCAACCTTGTGATGTAACATTTATTTATGTAAGGGTGATGACCTAATTCTATAAAACTCTAAACCATAAAGATCCTAGAAATGTAAAAGAGTGAATTACTAACTTAAAACTCAAGATTATGTAATGTTTTAAGTTCATTTCCTTAAAATTAAACTTTAAATTTTATAATAATAATTAAAAATATTATTATTTAATTAAATATACAAATATTTTTAAAAGTATAAATAACTATCAAAATTGAACGTATTACAAAAATATTAAATGAATAAAAGTTAAAAATGAATAAATTACAGAAAATACTAAAAATGGAGAAATATTAAAAATAAATAAATAATATTAAATGAAGAAAATATACATATTAAATACATACACATACACACATAAATATGTATAGATATACATGTAAACATACATACACATACATACACATACACATACACATACACATCCTGTAAGAACCCATTTTTTCCTTCAGGTACAGATCCTTTTAATTTTTTGTTAAAACCTTTGTTTTAGTCCTATTATGGATTAAAATTGGAAATAAAACCTTAGGGTAGGTATTTTTTATTTTGAAAAAAGAAGAGGATGATTATAGGTTGGATGTAGGACAATTACACGATGTGTATTTGGTTTACATGATGTGTATTCAATACACAACGTGTAAAGGCCTAGGTAGGCCTATTCCCATTGTGTAATGGGTTTATCCTAGGGGGAAGACCCTGAGATTTACTTGACACCTAAAGCATTTGTATTTCATGTAAATGGCTGGGGTCAGTTTTTAAAATATGAGGTAGGGGCCTCTATTTTCGACATAAGCCCCCTCCCTCATTTCTTTTCCCCTCGCGTGGAGGAGAGCCGCCAGAGGAGTTTCCCCTTTGATCCTAACATAGGCTTTGGTGCTGTTTTGTGATCCAGACTTTAATTCTTCCATTTTCAGTCTTGTTAGATGTGGGATATTAATATTTTCATTCATCTTTCACCTTTCCTTATTTACCTTCCTCTCCATGGAGTTATTTTGGTGTAGGCTCATATTACCTAGTTCTAGGGTGTTCGTCTATTTTGCTGATTTCTTATGATCAGGACCAAACCAAAGGATGATACTGGACAAGTTCTTTTATGCTAGAATAAGGTATGTGGTCTAGTATTTATCCCTTAATGTCATAATTTTTTATAATAAGTGTTATGTTCCATACGCTAGTTTCACCGCGCATTTCCCTTAAACTTATTCTTTCTTAAATTTGTTTCCATATTCTAGAACCTAATGACATTATTAGATCTCATGATACATGTGAGGTCATCAAACTCAATGTATTCATCCCCTATGGGTGCGCCCTTTATATGACTAATTGGATTTCATGGTCATATATCCAAAACACCTATTGGTGTGTTCATATTTACTTATAAATGGTGAAATTATATTTTGATAATGGATGAATACAACAGTGTTACATGTCTAACACACTTATAAATTTAAAATGAATTGAATGGAGGTGATTGGTACGACCATGTCACCTAATTAAATGGAAAAATGGTTACCCCCTTGTTATTAATGAATGTCAATGAGTTATGAATTAACTCTCAACTCTTCTTAAATACTTCACTGATTATTATAGATTATGATGTATGGGAATGGAGACCCTTATTAATTATGATAAATGGTCATAGAAACCCTTATGCATTATGATACGAGCATGATGTCCCTTATAATGTTGTTATATTCAGGCATTAAATCCTTATACTGTGATATAAGCAAGATATCCCATTATATGACACTTGGGAATGGAGAACCTTATGAATAATAATTAATGGGCATAGTGACCCTTATGAGATATGAGATATGGACATGGAAACCCTTATGAATCAAAATGAATGGGCACAGAAAACCTTATGAGATATGAGATATGTGAATAACGACCCTTAAGAATAATAATGAATGGGCACGATGACCCTTATGAGATATGAGATATGGGAATGGGGACCCTAATGATATGATATTGGGCATGGGGACCTTATACTATGATATGTGCAAGACAACCCTTATCATTGTAATATAGATGCATGATGACCCTTACTGTGATATACAAGCATGATGACCGTTATTGTTATATACAGGCATGATGACCTTACTAATGTGACACCGGGCATGGAATCCCCTATTCATGTGAGACCGAGAAATGCATACCATGATACTTTTGATACTCTTGCTACAGATTATAGATGCCTGGGTTACGCCTCTGGTCCAAGATAGTAGTAGTATCCACGTATATGGATGTAAATGTCACTACGTATACAATCCATATATGTGTATACACATGGTAACATATTTAGAGATTATCCGGCATGGTCCAAAGTAGGTAGTTTCATCCAAGTATCTTTCATGATCTAGAGCTGACCCCCTTTACAGATTTAATTAATGCTTATCATTTATTACTACTTGTACACCATCATAGTATATGAACTGAATGGTTATTTATAGACACTGTTGATAGTGGCATACTAACTTTATCTCACACCCAATCTGGGCTGCCAATGGTACCTATCCAGATTATGTGGATATAGGTAGGGATAGAGGAAATCTCTCAGTGGTTGATATTTGAGTTGCTTATAACATGAGAGTGGGGAAGCATAGGACTAAGCAATGGCTCGTGATGCTATTGGAGATAGTTTTTTGGTATTTTTTCTCTTTTGATACATGTATTGTATTGCATGCTTGTTGACATGTCTGTTTGATTTCTTTATTGGAAATATGGCATATCATCAGTTGTATATGATATTGGATGTTGGAAATTTATTATTGTTAGATGCTTCAACTTTTACTGTTAGTTATTTTTTATGCTATCACTATTTATCTATTCATTTCACCATTGTGCTACTTTGATCAAGAGGGAATAACCTCCCCATTGTAAGACCTAAGACCCTCAGTGCTAGTCGGAAGCCTCTGGCATACGAGGAGGTGTGAATGAGGCTATGTGGCCCACCGGTTCGAGCCACCGTTCAGTGGCATCCAGGTCAGTACGTCACACATCCACATACACACACACACACACACACACACACACACACACACACACACACACACACACACACAGCGCGCGCGCGCATAGACATACATGTACACATAAATGCACACACACACACACAAACACACACACACACACACACACAGAGAGAGATAAAGACAGATACATAGACACATACACCTACACCTACATGTCTACGTCCCCATCTGTGGGTGCGGGCACATGCGTGAGTGCGAATACAAACGCAAACGCAAATGCATATACATATGAAAACTCATAAACATACACATACACATACACATACATACGAGTACACGCATACACATACACACACATACACATACACACATGTATATACACATACACATACAAACAAATACATACACTTGCATGCACATATATACACATACATATGCATACATACACATACTACATAAACATACACATCCCATGTAAACATACACATAAATACACATATAAACATGTCATATACATACACACACACACACACATGCATACACACAGACACAGACACAGACACATACACATACACATACATACACACATACATACACACATACATGCATGTACATCCACATGTATACACATACTTTCCTGAATGCACATATGCACATACACACACACATATACATACATACACATACACATAAACACACACACAAAAAGACACACACACACACACACAACAAAATACACACACACACATAAAAACACACACAACATCCACATACACACACATGCATACACTTACATATAGATACATGAAGGTATATTTTAAATTATTTAATATGAATATAAATATATAAATCCAAATATGAAATATTTAAATAAATATATTCATTTATATAATTATATAATTGTTTAAATAAAATATTAATATTTCATATTTATTTTTATATATACATTTTGTAATTAATTTATATAAATATACTATTAAAAAATTTATTTATTAGTATACTTTTGATAAATTTTTATATATAAAAGTAAGAAAATAATATTTGCTAATATTTTTTTATTATAATATAGTAATATAAATCATATTTATATATTATATTTACATATATATACTTATTGATATATAAATATTATTTAAAAATATATAAATATGTATATATAAATTAAATTATTCAATATTCCCTTTATCAATGTTTTTTTCTCGCTATTAAAGGTGGAGATTTTATCATCACTAAAAAAGGTACTGATAAATGGGTTCCTTTATCGTCACTTTTAGCTAGTGATGATAAAATTATCCAATTTATCAGTGCTTTTTGTAGCACTGATAAAGATTATCACTGAATATCGAATGATATATAGTAGTGAAATTATATTTTTGTTTACAAATCAAACTTCTCAATTATCATATTACTCAATCTACTTCTCTCTTATAAGTTATGACATGAAAAAATGGGGCATGGTATTCTGAATCTTCAAACACAAAATTTTTTCTTAATTTTTTTTGTAGTATATATGATAAATAAAATATAACATGTTTATATTTGTTTTTTGTTGGATTCAGTGCCCTATAACCAACTTCTATATATTTTATGATTACTCGAACTCATTGTTTTGAATAGTAATAAAGTTCATATCACATCATGATTATTATTATGTGTAACACAGTATGTGATAATGTTCTAAGGTCACTTGTTTCACTAAATGACCATAGAAGTTTCCCGATTTGATGAGAAACTATTAGTGCCATGATAATATTATTAAATACATGTTTTTTGGCTGAATGATATCATATAATGAGTCACAGATGATACATGATATCAGGGGTTGGGGGATAATAAGTTATTGAGACTTATTCTAATGAATTTCGTCCTTAGTAATCTCCAAGATAAGGAAGTTATGAGAACACAAACCACTAGTTGGAAATCCACATTTATATGTGTCCCTGGATATTCCTATTCATGGACCTGTGTAATGATCCTTTGACTTTAGGATTATTATTAATGCATGTCATGAGTCATGTAATTTTATGTATTAATGAAAACCATTATGGTATATGATCATGGTGAGGTAGGATACGTTGGATGAATCACGAACGGTGTTGCATTAATAAATAATACGAGAAATAATTTTTTCTTATGTTCTTTAATGGAAGTTAATATCTCAGACCCACTATTATAAATGGAACTACAAAATTAAGTCCATAATAATGAATTTATATTGGAAAGTTCATTTATGGAAAGTCAAAGAAAGAGACATCGAACACATATGTTGATGAAAGCGGCACAAAACCTTCTTGATTAGAGATACTGTGATAAAGGGATCATATTATACGATGAGTGTCCATATGAGGTTGTATGCCATTTTGAAATTAACTTCATTCTTCAAGGGTATCTTGGCATGTTACTAGATTATAACCTTGATCTTTATTCATTTCTTCCTAATTCCATTGAGAAAGGGGATTAAAGGGTTACACACTAAGGTCTTGTTTGGTACACATGAACCGGAGACTAAGAAATGGAAACAGAAATAGAAAGAGATGTTTTGGACATTTGGTATGAAGAAAATGGAACCCATAGTTTCATCAAACAATAGAATCAAAGTTCTTACCAAAATGGATGGCATCATAGTTCGATCACAATTCCATCATCTTTAGGATAAACATATCCCCTATAATTTCCACCCTTCCCCTCTTTGCTCTCTACCCCACCATCGTGCCTCAACACCACCAACACCAGTCCCCGCACTCCCCCCCATCATTACACCCCTGTCTCCATCACCCCTATCACCACAATAAGGCACTATCATCATATTTTTACCCTTTTCATCACTTCACCCCTTTCCTTAATCATCGTTGTCTCCCCTTTCACCGCACCTTGATACTGTAATCATCATCATGCCCCCATCACCATCGTCCCTATCACCATCATGACCCATTCATTATTTAAACTATTCCACCACCATTGCCATCACCCATGTCAATATTGTGACCCCTTCATCATTGTATCTCTATTGAGGTCTTCATAATGGATGAGAGGGATGCCCTGTGGTAGCTCATCATAATAATGGATGTGATGGGGGATTTATTGTGTGAAAATAAGAGATGAGGTTATGATGGGGTTGTGAATGGATTACAATTTATTATGGGGGTTAGGGAGAATAATGGGGTATTATTTTTCTACACAAATTTTTTTACATTTTTTCAATTATACATATTCCCTACATAGAAAAAATTACTATGGAATTCAATTTACTTTTTCATTTCCCTCTAGCTTTACTTTTCAATTGTGTATAATTCCACACACCAAACATTGCATAAGTGAATAAAAAACCTCATTTAAATTATATATGAATTTAATATGTTGGATAATTATTATTCTCTTATGTGGTTTAATAATTATTCATGTTATTTTGATCATATATACTCAGTCACCAGTTATTCGAGAGAATATTTATGAGTTAAATACTTAATAAATATTTATTCTCTATTTTAGTGTATTTAATATTAATTTACTTATTCGAAAACAATGTAATGATATTTATTTATTATATATATAGTAATTAATCAAAACCCAATAAATATTGATGAGGATTTGTGGACCGAGTTTAATGGTCTAGGGAGAAATGACATAATAAATATTATTTGAAAAAATATTAAATTATTTATTCATGGAAATAATATTTATTTTATTCATGATTTTAGAGTATGTCAAGTAAATAATAATAATACTATTATTATTTAGACATGGGGTTCATCAAGGATTAAGATAATCATAAGTTTCTATGAAAATTATTATTCTCCAAGCCTAGATATATTTAAACCCTTTATGACACTCTAAATTTCTAGTCATTCTAATAATTGTGCATAATGAATTATAGAGAATCCTCTCAAGCCTTATAGAGATCATCTCCTAAGATAATTTTAATAATGAAGTGTAATGATCCTCCAAAACCCTCTTGATTATAGTGATAACAAGGAGAGTATGGCCACGTAATGTGATTCTTGTGATGATCAATGATGAACAACACACGCATTATTATCTTTCACTCCAAAACCCAGATATTTATATGATGATTCTAATTGGTTCATGGTGCAGGTGTGGATAACTGCTATAGGGAATCATCCCTTAATTCGTTTGACACAAAGATGGTTCTATGTGAAGACATCTCCAGATTCATAAATGAAGAAATAATTTCAATGTATGGTAATTATTCATATAAATAGATTAATTATAAATTCTATGTGATGATACCACATTCTTAGTTATGGTGTAATAGTTAATTAATATTTTATTTAATTCCTTTTTGTCATGAAGTTCTTCATTATATGCAACTCAGATTATTCATTGATTAAGACAAAAAATTGAGTTGACTACTGCCTAATAGGCACTTACACTATGCCCAAAACCTTTAGGTGGTATCAAATTGGTCACATAATTAATTTATAATTATTTATTAATCATTTATTAATGATATGAATTTTCTATTAGTTTTAATTTTTGGATTATTTTTTCTTTAAATATGAGCATTATAATCTTATTTTCTCCTTATTAATTCTCGATTATATAACTAATACCAGGTTAAACATACACAAAGAATATTTTAAGAATCTATCAGGAGGTTATAAGGCATCTGGATGGATAACACAGGACTAAATGATGTGTATCCTTTTGTCACATATTGTGTTCCAATGTTCATTACATCGAGATGAACCCAGAGAAATATGGGTTATCTTATAAGAAGTATTTGTGGAATGCATTAAACACACATCGATATTTACCGACCAGGATTTCACATGACATGTTGGAAAACATGACATGTGACCCACATACATATTGTGTAGTCCATGACTTTTCATGGTTGAAAACTCATAGTCAAGGACACATCATATTTATTACACTGACATGACCCAACCCATTGGGCCCCCACCTGATATTAAGTCAAGTGCTCCACCCCAATCTCTCCTCCAATAGGATATTGGTAGGTGACTAGCATCGATTAGGCATATCACAAAGATGGGAGGCCTTAGCCTAATGTACCTGCACATATGCACACACACACACATATCTATACACACCATAGAAATTTATAATTGTATATAACTTAAATAATAAATGTATACACAACCTCTAACAACCCACAAATGAGTATGACACATCATAAAAAAAAGTATAAGGGGGAAATATACACCCAAAAAATAGAAAGTATGTCTAACAGGATAATCAAAGAGAGTAGTGTCTCATCTTAGAACCTCTAAAGCTAAACCAAAATCCAACTACCTTCGCCACTTAGCACCACTAAGAACCACCCACACTAGATCCACCTAAATATCTATCAAATAGACTATTGTCTGTATAAGAAACAACATGTATAGGTAGATCCCATGCAGGGGTGAGTATATACATACTCAGTAGAAAACTCCAAAATCGCTAAGAAGTAAAACATCAAAATAGTTTCATCTAAAAACCATAACCAAGATTATAAATAATAAAGAACTAATATATGTTCAAAATATTTATCAAGTCACAGATTACTTTCTCAGTCTAAAAAGATAGAAAAAATAATTATATAAGCTTCTTTAAAGTTCCCCTATTACCCTCATAACCTCATGAGATTCATAATGTAGGACCCACACCTCATTGAAGGACACCATAACTAAGGGAGTATTGACTATAGTGGAGGACCTGTACTCTCCAAGATATCATAGATGGGGAAGTACCAAATCTATGGATAGAGGACTCACACCCCATTAGTGTATGGGGGAGTACCAAACCAACCTATAAATATAATATAGGAGACCCACACCCTAAAGGATTCCCACCGTTTGGTGAGTGTTGATCCCAAAACCAACTTTGATGATTGTACTCTAATACTATCAGTGATTATCCATCACATACTATGAGAAAAACAAACTATGGTATACACTCAGTGGTATTAATCCATGTGAAAGGAAAGTAAATGATGTGTCCAAGGGGGTATGAAATGTGTCACCCTGAGTCGACAACCTGGTTGTGCACTACTGCTCAACATGGTATATAAACTAAAAACTACATGACATGTGGAATGAGTTAAAAAACATTTAGGGTTTGGTTTTTTCACTCCATGTGTACCTTAATACCTTATCCATGTTCTATTGGTGGGTATATATAGCATTGATCTGGGTCAGATGACATGTAGGCTACCCCAAGTTTCTAGAGTATGTACTTCCTCTACATTCCAAACTTTCCATCTAGGGTCACACAACATGTGGTCTTGACCACATGATTGTGTGATATTTAACTTAGTATGAAAATCCTAGTATCACTTCATCTATATTACTCTATGTGTGTTCTTCTAAACTACATGTCATGTGGTAGAGAAATACAAAAAAAATTGGGGAACAAGCCATGTAGTAGAGAAATTTCCAATATCTAGGATTCTCTCACAATCTTCATCGCTGATGTTGTCTCATCCATAATTATCACTAGAATATCCACAAACCACATTGACCAAGATCAATTTTATGATGGGAATCAGATTTCAACCACCCTCCATCAAAGAATCGAATCTTATCACCTTCTATGTCACTTTCACATGCTTCACTTAGAAATGGACATTATGAAACACCGTTGGTCGTAATCTACCACATCTAATGTTTCATCCACATTAAATCAGTCCTTCAACATTAATTTCAATCATGAACAATGTGAATTTGGTTTTTATTTATTTTTTAACCCAATAATTATTTTTCCAATCATTGTCCAAGAATCAAATATTGATGATGAACATGAAGAAAAAAGGTAGAAAAACATAAAAGACCAATGTAAATGATCCACAATGCATGTAAGAACTTTAAACATCAATCAAGGGATATAAAACGAAGTAATTAAGTTAGATAATCATTAAATAAATACAGTTATCATATTTATAATTCTAGATAAGAATCATAAATTAATTGGGTTGCAAAAAGGTTGATTCCAGATTAAATTCTTTTAATAATTAATCTGTAATCATAATTATATCAAAATAGAGATAAATCTAGAAAAAAATACCTACCTCAAATTTATGATGATGTTGTTGTATAACCCTTCAAATTTCATTTTCAACCCATGAATTCCACTGAATCCAATCATCATCCCACAAATTTTCTCATAGTGTCTACCCCTCTCAATGGATCTCTCCAGGTTATATGAATAACCCTAAAGAATCACTATAATGAGATTTAAATAGAGAATTTTTAGATTTATATGTTTAATTAGATAAATAAATTAATAAATTAATTAAATTAATTTATTTCATCTAATATCCACTAGTGGTTGTGAATCACCTCAGGGTCTAATGCGATCAAGACTTATGTCACACCTAGGTAAAAAGTCACATTCCAAATTTAACTACAATCTCAATTTCCCCATCCAAGACCCCATTGAGGAAGAAATCCATTATTTATTAAATTATTCTCACACGTGAGTTAATATATTTAATATTTTTAATATATCGTCGTCAGGGTTATACAACACCCAAAACTCCATGTTGACTCCATGATTATCACAAGAAATATTATTTAAAATATTCAAAGGGTCTAGTCATAAGAACCCAAGCCATTACATTATCAACATCTTAAAGTATTTACATCTTGAAAAGTAAGAATTACAGAGATAGGTGAGGGTATTGATGATTACATGAGCTCTATTTAAGATTCATGTTCTACTAGAGAATGAACATCATGGGAATCATCTTCCCACAAAGGTTATTATTTTTCTAATCCTCGATCATCATTGGGAGATTTGAAAAGGGGGATTCATATTTAATGTAGAGCATTCCATAGTCAATAATGTGTGATAGATTGTGCACATATTTACTTAGCTATAAAATATGGAAGATTTCAAGGACTCAGTCCAAATATGGAAGTAAATATAGGTGGTATAGAACCTTGTTGATCCTGTATATATTTTGAAAAGGGCCAATGAATTTTGGATATATATTTCCACCTTAACCAAATCACCATAAACCACACCAAGGTGAGACCTTTATGAACCCATTTTCTCCCTTTCTAAACTCCAAATGTCTTCATCATTAATCAATGTTCATACAAATTTGATTTGTCCTCATCCTTTTCTAGATGATCTGCACTTTCTCCATCACCACTCACACCAACTAAATCCCCATAAGTGTCGATTATCTCATCTTTGACCAACAAAAAGGTGACCTACAAGGTTTACTAAAATGGGAATCGAATGGTGTTGTACTAATAGTAAATTGATAACTATTTTTGTATGAAAACTATACTAAGGGTTGGTGATTCTCCCAAATTTTCCAAAGTCCAACATGCAAGCCCACAATATGTACTCTAGGACCAGAATGGTTTGTTTGGTCTGGCCAATTGTTTGGGGATGGAACAATGTGCTCATTTGTAACCAAGTCTTGGAATCCTCTTTCAAACCTCACTACAATTGAGATATAAAATAGGAATCACATTTTAAGACAATTATCCAGATAACACCATGAAGCCTGATGATCTCCTGCACATACAAGAATCTCAATATTTCCACTCAACTGTACTCTCTGATGGTGAGGAAATGAGTCAAATTAGTGAGTCAATCTTTCATCCCCTAGATGGCACCATGATATCTCAACATTCATGGAAATCACATCATGAATTCTATGAATATTCCATCCCATTTCCATTTTGGTACCTTATGGGGCTGGGCCAAACTTGTTGGAACTAGATACTCGACCTTCACCTAATGAAAAGTGATACATTAAGAGATGAAATATGTAATACTCTTATTTATACCTAGACACAAAAATTGACACCAGAGATCCTGGTATATCTTTTTTACCCTAAGATATTTCCCTAAGGGAGATACATGAATCTCTCTCAATACCTCCTCTCAAAGTGTGACTAACACCAAGCCTATCCTTGGAAGAGGGAAACGTGATCCCTACCTTCATAAAATCCACCAAGTGTATGACTAATAAATTTCTAGTCAATAAATACCTAAAAAGAAGTTTTTTCAAGATATTCATCCCATAAAAACCATCATGACCCATCCTAGAGGGGCATGTGTCGTGACTACCCCAAGCCCGCCTCCAATAGGCCAGGGGCTAGTGACTAGCACTGAGTAGTCATATCTCACAAATGGGAGGCATTATCCTAAGTTCCTGTATGCACAAACACATATCCAAGAAAAAAATGTTGAAATATAAAAACACTAAGTAAACAATGAATTCAAACCACTATATCCCACAACCATAGTACAATAGTGAAAGTAATGGAAAGTAAACAGGGCCAAAACAAGACCACCAAAAAGAGTATGTAACCACAAGTCCAACCTGTAGGAAAATTGGTACATGGAATGATGTCTGAACCATAGAAACACACCATGTATAACCATCCTCTCTAAGCACCACCTGGTCTTGGTCCACCTAGGATTCCTTCAAAGGGTCGATCCTCTGCATAAGACATGACATTGTATGGGAAAAATACCATGAAGGGGTGAGTATAACAATAAGTAGTAGGACACCCTGAAACCAAAAAGGAAATACCACAAAGGAAAATACAGTCAGCTCTACATAGGTATATGTTTATAGTACATATAACAAGGATATATAGATATACTCAATCCAAGACAAACTATTTTAATGTAAGGCATAACCAATTACCAACCATAGGGTTCTACTCAAAGCATGATTATTCTTGGATAACTCACTCCATGAGACATGATATCATCAGAGACACTCACAAAGAGGTCTATTTATTTTGGGCCTTGCCCACATGAGAGCGTATTGGTCAAGGAAGGTTTTGATACCATAGAGAGGGTATCCTATCTATCACCTTGGAGGATACCACTAACCCAATCTAGATCAATTCACAATGTTGGGGATCCTACCCAACACCCTGGGGGATACCACTAACCCTATTGATGCAGCCTGCTTGATGGAGGAACAACACCTAGATCTTGTTGGTTGCATCAATTCCACAAAAACTCTACTAGGGGTGATAGAGGATCATACTCTAGTCCCAGGTAGGGATTCCTGAATCTGTTTGGGACTCAGCCTCTAAAGGGGATTACAATCCACTGATGTGGACAAAATGTTGTACTGAACCCTCGAGGAAAGGACCGAGGGAATTATCTCGCCCTATATTTTTCTAAACTAAAAACTCACCAAATTATCTCAAAAGTACTATCTCAACATCAGGGTTCCAATGCCAAAGATGGATCTTCAATCAGACATACCATTTGAATGTTATGGGCATTTGAAAAAAACTACCTGCAAGCCTATCCAGAGCACGGGGGACCAACTGGCCATGGACTAACCACTGTGGTCAGTCCACCCACTTCCGTAGTTGTTCCACCAACCACCACAGTCAACCACCCCAAGGTCGACCACCCAGTGGTCGACTGTCCAACCGCACCGTGGCATCTCGAGCTGTTGTGGCGGTCGATCGGGTGACCACCCCGGTTCAACCTCAGGTCTGACTTGGATCTAGCCCAGTCTGATGGACCAACCTAGCCTACTCTGTATGGGCCTAGACCACTCTATCGTTCGGTCCCCTCTTCCCCAATAGGCTTCTAGGAAGTTTATTCAAATTCCCATAACATTCAAATGGTATGTATGATTGAAAATCCATATATGGTATTTTGACCCTGACATTAAGATGATAATTTTGAGATAATTTGGTGAGTTTTTAGTTTGGACTTGTATTGGGTGAGAGATTTACCTTGGTCCTTTCCTCGAGGGTTCAGTAAGTACTTATGTCCACATCATTGGATTGTAATACCCTTTAGATATCGAGTTCCATATAAAGTTAGGCATCCCTCCTAGGGACTAGAGTGTGATCCTATATCTCCCCAAGTAGAGTTTTTGTGGAATTGATGTAACCACTGAGATCTAGGCATTGGTCCTCCATCTAGTGGTCCACATCAGTAGGGTTAGTGTTATACCCCAATGTATTGGGAAGGATCCTTTGAATTGTGAATTGATCTAGATTGGGTTAGTGTTATCCCCCAGGGTGTTGGGTAGGATCCCCTCTATATGGTATCATTATCTTCCTTGACCAATATGATCTCATTTGGGGAGGTTCCAAATGAGCTATACCTCTTAGCGAGTGTCTCTGATGATATCATGGCTCTAGGAGTGAGTTCTCCTAGAATGTGATTTGAGCAAAATATTATAGATGGTAATTGGTTATACCTTACCTCAAGATGGTGTGTCTTGGATTGAGTATATCTAGATATACTTGTTATATGTTCTATAGACATATACTTGTGTGGAGATGACTATGTTTTCATTTGTGGTATTTTATTTGTGGTTTCAGAGTGTCCTACTATGTATTGTTAAACTCAACCCTGCATGGAATTTTTCCCACACGTGTCATGTCATGTACAAATGATCGACCCTTTGATGGAGTCTTAGGTGGACCCGGACCAGGAGGTGCTTATCAAGTCCAGATAGACATGGTGTGTTCATGCGGTTCAGATAGCACTCCCAGTACCTCTTTCCTTACTGGTTGGACTTGTGGTTATAGTCTCTTTTTAGTGGGCTTTTATTGACCCTATTTACTTTCCATTACTTTCACTATTGTACTCTGGTTATGGGATATAGTGGTTTTCTTGCATTATTTTCTTAGCGTTTTTACATTTTAGTATTTGTGTCTTGAAGATGTGTGTGTGAGTACAAGAACGTAACCTAATGCCTCCCATTTGTGAGATATTCCTACTCGATGCTAGTCACCAGCCCCTAGCCTATTGGAGATGATATTGGGGTAGTCATGGCATGAGACCCTATGGGACATGTCATGACATAGTGGTATCAGAGCGGTTGGTTCTACTTTAGGACTGGTATTCTTTGAGGTTGGTTTGGGGAAACAATGTTAAGTGTCTCAAGTTTGGATATCAGGATAGGGACTCCAGTGTTGGTGTGGCCGCCAATGTATCCATACACCCGGACTCGGATTTCTTGATTTTCGACTCGGTACATAAAAACACTAGTTGCAAGGAAAAATGATGGTACATGTATCATATAGAAATGGTTGTGTTTTCCATGTCCTTCTTGATTCATCTCTCTATATGTACTCAATTGAACATGGCACATCTTGTTTCCTTACAGGATGTCTTCACATAGATTTCCATCCAGGATTCTACTAAGTGATCATGAGGGTGATCTACCTAGTGAAAAGGAAACAGTACGAGGTATTGTACCATAGATATCACCTTCAGGTGGTTTACCAGCTATACCACCACCCATCAACCAAAAACTACTACCATCACCACCATCTGATGTTACACGCAGTCTGAGTGCATTGTGTGAGTTTCAGAGGTAGTGACCTCCTAGGTTTTGGGGTGATCCAGACCCCCAGTTGGATAATTATTGGCTATCATGACCTTTCCATGAGTGGAATCAGAGCAGACGGTTCTACTTTAGGATCAGAAGTCTGTGTGGTTGGTTTGGGGAAATAGTGTTAAGTCTCTCGAGTTCATCTATCAGGAAAGGGACTCCAATGTTGGTACGTTGGCTGATGTATCCATACACTAGTAATCTAATTTACTGTCTTTCAACTTGGTATATAAAAAGTGTTTTCCATGTCCTTTTTGAGTCAACTCTCTAAATATACTCTATTGATCATGGTGCATATATTTTTCTTACAGGAAGCCTCTTTGTAGAAAACCATCCAGGATTCCACTACATGATCACGAGGGCGATCCTCCTAGTGACGAGGCATCGATACAATGGTATGTACTAGAGATAGTACCTCAGGGTGGTTTAGCAGTTATACCACCACCCGTCGATTAACAAATACTACTAGCACTACCAATTGAGGATGTACACAGGCTGAGTGTGTTGCATGAGTTTTTGAGGCAATGAACTCCTATGTTTTAGGGTGATCTAGACCCCCAGTTAGTTGCGTATTATCTAGAGGTAGTCACCCATGTTTTCTTCCTTGTGAGGATTCCTACCAAACAGATGGAAGTCCTCACCATGAGTCTTTTTTAGGGCTATGTGGTGATATGGTGGAGCTTGGTAAAAGAGTCTCATGATAAGACAACTCTCTCCTAGACAGACTTCAAGAATATTTCAGGGAGGAGTTCTATTTTTCCATGTTGAAATTAGTATGCATATAGAAGCTTTTTCATCTGCAGTAGGGTAGTATGATAGTGGTGGAGTATTTAGTGTGGTTTCTTGGTCTTTTGCGCTACTCCGAAGACATGGTGCGGGGCCAGTTCTTCAAGGAGCAGACCTTCAAGTAGGGCTTATGTCAGGACATCAGGGAATCAGTGGTATCCCTTAGCATTCTTACCTATTCTAGGGTACTTTAGTGATCCCTTATAGTGGATAGTTTTCTACCGGAGCATACATTGGTAGTGGGAGCTAGTGGTGGGCACTGAGTAGTTGAGACCTCGGCCGTAGGCAAACGATGGCATTTTTAGGGATCCAAATGTGTTAGGCACATTAGGGGATGATACCAGGACTCAGGGTCAGTGGTGTAGGGTTCCCATGACGGATCAAAGAAGCCCATGGATAAGAGATGTTACACATGCATCAGTTAGGGACATCTGGAATGAGATTGCTTGACCTGTCGTGTAGATGATCAGAAGACGGTTGAGAGACCGCTGAGGAAGAGGAAGAGACTATATCAGGGTGGTACGCAGGGTGTAGAACATATTATAGGAGAAGGAAGGTCAGAATGATGTGGTTGGAGGTTAGACCAATCACCACCACCCCCCAGGTGGTCCACGCTACGCTCAGGGAGCTAGTGGTTAAGGACGAGGCTAGTTGCAAGAAATAGATGATTATTACCACAACGCTATAGGTATGATACGAGGTAAGATCTATTTATTTTCGACCATTTATATAGTTTTTATAGACACAGGTGATATTGCTTCCTTTCTTTCCATGAAACTTATTTGGGACTCAGAGATTCTGGTTGAACTGTTGACTTGACCCTTATGATTATAGACTCCTATGAGAGGAGATTTTATAATCACACACTGGTACCAATAGTGTTCCCTGACTCTTGTAGGTGAGAGTTTTGGTTGGGATCTCTTGGTAGTGGAATAGAGGCCTTATGACGTCATTCTTGGTATGGAATGGTTATTTACAGTTCTTACTCAGATGGATAGTTTTAAGCACAGAGTGAGGTATTTTCATAGTGATGGAGCTAGGTTTCCTTTTTTGTGGAAAATAAAATGCATGCAGCATAGGATGGAATCACACATAGGAGGGTGTTCCCAATCACTCATCAGTTGGATAGCCTCACCCTTGGTGAAGTAGATAGTATGAGTCCTCAGTTTCCTACTGTGGTGGCGGATTATGAAGATGTTCCAGGTTTACCTCCCTGTAGGGAGATATAAGTCTACATTGATTTACACCCAGGGATGACTTCTATATCTACACCTTCATATCAGATGGATCCTGTAGAGCTTCAGGAGCTGAGGGTGGAGTTGGGGGACTTATAGAGGAAGGGATTCATGAGACCCAATGTTTCACCCTGGGAATCCCCAGTTTTGTTTTCCAAAAAGAAAGATGAGAGATTGAGTTTATGTGTGTATTACCAACTCTTCAACTAGGTGACCGTGAAGAAAAAGTATCCAATATCAAGGATCTAATACCTTTTTGATTCGTTTAAGTGGACGCGATGGTTTTCAAAGATCGACTTCAGATCAGGATATCACCAGTTGTGAGTACGAGACAAGGATATGCCAAAGAAAGCCTTCAAGTGTCATTAAGGTCACTATAAGTATTTGGTGATATATTTTGGCATGAAGAACTCCCCATTAGTGTTCGTGGGACTCATGAACTGGATCTTTCAGCATTACATAGACCGGTTCATGGTGGTCTTCATCTATGACATATTAGTGTACTCATATTTTGAGGAGGATCATGTGAGATACTTGAGGATGGTACTGGACACACTCTAAGAGAATAAAATTTATAGGAATCTCTCAAAGCATTATTTATAGATTCAAGAGGTCCATTTTCTCGGAAATGTCATCTTGGAGGTTGGAGTTGCAGTGGATCCTGTGAAGGTTGAGGAAGTGCTTTCTTGGGAGCCAACCAAGAGTGTTATTGAGGTATGGAGTTTCCTTGGATTGCAAGGTTACTATCAGAGGTTTTTACCCAACTTAACCAGAGTAGAATCACGCTTGATGACATTGACATGAAAGAGGAGGCCTTTTATGTGGACAGAGATGTGCTGGAAGTGCTTTCTAGAGCTGAGGTAGTGGTTGACCAGTGCTCCCATATTGAGATTGCCAGAGGAGAGCATCAAGTACGTGTTGTTATGAAATTAATTAGGGATTGGGATTGGTTGTGTCTTGATGTATGGGAAAGCAGTGATTGCCTATGGTTCATGCCATTTTAGACCTCATTAGCAGAATTACATGACCCATGATCTTGAGTTAGCAGCAGCAGTCTTTGTATTTAAGATTTAGTGACATTACCTAATGTGAGAGTGGATTATTATTAACTATGATCACAAGAGTATCAAGTATATCTTCTCTCAGAAGGATCTAAACTTGAGATATAGGTGATTTCTAGAGTTCCTCTAGGACTATGACTGAGATTTTTCTATACTCTTGGGATGGGGAACATGGAAGAAAATACGCTCAGTAGGATATCTAGATTGCAGTTGATGAATGATGCATTAGAGAATTTAGTCTTATTGTAGATATCCTTTGTGGATGGAGATGAAGCATCTTACCTCTAGTTGATGGTTTTCACCCCTCCACTCTTATAGTGAGTTAGGGAGGCATAAATTGGGGATACCGACTGTGAGACCCTATGTGATCAGTTTTCCATAGGGCATACTCTTGATGATTATTCGAAAGTTGGGGAAAATTTCATTCTTTTCAATGGGTGCATAGTTATACTAGTGGCATTGTAGGAGGAGGTTTTGAGGTAGTTCCATATATCTCTTATGACGGTACATCTAGGAGTGGCGAAAATATACCAGGAACTCCGATGTCAGTTTAGGTGGCTAGGGATGAAGAAGAGAGTTGCTGAGTTCATTTCTCAATGCCTCACTTGTCAGCAAGTGAAGGTTGAGCACCATGTTCTAGCATGTTTAGCTAAAACCCTTGAGGTTCCTAAGTGAAAGTGAGATGGGATATTGATGGAATTCATGATGAGTTTACCATGTACGTCCTTGAGACATGATGGAATTTGGGTAATCATTGAATAACTCGACAAGGCGTCCCACTTCCTGGATATTCTAGAGTAGAGTTCAGTATAGAGCTTGGGATGCCTCTATGTGAAGGGGATAGTTTGACTCCATGGAGTTCCATTAATGATAGTTTCAGATCACGATGATTGCTTTACATCCCAGTTGTGTAAGGGATTACAAGAGGCATTTGGTACCCAATTGTGCTTGAGAAAAACATTTCACCCACATATGGATGACCAGACTGAGCAGACTATTCAGGTTCTAGAGAACATGTTGTGAGCTTGTATGTTGGAATTCGTTTGTATTTTGGAGGATCGCCTACCACTGGTGGATTTTTCATACAAAAATATTTATCACTCCACCATTGGTATGGAACCATTCGAGGCCTTGTATGGGAAACCCTGTAGGTCTTTACATTGTTGGACTGGCCTAAGAGAATCAGTACTCATGGGCCTGGAGTTGGTGCACTCTACTATAGAGATGGTTAAAATCATCTAGTAGTGGATGAAGACTACATATATCCATCATAATTCTTATGCTGATAGATGGGGAAGGCCTTTGGAGTTCTAGGAAGGAGATCACATGTTCCTTCGGGTCTCACCTCAATGTGGGTTACACAGATTTGGTCGGGGTGGCATGCTATCTCCAAGGTTCATCATCCCTTTCCAGATACTGCATAGATTCGGCATGGTGGTGTACTTAAAGGCTCTACCACCACATTTAGATATGGTACACAACATCTTCCACGTGTCGTAGCTAAGGAGGTATGTGCATGACCCATTACACATCATCGACTAGGGAGAGCTGGACATTGAGGATGGGGTGAATTTTTTTGAATACCTGGTGGAGATCAAGGATCAGTAGGAGAGGATCTTTCATGGGTGGTTGATTTCTCTGGTGCACGTTCAGTGGAAGCATGAGAATCTATAGGAGATCACATGGGAGTGGGAGGCTCAGATTCATGCTCAATACCTTCATCTGTTTGAGTATCTTTGTTTTGTATTTTAGGGACATAAATCCACAAGGTAGGGAGAATGTAACATCTCATATTTTTTCATGTATTTTTTTATAGATTACATGGAATGATTTTGATAACAGGCACTGAGATGGTGTGTTCTTTCAAGGCCCGGTTTTCTCGGAAGAATTTTTTTGAAAAATATTAAACTTTTAATAGCACTCACATGTATTTTTCCTAAAAAAATTGAATAAATATTAATTAAGTGTCCATATCAAAAATTTGAGTGCATCTTTGAGATTAGACCAGGGGTTTTACCCAAGGAACGACATAACTTTTGCGGACGTGGTCATCTATAGAAAAATTCATGGAGAGAGAAACTGTAAAAAAAATATTTTTGTGACGCAATGACCTTTTCCTTTTATTAATCCTTTGTTTGGAATTCAAGGTTATCACCATAACCCCAGAATTCCTCTAAGGTGTAGAGAAGAACTCTCATGAACAAATGGTGATGGATCGTGGATCGATAATCAACATTCAACTAATGTGAAGGAACCTCACTGAAGATAATGACACAAGGATCATCCTTCATCAGCGACTAATTATAATCGAGGTAGGGTGTTTGTTTCTTTATGATTTACCCTATTCTTGATTTCCATGATAAATTTAGGTCAATCCATGAAAAGATTGATCCATGGTTTGATTGTTTCAAGATGGTTTATAACATCGGGGTTATTTCAAGAAGTTTTTTGTTTTTGTTCTTCATTCTACATCATAACAATAATGGATTGAGGCTAACATGAACAAAGGATGAGGTCCATTCCTTAGGGTGTTCTTTATGATTTTCTCTCCCCTTTTCTTTTTGTTCTTCACTATTAGACTCTCGTGACCACAGTTCGACTTTTCTGGTGGCTCCAAATGCGATCAGACCCCCATAGTGGAGGAAAACTGATGAAAGAGGCTAGATATGTGTAGATCGAGACCCTGAGGATCTTATATCTACGACCATTTTAAATTATGGGCATAGGAGGTGGCTCAATGGTCTGTGGAAGGGACCACCATTTTGGGTTCAGTGCAGTGGTCTAGTGAGGCAGTAATAGATGCCTAGGAAGATGGCAGCAGCGACAATAGTTCATGGGATGCAGAGAGAGTTTGTGTGTGGGGTCGATGGTCCATGGGACATAGTGGGTGGATATAGGACGCAGCGAGGTGGTCACATAGAGTGTAAGCGGTCCTCATGAGCAACCACATGTAGTGGATGCAGGTCAATCCAAGGTGAAATGGGTAGAGCCCAAACAAAGTGGGTCAAGCCCAGATTGAGTGGGCTGGGTCAGCCCAGAAGATTGGGTCAGGCCTAGATGGAGCAGGCTGGGTCAACCTAGTGAATCAGGATGAATCTAGGTCAGACCTTGGGTCGACCTGGGAAAATTTCATGGACGACCGAGGAAGGTCGAATATGTTGATCAACCACCATGGAATCTAAAGATACTGTAGCACATCCAACCATAGGGCGGTCAACCATAGGGTGTACTGATCGTGTTGTTCAGTCTCCAGCCGGTCAATCCCCCATGCCCCAAATAGGCTTTCAGAAAATTTCTTCAAATTCCCGATACGTCTGATTGACCAACAGTCTATAGCATTGGGACCCTAAAGTTGAGATAATCCCTTTGAGATAATGTGGTGATTTATTTGTTTGGACCAGTATAGGGTGAGAGAGTTACCTTGGTTCTTTCCTTGAGGGTTCAGTATGGTATTACGTTCACATCACTGGATTGTTATCTCCTCTAGAGACCAAGTCCCAGATAGAGTCAATCATCCCTTCCTGGGGCTGGAGTGTGATCCTCTATCACCCCTGATGGAGTTTTTGTGGAATCTATATAACCATCAAGAGTTGGGTGTTGGTCCTCTATTTAGGGGACCACATCATTAGGGTTAGTGTTATCCCCTAGGGTGTTGGGTTGGATCCCCTACATTGAAAATTAATCTAGATTGGGTTAGAGGTATCCCCTAGGGAGTTAGTTAGGATCCCCTATATGTAGAATTATAATATTCCATGACCAATACTATGTCATTTGGGTAGGTCCCAAATGAGCTAGACCTATTCATGATCATCATTGATTATATCATGGCTCAAGGAGTGATTTCTCCTGGAATGAGTGTGCTTCAAGCAGAATCCTTTAGATGGTAATTAGTTTTTCCTTACCTCAAGATGGTGGGTCTTAAATTGAGTATATATGGATATCCTTATTATATATAATTTAGAAATATACCTATACATATTTGACTGTATTTTACTTTGTGCTATTTACTTTGTGGTTTCGGGGTGTCCTACTGGGTATTGTTATACTCACCCTTGCATGGGATTTTGACCACATGTGTCATATATTATGCTGACGATCAACCCTTTAATAGATTCCGAGGTAGACCAAGACTATGCGGTGCTTAGTGAGGCTGGATAGAAATGGTGTGTTCCTATAGTTCAGAGAGCAGTCCTAGTACCTATTTTCTTATAGGTTGGACTTGTGGTTACAGAATCTTTTGGGTGGGCTTATTTTGAACCAGTTTACTTTCCAGTACTTTCACTTTTTCACTCTGGTTGAGGGATATAGTGTTTTTCATACATTGTTTACTTATTATTTTTATATTTCAACATTTTTGGCTTGGAGATGTGTGTATGCATACAGGAAATTAGGCTAATTCCTCCCATTTGTGAGATTTTCCTACACAATGCTAGTCACCATCCCCTAACCTATTGGAGGCGGGCTTGGGGTAGTCACAACACATTCTCATCTAGGATAATTAATGATAGAGTGGTGTCAAAGGGAGGTTTTGAGTGAATAAGTTCCAACACCATCCACATAATCTTCCTGGAAACCTAAATACAATTTTATATTTGTAAGGTGGGCATAAAAGTATACTTAGTAGAAAAAAATATTTCATGCACACATGAAGGATGCATACTAATGTTGTTGTGAGAAAAAAAATAACCAAACGACACCTAACATGGTATAATAGCCATCCCATCCTCACTAAGTCACGCTCACTAAGTAACACAATTCAAGTAAAATAATATAGTAAGCACATCGATGATAAGGTACCCCTCAGTAGTTTCCCACCGATTTGCTTCTCTCGCACCCCAACAACAAACATCCTGACACTCCCACCTCTTCTGAACAGACCAAATCACATCCTACCCATAGACACTTAGTCCATAAACCACATTGCATCCTAACCATAGACACCTAATCCATAAACCACATCACATACTTCCTATAGAAACCTAGGCCAAAAACTACATCACATCCCACCCGCAAACACCTATAAAAGCACATAACATCTCATCCTAAAGAAATTTGGGAAATCACAACACATCTCATCCTGAAGACACATAGGAAAGCACAACTCTCCTACACACAACTGGGCCTCGGAAACCATAACCTACCTGATGAATCTTGGGATATCACCTCCTAGAAGAAGGAGTATGGAAGAGCAGGTGACCAACCATCCATCCTTCCACCAAGATGTTTGGGAAAGACACCCTCCCCTATGATGATGGGGGTGTTTGGCACATAGTGATAAACTAGGGTGGGGTGTGTATAAAAATCATAAGTAAAGTAAAAGTATACATATATATATATATATGTACCAAACAATCATTCCAACCTATTGGTTTTTAAATAAATAACTAGCCCACAAAACCGCCAACCTTGTTGTTACCTCTAAATCCATAACACCACACAACAAGCCACAACCCAAACCATATTACTGACCAACTTATTTAACCGATTTCCATTCTTTATTTAGCAATTCATTCATTCATTAAATCACTACCTATTCAATCAATAAGTTAAATAAACAATAAAAAACACACAAAATGTCATACTAATAAAGAAGAACCATGGTAATTCAATGAACTTCACTTTAAGACACATCGTACCATGACCTCCATGTTTAACACACATTCATATTATAACATATATTAATTCCTGGTTACGGGGTGAAGCTTTCTACATGTTGTTAATGGTGAGGAACTCATACCAACCAATGTAATAATAATTCTTGAATGTCATCCTACCCAATCCATCCTCTCAATCAAGAAAACTCCCAACTCACAGCCACACCCATCAACACATCTCATCACAACCATCTCAGTAGCTCTACTACACAACTACACCACACCCCTTATAGGACCAACCCTATGTACACCAACATTCCCATAGCCACAACACCCACAAACCGAATCAAGGTATGAAAAGATTCAACAAGGCATCCCTTTATTTAATTCCACTTGTTAATTTAAATGTTATCACAAAAGGTATAATCTCGGGGTACCCATTTATTAGCTAGGTATATGTTGTTAACCCTTTTCATATATGATTGTAATTAAGGAAAGAAACAAAATATATTCCATAATTATCCTATGTGAAAAACTACCACCAATGATTATGATTTTCAGCGGTTAGCTAGCCCATATAGATCATAAAAACATCACAAGAAACAATAACACAATAAAATGTATGTTACTTTCCCAACCCCATATTTATTAATTTAAAATAGATTCAATTATCTTCATTAATACTAGATCAACTATTTTCACAGAAGATACATCCATATAACCACCCTCCATGATGCACAATGAAGAGGGGTGAAGGGAAACCTACTTAGAAGAAGAAGCGATTAGCACTTCCTGGTTGCACCAAGTCAGGGGTGTTGATGTAGCAGGAACTCTATGGGGAAAACTTGATCCAAAAGCTACATCACAACTGCAAGACTGCTTGGAGAAGAAAGTTTTGGGGTGCCTTGTACCAAGAGATAATGAGAATAAAAATAACAATTATATGGTGTTTTTCCCTTGGAAGATCTAAAATAGGTTAATGGTTTAGATACGTTTATTTTTCCATTAAAGTTTGATACAGACAAGATAATGCACTTTGACTGATTAAAATCCCCTAAACTCTTAGGAATTTAAATATATGACTCATATCCCTTGAAAAAGATTCAAAACCAATTAAATATGGTATTAGACTCATTTTATGTCAAATAAAATGTCACAGGGGAGAAACTCTAAGAAGCAGCAAAAACTAGAAAAAAATTGGAAATTTACAAACATTTAGAAATGACTCACCGTTAGATGAGCCACCATTGTGAATCACCGGTGTGAGATACCAGTGTGAGTTAGAAGTACGAGTCACCATTGGTGAGATATTAGTGTGAGTCATCATTGGTGACCTACCAGTGCAAGTCATCAGTGCGAGCTACCATCACAAGTCACCAGTGTGAGTTACTAGTGTGAGTGACTGCTTTGAGCTACCGTCACGAATCACCATTCGAACTCACCATTTAGAATAACCATTATGACACACCGCTGTAAATCACCATTGCGAATCACTAATGTGACTCACCATTTCAAGATACCATTGGAAAACTGTAAATTTGTTAAACTATTTAAATGAGTCTTTGTGACCTCCCAGAACACTTCAAACATTGGATTTTCACAAAGTAATGGACCAGAGAGGTCTGGGACATTACATTGGATACCTATGAAACTATTATTTCCCTTGAGAATTTAAAACAAAGTCTAGAAGAAAGAGGGGTACAAACAACCACCCCGTGAGATACCTCTCAAAGATCTCACTATGCTTGAAACACCGCTACTGACTGAACACATAAGCGTTAAATGATAAACCACCCTGTATTGTTCGAAAGCTAGAGTGAATCCTCGAAATCCAAGAACACCTCCTCCAACATCTTCTAACTCAACTGACTAGAATATACACCACACCATTACAAAAGCCACACTGTTCGAACATACAAATCTAGGAATTCCTTCCTCTATGTCAAGATACTATCTTCTCTAGGTGGAACTGACTCACCCGCACAGGTTCAATCATATATCAATTAATGAATCTTGATTAGGAATAAGGTTTTCCCTTCCCCACATGTCAGGACTTCATCACACAACACACCAAACATAGCACTACTAAGGGGAAAAAACTAATATTATTAAAACATCAAGGTTAAAACATCACATTATAAGAAAAACATGTCAAAATAAGGCTCAAAAAAACTTTGGGTACTAGTCACACATCTGCATTTCCCATTCCCAAGTACTCTCCTCTAGGACACCATTCATCCACAACATACAAACCAAAGGAATTGTCCACCCACGCAGTACCTTCTCTCGATGATCCTGGATCTCTCCTGGCCGCTCCACATATGTCGTGTCTTCTTCGATATAAAACTCTCTCCATTAAATGAAATGGGAGTCATCATGTAGATATCGATGAAGTTGGGAGATGTGGAAGACATCATGGATCCACTCTAATGGAAGTGGCAGCACCAACTGGTATGCCACCTCACCAACTCACCCCAACACCTCGAAGGGTTTGATGAATCTAGTAGAAAGCGTACTCCCCCTACCAAACCTCTACAACCCACATTGAGGAGAAAAATTCAAGAAAACGTGTTCCCCAACCTCAAACTCCAAGATCCTCCTCCTGTGATCGACATACAACTTTTTTTAGTCCTATGTTACCTGCATCCTGTCATAAACAAGATGAACCTTGTCGGTCATGCTCTGTACAACATCCAATCTAAGAAAAACTATCTCCACAAACCTCTCTCCATCACAAAGGTGAATGAAATGGTATTCCATACAAAGATTCAAATGGATCCATGCCAATGGAGGAGTGAAAGCTATTATTTTAATAAAACTCTACCAAGGGAAAGTGTCATACCCAAGATCCTCCAAAGTACAAGATGCATGATCGTAACATATCCTCTAGTGTCTGGATAGTCCATTCTGTCTTCCCATCTGTCTGAGGGAGGAAAGTAGTGTTGAGGCATAATTGGGTGCAGAAATCATGTTGTAATCCCCTCCAAAATCATGAGGTAAAACATGTTCCCCAATCTGATATGATGGACCTTGAAACTATATGAAACTATAACACATCATCCACATAACTCTTGGATAATTCATTCACTACGACCGACTCTTTGACCACTAAGAAATGATCCAATTTCGTCAGGTGATCCACTATTAGATAAATAACATCATATCGTCCCTGATATTTGGGTAAACTTTTGACTAAATCCATCGATATGTCATCCCACTTCGACTTTAGGATATCCAAGGGCTATAACAAACCACTGGTAACACAGTACTTGACCTTTAACTGCTGGAAGACTAAGCATATTAACACAAAATTTGTTAATTCCTACTTCATTCTAGTTCACCAAAACTGAATCCTCAATCCATGATGCATCTTAGAAACTCTTGGGTGTACTGCTAAAGTTGAGATATGAAACTCATTGAGGAATCCCTCGTGCACTGCCACCGGAACAAACAACATCCCAAAAAACAACATTTAATTCTGAAATTTTCTGACCATCCCCCCATTGTATCACCATGGACAAAACTATCGCAAATAACCTCTTCCTCTGAGTCTCCATACTGAGACTCCTCCACCTACTTCATTAGATAATATTGCACCATCATCTAAAACAAATATCCTCTACCACTATCCATCCTTGAATCCAAGTGAAAGGCTTCCAACTCCTCCATTTCCATGGATACATTTGAATATTTTTATGGAAGACCATGTCATTCACCTTTTTGATGGAAAATGATCAGGGGGATAGTTTTTCTTGGTTTGGATGTGGTATAGAGCATGGCTGAGAATGTTCATCTTGTTCATGAGAGGATGAAGGCAGCTCAAGACCGGAAGAATTTTTATGTTGATCGCAGGAGGAGGCCATTGGAGTTAGAGGTTGGGGAAAATGTGTTCTTGATGGTTTCCACTTAATTTGGGTATTGGAGGTTTGTTAGGGAGATTAATATTTATCCCAAGTTCATCAGACTCTTCGAGGTGTTGGGGCGAGTTGACGAGGTGGCATACCAGTTGGCGATGCCACCATAGTTTGAGAGGATACACAATGTCTTCCACATATCCCAACTTCATTGGTATCTACACGATGATACCATATAAATAAATGGGGGTTGTTAGATATCAAATAAGAATCATCATATGTGGAGCAGCTAGCAGAGATCTAGGATTATCAAGAAATGGTACTGTGTGGGCGAACCATTCTCTTGGTTCACATATTGTGGAGGCATGGTGGCCTGGAGAAGAGTACTTGGGAATGGGAAACACATATGCATGACTAGTACCTAGAGTTATTTTGAGCCTTGTTTTGATCTATTTTTCTTATAATGTAATGTTTGAATCTTTATTTTTTTAATGAGATGAGTTGTTTTACCCTTGGTGGTGCTATGTGCGGTGCACTATGTGATAAAATCCTGATTTGTGGAGAAGGGAGGACCTGATTCATAATCAAGATGCATTAATTAAGATGTGATTAAACCCACATGGGAGAGTCAGTTCCTCCCAGAGCATATAGTATCTTGACATGGAGGAACGAATTCCCTGATTCATGCATTCAGATAGTATAGGTGTTGTAGTTGTGTGGTGCGTCTTATGGTTGGTTGGGTTAGCAGATACTAGAGGAAATGTTCTTGGATGTTGACGTTTCACTCCAAATTTCTAATAACATAGGGTGGTCTATCGTTGAACCTTGATTTTTTCAGTTGGTAGTGGTGTTTCAAGCATATCGATATCCTTGAGAGGTATCTCATGGGGTGGTTGTTCGGACCCCTCTTTCTTCTGGACTTGGTTTTAAATTCTAGAGGGAAAGAATGGTTTGAGAGGTACCTGATGTAATGGAACAAAACTCTCTAGTCCATTAATTTGTGAAAATATGGTGTTTAAATTGTTCTTGGAGGTCATGGTGACTCATTTCATGAGTTTACCAAATTTCTAGTTTTCCAATGGTAGTTTGGAATGGTGAGTCATAGTGGTGATTCATAACAGTGAGTCGCAATGGTGTGTTAGAATGGGGAGTTATAGTGGTAAATCAAAATGGTGTGTCACAGTGGTGAGTCAGATTGGCGAGTCACAATGGTGAGTTAGAATGGTGTGTCACAGTGGTATCTTAGAACAGTTGGTCGTAGTGGTGAGTCAGAATAGTGAGTTAGGATTGGTGAGTCAGAATGGTGACTCGCAACGGTAGCTCACATCGGTGACTCACACCATTGACTTTCCATGGTAACTCGCACCGGTGACTCACACTGGTGACTTGAAATAGTGACTTGCACCGGTATCTTGCATCGGTGACTCACAATGGTGACTCACTTAACAGTGAGTCATTTCCAATAGTTTTTTAAATTTTTGAAATTTTCTAGTTTCTCCTGTTTTTCCAGTTTCACCCCTTTAACATTTTATTTAATGTAAAATGAATTTAATGCCATATTTAATAGGTTTTAAATCCATTTCAAGTGTTATTAGTCATATATTTAAATTACTAATAGTCCTGATGGATTTTTATTAGTTAGAGGACATAATCATGACTGGATCTGACTTTAATGGAAAATTAAAAATGTATCTAAACTGTGGCCCTATTTTAAATCTTCCAAGGGTAGAAATGCCTTCTACTTGTGTTTCCATTATTTTTATATCTTGGTAAAAGGTTCCTAGAACATTTCTTACCTAAGGAGTCATGTATTTTTTCAATAGCCTTTGGATCAAGTTTTCCCCTTGGAGTTCTATGCTGCATACGCGCCCCTATCTTGGTGTAATCAGAAAGTGTCGATCACTTATTCTTCCATATAGGTTTCCCTTAATCCCTATTCATTATGAATCATGAGGGGTGGGTATATGGATTTCTCTTCTATGAAAATAGTTGATCTTTGATTAATTAAGATAATTGAATCCATTTTAAATTAATAAATAGGGGCTAGGAAAGTAACACACGTTTTATTGTGTTATTGTTTATTTTGATGTTTTTATGATCTATATGGGCTAGCTACCTGCTAAAAATCATGGATGTTGGTGGTCCCTGTTTTCACACAAGATAGTTAAGGAATCTATATTGTTAATTTCCTTGAAAAAAATCATATATGAAATTTTTAATGATGTATACCCAATTAATAAATGGATACCCCAAGATTATACCTTCTATGATAACCCCAAAATTAACAAGAAGAATTAAATAAAGGTATGCCTTGTTGAATATAAATATGTATTTATTCAGTTCGTAGGGTGTTGTGATTTTTGGCACATTGGTGCAAGGGGGGTGGTCTTGTGAGGGGTGTGGTGTAGTTGTGCAGCAGGGCTACCGAGATGGTTGTGATGAGATGTGTTGATGGGTATGAATGTGAGTTAGGGGTTTTCTCAGATGATAGGATGGTTTGGGTGGGATTAAACTGAATAATGATGATTAAAGTGGTTGATATGGGTGCTTCACCATTTATAACATGTATTACTATGGGTTTTATGTGAATTGCATTGATTTTCCATGGTTCTTCTTTCTCTGTATGACTTTTGGTGTGTTGTTGGTTGTGTGTTGTGATCAGTGATTTCCTGGGTAGTGATAGAATGAATGAATGAATTGATAAATAAATAATGAAAATTGGTTAAATAATTTAGTCAAGAATATGGTTTGGGTTGTGGATTGTTGTGTGGTGTTGTGCATTTAGAGCTACCAGAAAGGTTTCCAGTGTGGTGGGATGGTTTTTTTAGAACCCATAGGTTAGGTTGAGTGTTTGGTGTGTGTGTGTGTGTACTTATACTTTACTTGTGACTTATATATGCACCCCACACTAGTTCGGAACTATGTTCTGAACACATCCATCGTCATGGGGGAGTGTGTCTTTCCCAAACATCATGATAGGAGGATGGATGGATGACCACCTACTCTTCCATTCTCCTTCTTCCAGGTGGTGATAGCCCAAGATTATTCATGAAGGTTATGGTTTGAGAGGCCCAAGTTTGTGTGGGTGAGTAGTGATTTTTCAGGTGTCTTAAATATATGATGATGACACCCATGTCCCGCCTCTAGTATGCCCCATGGTGGTGACCAGAACCAAGGGTATATGATCTCACAAAATGGGAGTCATTTCCCTTTTTAGAAAAACAAGATCAGGTGATAAGATGGTCCATCCCAAAACAACTCCTAGACATATATATGTAAAAGAAATCTAAAATCCACCCCACATGCATGTTTAAAAATATAATTGTTACAAATACAATGAAAAATTCAAAGTAAATACCAAAAGTGAGGCTAAGTAGTGACATGAAGAATTGGGTTGGGCACAGAGGGAGCAGGTCAGGTTAGGCCAATGGACCAGGATGAATCCGAGTCAGACATTGGGTCGAACCAGGGAAATCGTAGGGTCGACCGAGGATGGTTGACCGTGGCGGTCGACCACCACAGTAGCTTGAGCTATTGTGGCATAATCGGATGATCGAATGCAGGTTTGTCAAACATGGGAGCTTGACTATGGGGTGGATCAACCATTATGGTCGACCATAGAAGTCAACCGTAGTGGTAGGTGAACCAACCGCGGTGGTGGGTCCATGGTCGGTCAGTCCCCCATACCCCCGTACAGGCATCTAGGCAGTTTCTTCAAGAACCTGCAACTTTAAAACAGTATGTCTGGTTTATGAGCCGTCTACGGTGTTGGGAACTTGACAATGAGATGGCCCTTTTGAGATAAAGTGGTGAGTTTTTAGTTTAGACTAGTATAGGGTGAGAGCATTCCGTTTTTACTTTCCTATAGGATTCAGTCCAGTATTATGTCCACATCACTGGATTGTTATCCCCTTTAGAGGCCAAGTCCCATATAAGGTCAGGCATCCCTCACTAGGACTGAAGTATGATCCTTTATCATCCCTAGTAGATTTTTTATGGAATCAACATAACCAATAAGTGTTGGGGGTTATTCCTCCATCCAGCGGGTCACATCAATAGGGTTAGTGATATCCCTAAGGGTGTTGGGAAGGATTCAATATGTTTCAAATTGATCTAGATTGAGTTAGTGGTATCTCCCAATGTGTTGGATAAGATCCCCTATCTATGGTATCATAATATTACTTGACCAATAAACTATCATTTGGGAAGGACCCAAATGAGCTAGACATCTCTGTGAGGGTCTCCAATGATATCATGGCTCAAGGAGTGAGTTCTCTTGGAATGAGCATGCTTTGAGCAGAATCCTATGGCTGGTAATTGGTTTGGACATACCTCTAGACGGTTTGTCTTGGATTGAGTATATCTGGATATACTTGTTATGTGTACTTTAGACATATACATGTGTGGAGCTGACTATATTTTACTTTATGGTATTTACTTTGCAGTTTCAGGGTGTCATACTGGGTATTTTTATAGTCACCCCTGAACAGGAATTTTCCCACACATGTCATGTCTTATACAGATTATCGACCCTTTGATAGAGCCCTAGGTGGACCAGGACCAAGTGGTGCTTAGTAAGGCTGGAAAGATGTGGTGTGTTCCTGTGGTTTTAACAGTAGTCTCAGTACCTCTTTCCTTACAAGTTGGACTTGTGGTTACAAAATATTTTTGGTGGGATTGTTTTGGCCCTATTTACATTATAGTACTTTCACTATTGTATTCTGGTTGAGGGATATAGTTATTTTCATGCATTATATACTTAGTGTTTTTTTCATTGTAGTATTTGTGGCTTGTAGATGTGTTCATGCATACAAGAACTTAGACTAATTCCTCCCATTTGTGAGATATGCCTACTCGGTGCTAGTCACCAACCCTTTGCCTATTGGAGGTGGGTTTGGGGTAGTCACGGCATGGGCCCCTCTTAGATGGGTCATGACAGAGTGGTATCAGAGTGATTAGTTCTACTTTAGTACTGGGATTATGTGAGGTTGGTTTGGGGAAATAGTGTTAAGTGTCACAAGTTTAGAAATCTGGCCAAGGACTCTAGTATTGGTGCGGCTGCTGACATATCCATACACTAGGACTCTAATTTCCTACTTTTTGACTTGGTACATAAAAACAATGGTTATGGGAAAAAATTATGGTACATAAATTATATTGTAATGGTTGTGTCTTCCCTTTATTTATTGAATTATCTCTCCAAATATACTCTATTGACCATGGTACATATTGTTTTCTTACCAGATGCCTCTACGTAGATAGCCAACCAGTATTCCACTATATGATCATGAGGGTGATACACCAAATTATGTGGCATTGGTATAGGATCCTATAATAGAGTTAGCACCTCTAGGTGGTTTACTAGCTATACCAACACCCATTAAGAAGTAACTACTACCAGCACTACCAACTGAGGATGCATGCAGGATGATTGTGTTACATGAGTTTCGGAGGTAGTGACCTCCTAGGTTTCAGGGTGACCCGGACCCCCAGTTGGATGAGGATTGTCTATGATGACCCATCCCAGAGTGGTATCAGAGTGATCAGTTCTACTTTAGGACTTGGAGTCTAGGAGGTTTGCTTGGGGAAATAGTGTTAATTGTCTCGATTTCAGCTATCAGGCCAAGAAATCTAGTGTTTGTGAAGAAACTAATGTATTCATACACCAGGACTCTAATTTCCTTCTTTCCAACTTGGTATATAAAAACACTAGTTTGAGGTAAAATGATGTTACATTCATCATATAGGAATGGTTGTGTTTTCTGTGTCCTTCTTGAGTCATCTCTCAAGATATACTCTATTGACTGTGGTACATCTTGTTTTCTTACAGGATGACTCTATATAGATAGCCATCCAGGATTCTATAGCATGATCATAAGGGTCATCCTCCTAGTAAAGAGGCATGAGTACATGAATTTTTTCCATAGATAGCACCTCTTGGTGGTTTACCAGCTATACCACCACTCGTTGAGTAGCAGCTACTACTAACACTACTAGCTAAGGATGCATCCAGGCTGAGTAAAATTCATGAGTTTTAGAGGTAGCAACCACCCAGGTTTAAGGGTGAGATAGACCCCCAGTTGGATGAGGATTGGATAGAGGTAGTCACCTGTGTTTTTTTCCTTGTGAGGAATCCTGCTAACCATATGGTAGTCCTTGTCACGAGTCTTCTTCAGGGCTCCTTAGGGTGATGGTGGATCTTGGTGACATAGTCTCATGACAAGACAACTCTCTCCTTGATAGACTTAGAGTGTCTCTTTAGTGAGGAGTTCTATCTAGTCACTTTGTGATAGGTACGCATACATGATCTTCAGTATCTGTAGTAGGGAAATATGAACATGGTAGAGTATTCAGTGATGTTTACTAATATTTTGTGTTACTCCATAGACATAGTGCAAGACCTGTTTTTCAGGGCTTGGACCTTCGATCATGGATTACGTTGGGAAATCAGGGCATCAATGGTATACCTTATCATTCTTTCCCATGATGGGGTACTTGATAGAGCCCTTCAAGTGGAGAGTTTTCTAGCAGAGCAGACACTGGTAGTGGGAGCTAGCAGTGGGCACTGAGTAGATGAGACCTCTATAGCAAGCAGCTGTCAGTAATCGTAGGGATCCAAGCAAGTTAGACACTTCATGGGATGATCCCATGACTCAAGGTAAGTGGTCCAGGGCTCCTAGGATGGCTCAAATCAACCTAGGGATAGAATGTGTTACACATGCAGCAATCATGGAAATTCGGAATGAGATTGCCTGACCCGTCGTATAGGTGATTGGGAGATGGTCGAGGGACTATCAAGACAGAAGTAAAGATTGGATCAGGGTGATTTTCAGGGTAGTGGAAATGGTAGAGGAGTAGACAGGGTAGTGGGAGGTGGTCATAGTTTTTACCTATTACCACCATCTCCCCCAAGTGGTCTGTGCTAGACTCAGGGAGTTGGTGGTCAGGGAAAAAGCATGTTGCAGGTGATGGAGGTTTTTGAACCCATCTCTACAGGGATGATATGATGTACAATATGTGTCTTTTTTACCATGGTTTTAGTTTTTATAGACATAGGTTCTAGTAATTCCTTTCTTTCCACAAAACTTTTTCAGGACTCATAGATTCTGGTTGAACCATTGACTCGACCCTTATGCATAGAGACTTAAACGAGAGGAGATTAGATGATCACACACTAGTGCCAACAATGTACCCAGACTCTTGAAGGTTATATTTTTGATTGGGATCTCTTGGTAGCTATATCAAGACCATACAATGTCATTCTTGGTATGGACTAGTTATCCAGAGTTCATGGTCAGATTAACTGTTTTAGACATAGAGTGTGGTGTGTTTTTAGTGCTGGAGCCAGGTTTTTCTTTTTTGGTGAGGATAAAATGCATGCAGTGTAGGATGGACTCACATATTGGATAGTTCAGTTGATTACTCATCAGTTGGCTAGCCTCACCCTTGGTGCAGTGGGTGGTATGAGTCCTTAGTTTCCTACAATGGTGCCAGAGTATGAGGATGTATTTCTTGAAGATATTTCAAGTTTACGTACCTACAGGAAGATAGATTTCTGAATTGATCTACACCTAGGGATGACTCTGATATCTACACCTTCATATCAGATGTCTCCTATAGAGTTTCGTGAGTAGATGGTGAAGTTGGGGGACTTATAGAGGAAGGTCTTCATGAGACCTAGTGTTACACTCTGGGCATCCCCAATTTTGTTTTCCAAGAAGGAAAACAGGAGATTTAGGTTATGTGTGGATTACCGGATCATGAACCAAGTGACTATGAAGAAAAAGTATCCTCTATAGGAGATCAACAACTATTTTGGTCAGTTGAAGGGGGCACACTGGTTCTTTAAGATCTACCTCAGATCAAGCTATCACCATTTGTGAGTATAAGATGATGATATACCGAATATATATTTCAAGTGTCATTATGATCACTATGAGTACTTATTGATTCCATTTGGTGTGATGAAAACCCCAGAAGTGTTCATGGGACTCATGAGCTAGATCTTTCAGCCTTACTAAGACCATTTTGTGGTGGTATTCATCAAAAGAAATCTTAGTATACTCGGCGTCTGAGGAGGAGCACACAAGACACTTAAGGATGGTCTGGGACACACTCTGAGAGCAACAAATTTACAAGAATCTCTCAAAGTGTCATTTCAAGTTTTAGAGGTCTATTTTCTAGGAAACATCATCTAGGAGGTTGGATTTGCAGTGGATCTAGCAAAGGTTGAGGCAGTTCTTGCTTGGGATTCACCCAAGAGTGTTATTAGGGTAAGGAGTTTCCTTGGATTGGTAGGGTACTATCAGAGGTTTGTACCCAACTTCTTCCGAGTAGCATCACCCTTGATTCCTTTAACATGAAAGGGGAATCCTTTCATGTGGATAGAGAAGTTCCATAAATTCTTTCAGGAACTAAGGTAGAGGTTGACGAGCACTCCCATAATGAGATCGCTAGAGGAGAGTGTCGAGTATGTAGTGTTCTACGATGCATCAGGGACCAGGCTTGGTTGTGTCCTAATGTAGGTGAAATTGGTGATTTCCTATTATTCATTCTAGATAATACCGCATGAGTAGAATTATGTGACCTATGATCTTGAGTTAGAAGAGGTAGTCTTCACATTGAAGATTCAACAACACTACCAGATGGGTGATCAATTTATTGTCTACTCTAATCATAAGAGTCTCAAGTATATCTTCTCTTAGGAGGATCTGAACTTGAGATATAGGAGATGAATAGAGTTCCTCCAGGACTATGAATTTGAGATTGTGTATACTCCTGGGAAGAGGAATATGGTGGAAAATTCTCTCATCAAGAGATCTATCTTGTAGTTGCTGAATGAGGCATCAGAGAAGTTGTCCTCATTGTAGATATCCATTATGGGTGGAGATGAATCACCTTACCTCCAGTCAATGGTTATCACCCCTCCACTCTTACATTGAGTTACAGAGGAAAAACTTAAGGATACCGTCTATGATACCCTATGTGATTAGTTTTCCATAGGTCATGCTCCTGATGGATATTCGAAATGTGGGGAGCAGATCATTCTTTTCAAAGGGTGCACATTTGTACTAGTGGTGTTGTGGGTGGAGGTTTTGAGGGAGTTCCATACATCCCCTTTGGTATTACATATAGGAGTGGAAAATATGTACCAAGACCTCTGACGTCAGTTTTTGTGGCCAAGTATGAAGAAGAGAGTTACTGAGTTCATTTCATGATGCCTTACTTGTTAGTAAGTGAAGGATAAGAACTGGTTTCTAGTATGTTTAGCTCAACCCCTTGATGTGTAGGAATGGAAGTGGGATGGGATATCAATGGACTTCATGATGGGTTTACCATGTACTTATAGGGAACAACATTCCATCTAGGTGATCATTGACCGACTCACTAATTCGTCCCACTTCCTGGCTATCATAGAGAAGAGTTTAGTAGAGAGATTGGGACACCTCTATGTGTAAGAGATTGTTCGAATCCATGGAGTTCCATCAATAATAGTTTCATATTGTGATTATCACTTTACATCCTAGTTGTTTAAGGGAATATAGTATGTGTTTGGTACCCAGTTACGCTTAAGTATAAAGTCTCACCCACGATGGGTGGCCAGACTGAGTGGAACATTCAGGTTCTGGAGGACAAGATGTGATCTTGAATGTTGGACTTCTTCCATATTGGGGAGGATATTCTACCACCGATAGATTTTTCATACAATAATATCTATCACTCTACCATTTGTATGACATCATTTGAAACCTTGTACAGGTGACCCTATAGGTCCCCACTTTTCTGGACTGACCTAGGAGAGTCAGCTCTCATGGGACCAGATTTGGTGAAGGCTACTAAAGAGAAGGTGAAAATCATCTAGGATGAGATGAATACTACATAGAGCCGTCATAAGTCTTACACTGACAGGCAAAAAATACCTTTTTAGTTCGAGGAAGGAGACCATGTGTTACTTTAGGTCTCACCTCCATGCGAGTTACTGAGATTTAGTAAGGGTGGTAAGCTATCTCTAAGGTTCATCGTCCCTTTTCAGATACTACATAGAGTTTTCAAGGTGGCATACCACTTGGATATACCATCGTAATTAGATTGGTTACATGACATCTTCCACATGTCACATTTGAGGAGGTATGTTCATGACCCATCACACATCATCAACTGGGGTGAGTTGGATATTGAGGATGGGGAGAATTTTGATGAGTACCCGGTGGAGATCAAGGATCAGAAAGAGAGGATCCATCATGGGTGGTAAATTTCTCTGGTGCACGTTCGGTGGCAGCATGGGAATTTCTAGGAGAGAACATGAGAGTGGGAGGCTGATATTTCTGGTCAATACCCTCATCTTTTTGAGTAGACTTATTTTGTATTTCTTGAACATAAATCCCCAAAGTGGGGAAATGTAACATCTTGTATTTTACCATGTATTATTTTTATAAATTTTATGGATTGATTTTGATACCATGCACTGAGTAAGTGTGTGATTTAGAGGCCCAGTTTTCAAAAAACAATTGTTTGAAAAATATTAAACTTTTAATAGAATGCATGATTAATTTTCCTAAAAAAGTGGAATAACTCTTAAATAGGTTCTTGGATCAAAAATTATAGGTAACTGTTGAGATTAGTGAAGTGGATTTACCCTTGGAGTGACATAACTTTTTTCATCACAAGTCGTTAGTAGAAAATGTCACGAAGGGTGATAATGTAAATAAAATATTTTTTAAAAGAATATTTTTGTGATCCAGTGGTATTTTATTTTTATTATACATTTTTCAAGAATTCAGGGTTACCACCATAACCTTGGAATTCCTTTGAGATGTGGAGAAGAACTCTCTCGAACAAATGATGATGGATCATGGATTGATGATCAACATGAAACCGATTTGAAGGAACCACTCCAATGATAACGACTCAATGATCATCCTTTATCAATGATTGATCAAAATCAAGGTAGAGTATTTGTTTCTTTATGATATTTCCCATTATTGATTTCAACGATGAACTTGGGTCAATCCCCAAATAGATTGATTCACGGTTTGATTATTGCTGGATGGTTTATAACTATAGGGTTTATTTCTAGGAGTTTTCTATTTTGGTTCTTCATTTTATGTTCTAATGAGAACGGATAGAGGCTTACATGAACAAAGGATGAGGTTCATTCTTAAGGGTGGTATTTGGGATTTTATCTCCTCCATTCTTCGCCTTCTTTTCCATTGGACCCCTGTGGTCACAGTTCAACTTTACAGGTGTCTCTGAATGCGATCGAACTCCCATATTGAAGGAAAATTGACGGAAGAGGACAAATATGTGTAGATCGAGACCCAGGGAGCTTAGATCTAAAACCGTTTCAAATTAAGGGCATTATAGGTGGATCAATGGTCCGCAGAAAGGACTTTTAGTGTGGGTCCAGTGCGGAGGTCCGACAAGGCAGCACGACAATCCAATGAGGCGGCAGTGGTGGTCATGGATGGTGGCTGTCATAGAAAACAGCAAGCCATGGGACACAGCAGGTGACCGTGTGCAGAGGTGGTGGGGCAGCGGGATGCATTGGGGGTGGCCACATGGAGCGTCAATGGTCCCCATGGGAAATCGCATGGAGAAAAGATGGGAAAGGCCCAGGCAGAGTGGTCTGGGACCAAGAGGAGTAGGTCAGGTCCAAATAGAGTGGGCCAAGTTATCCCAGTGGACCATGCCAGATCTAGGTTGGATCTCGGGTTGACCCAGGGTGGTCGCAAAATCAACCGAGGATGGTTGACTGTGGAAATTGACAGCCACAGTAGCTCAAGCTACCATGGAACGGTCGACCATAGGGCAGTCAATAGTGGGTAGGTTGACCATGAGGTGGACCGATCATGGTGGTAGGTGGACCAACCATGATGGTCGATACATGGTCGGTCGGTCCCCTGTGCCCCGTACAAGCTTCCAGGCAGTTTATTCAAACTCCCACAACTTTAAAAAAGTATGTTCGATTGATGAGTCATTGACGACATTGGGACCCTAACTTTGAGATGGACCTTTTGAGATAATGTGGTGAGTTTTTAGTTCAGACCAATATAGGGTGAGAGAATTCCCTTAATTATTTCCTCGAGAGTTTAGTAGGGAATTACATCTACATAATTGGATTGTAATCCCCTCTAGAGTTCAAGTCCCAGATATATTCTGGCATCCCTCCTTAGGACTAGAGTGCGATTTTATATGACCCCTAGTGGAGTTTTTGTGGAATCTTCATAACCACCGATAGCTGGGAGTTGGTCCTCCATCTAGAGGGCTGCATCAATAGGGTTAGTTTTATCCCCTAGGGTGTTGGGAAGGATCATCAATGTTTTGAATTGATCTAGATTACATTAGTGGTATCCCCCAATGTGTTGGGAAGGATCCCCACTCTATGGTCCCATAATATTCCTTGACCAATATGATCTCATTTGAGCAGGGCCCAAATGATCTAGAACTCTTCATGAGTGTCTCTCATGATATCAAGGCTTGAGGAGTGAGTTCTCCCAGAATGAGTGTGTTTCGAGCAGAATCCTATGGATAGTAATTGGTTGTGCCTTACCTCAAGACAGTGTGTGTTGGATTGAGTATATCTGGATATCCTATTATATTTATTGTAGACATAGAACTATGTGAAGTTGGATGTATTTTCCTTTGTAGTGTTTCCTTGGTGGTTTCAGCATGTCCTACTGGGTATTGTGATACTCACCCCTACACAATCCTTTTCTTGCACGTGTTGTGTCTTGTGTAGATGATCAAACCTTTGATAGAGTCCTATGTGGACAAGGACTAGGTGGTACTTAGTTAGGTTGGACAGATGTGGTATGATCCCGTGGTTCATAGAGCATTCCCAAAACCTATTTCCTTATAGGTTGGACTTGTGGATATATACTCTTTTTGGTGGGATTTTTTGTCCCTATTTACTTTCCAGTACTTTCACTGCTATACTTTGGTTATGGGATATAGTGGTTTGAATGCATTGTTTACTTAGTGTTTTTCCATTTCATCATTTGTGTCTTAGATATTTCTATATCCATATAATAACTTAGACTAATGCCTCCCATTTGTGAGACATGCCTACTCATTGCTAGTCACCATCCCCTGGACAATTGGAGGAAGGCTTGGGGTAGTCATGTCATGAGCCCCTATGGGACAGGTCATGAAAGATACTATAATAAAAGAGTGGTAAAAAAATTAATATAAGATATTTTTCTCTTCACGCATTTTCCAGGGATAACCATAATGAGGCCAACTACTTTGATGGATCACTTAGAAAATGGGAATGATATTTATTACCAAGATCATATTCCATTACATTACCTTTCTATAGAGTATAAAATATCTCAAATCACAGCCTTATAGAAAATCCAACCACCTTCTATGTATTGGGTTGAGATATATCTGAGTAAAAATCTACTTGAGACTCTTGTGTTTGAAATGAATAAAAAATTTCTCACCAAGAAGGTAGTGTCACAATGTCTTCAGGGATAACACAAAAACTACCAGCTACAAGTCATGGGTTGGTAGTTTTTTCATGGGGTATCAATTTCTAGGATCTTTAAGTAATCACTACTTACCTCTACATAAACACACACCCAAACCCAACCCCATAGGCATCATAGAACACCATTTACTCAACCCCATCTTCTGGAAACCTCATAATGAGATCATTTTTCAACCTCTTCCATAACTTCTCTAAATCCTTCTTGAAATTCTTTAACTAGATAAAAGGATGCCCCTTTTAGGTCAAGGTATTCAAGGTATTTGGGACCCTAGAGAATTCTATCCTGAATCTATGGTAATAGATAGAAAAATAAAGGAAGTGTTGCACCTCCAATACACTCTTGGGTGAATCTTGATCCAGAACTACCTCAATATTTATTAGGTCTATAGCTACACCATAATTTGAGATAACATGTCCCAAAAAGTGGACATACATAATCCAAAAACGACACTTTGATATTTTACCATATAACTGATTCTCTTGATGTATGTCTAGGACCATCCTCAAAGGCTCTACATGCACAATCTTCAATACTGAGTAAATGAGAATGTTGTTAATAAATACCATCACAAACTGGTCTTGCAAAGGATTAATGATCTAGTTTATATTCCCCATAAACACTACCAGGGTGTTCTCCATGCTAAAGGGAATAACCATGTACTCATGGTGGCCATAGAAATATTATAATTCCATCTTCGAAACATTCTCTTCACAAACCCATAGTTTCTAAAAACCTAACTAGAGACCAATCTTCGAGAAACACATTGTCCTTTTCAATTGATTAAATTGGACATAAATTCTTGTAAGTGGATATCTAGTCTTAAAAATTACCTAGTTTAGGAAAAAAAATATACACACAAACTCAGACTCTCATCTAAATCCTTGGAAAATAGTATCAGATTTTCCCATGGGGACACACCGGTTTTGATAAATCCTTTATTATAAAGTTCTTCCAATTGAACCATCATCTATTGAAGCTCTATAGTGGAAATATGATATTATACTGAAGATATTAGAGCGGTACCAAAGTGTAATTTAATAAAAAAATTAAACCACTTGATGAGGAGGTAAACTAGGTGTGTACATAGGAAAGACATCTGAGTACTCCTATACTACTATAGGGAACCAAACATCCATTGAGTCTACTTCACCAAGGGTAAAGCTGTAAAAATGGTAGTAAATCAGTTATATTATTCTACACATGATCATAACCTTGTCTCACTTTAATTACTTCTCACCAATGAAGGAAAATTTTGACCCATCATCCCAAGTACACCACATAATTTGTTGAAAAAAATAAATCTGGGCATGGATAGTAGATAACCAGTCCATACCAAGAAATACATCATATGGTCTTATTCTAACTATGAAGAGGTATTTTAAGAAATTATCCCCTCAAAGACCCAATTAACACTATCAATAAAATAGTGTGATCATAGTGTCATCTACTATAAGAGTCTCCAATCATAAAGGTTGGGTTAGAGGATCTCCTAGAATCTACAGTTTTCAAACAAAGGATAAATATAGAAAGGAATGTCTTGCACTTGTGTCTTCTAGAAATTGATACTAATTTATAAAAGATATAGATCATAACTTGAATCATACTGGTAGCCTCTGGGTTATAAACCTAAACTACCTATAGTTCTCCACACCCCTGATTGTCTGCTCACCAAGCCTGACATGGACTACCTGGAGGTTTTGGTGGTGGTATCAATTGATAATGTGGATCACCACTTGTAGCTCCCCTAAATCATCTACCACAAATACAACTTTGAGGATCACCCTGCTCACACCATTGCCACTACATCAACAACCCATTTTCCTCTACAGGATGGGTCAACTAGTCATGTGCATTAAAACTCTTTTATCACATAAAAACATCACTCATGTCCTAGAGAACTGATCTATTGATCCTCTAGTACAAGTTTTAGCATTTATATACTTCTAACTTCGAGGATTTGACACCTGATACCTTTTAGTAGTGGCTGGTGACTTGACCACATAGTGCCTACTAACTCTTATTTCCACCTATTTAACCTCAACCAGATATTTCTACACCACCAGGGTTTACTCCAACACCTCGATATAGGAAGTGATGTAAAGGGAGACTATTCTAGCTTGAATATTTTGATGAATTTTGTGCTCAATTTTTATGCCCAGACATACCAATCACGAACCATTTCAAGAGAGTATCATGTGAGGTCAGTAAACATTGACACATACTCAATGACCAATATGTTTCCTTTCTCTAGCTCAAGAATCTCCTAGAAGTGAAATGATTATAAATCCATAGGGAAATATTCCTCTAAGAAGAGATGCTTAAACTCGACCCATAGAAGGGTTTATTGATCTTCTATCCATGTCACTAGGATCTACCATCATTGAATTGATACATATATAATACTACCTTCTAGAACCACCAAATATTCATAAGGGGTCCTATCAAGATGAAATACTCGAAACATCAACTCAATCTAGTCCTTTGCTGCCTTTGAATTTAGCTCTTCTTGGAACGTGGGAAGCCTTTTTCAATGAAAATCATGATGCATGATCAATATATATACATTATAATCTATTAATACTATAATGATAGCTTCCCAAAATGTGTAAAAGCATCAACCTTCACCCTTAAGGGTGGGTCTTCTCACTTCTTGATAAGTAGAAGTAGCACTCACTATCCACTTGAAGGAAACACCTCTTGAATAGACCCCCAAACCAAGGCCTCATCACTATGTTGATCATGATTATGGTCCTATCGTATAATCCTAGAAGGTTGTTTATGTGGAGGCATCCTAAAAAAGTTAAGATATAACATTCTCAAAAGGGGATACCTGGGGACCTAACTCAAGGACATAAAAACAATAAACTCATTCTTATATGATGCATGTGTCATTGTCTTCCGTGTAACTGGTGTTTTGAGTATCAAGTCCACAAGTAGGTTATTATAATCTTGGTAAACAAGTACATCAGTTTCCACACCATCACTAGGGTCCCTGGCTTGAGAGTCAAACTTGAGACACTTCAGCATGATTACCCTAAATCCCTAACCAATCCTCACAAATACTCCATCTCTAAGCTTCATCCAAGGATAATCTAGGATCTGATATCACTCTGACATGAGCCAACCCACTAAGGCCCACATGATCAATAATAAGCCATGTGTTCCACCCCAAGTTTACCTCCAATAGTCTAGGGGCTGGTGACTAGCACTGAGAAGGCATATCACATAGGTGAGAGACCTTAGACTAATATACTTGTAGAAATGAAAACGTATCTCCATAGACACTAGAGAAATGAATAATAGTAAAAAATAAGAATAATAAATATACAAACAACCCAAAACAACCCAAAAATGAGAATTATAGGTCAAAAAAATATATAAGGGAAAAAATATAGGCCCAACAACCAAAAAATAGGTCTCAGATGACAATAAAAGAGAGTATATTCTTATCCTAGAACCTCTAAAACTGAACCATAATCCTTCTTCATCTACCACCATACACCACCTGCACCAAGTTTACCTAGAACTCTATCAAATAGCTTGTTATTTTTATATGATATGACATGTGTGGGTACAACCTATACAAGTGGTGAGTATATACATACCCAGTATGAAACCCCGAAATCACTAATAATTGAATTATGTAAAGAGATTTATCTCAATACCATAACAAATAAGGAAAATAAATAATAACCTAAATATGCTCAAAGAAGTACTCAATTCATATAGTATGATCTCAGTCTCCACAACCATCCAAAATAATTATATAAGATTCTTCAAAGTTCTTGTATTACTCATGTAACATCATGTGAATCATAATAGAGGACTCATACCTCATTGATAAATTCATTTACTAATGGAGTAATAACTACAGTGGTGGATCTTCACCATATTGGAGCTCTTAGATGGGGGAGTACCAACTCAATAGATAAAGGAACCTAACCCTAGAGGTGCATGGGGGGTACCGACCTTACCTGTATATAGGATATGAGATAACCTCACCCTGATAGAGTCCCACCATTTGGGGGAGTAATAATCCCAGAACCAACATTGATGATTTCACCCAAATACTATCAATGGATAACTATCTCATCCTACCTAAAAATACACTCATAGAGTACGCTCAGAGGTGCTAATATAAGAAAAATGAGAGTATATGACATGTCCATTGAGGGTACATGACATGTAACATCAAGATAACAACTTTTTTGTGAACTACCGCTCAATATGGTGTGTGAATTACTAAATACATGACATGTAAAATTAGATAAATGATGTGCAGGGTTAGGGATTGGCACTCAGTATGTGCCTCACTACCCAATCTATGTTCTATTGGGGGTACACAAGTTATAGATCTAGGTTGCATGACGTGTAGTTTACCTATGTTCTCTGGGAATGTAATTCTTGTACACACCAAGATGGTAGTCTAGGGTCACATGAAGTATAGGCATGACCACTTAATCGTGTGATATTTAAATCAGTCTAGAAACCTTATCTCTACATCACCCATATTACACAACATGTGTTCTTCCAAACTACATAGCATGTGGTTTGGAAATTTATAGATTCTTAGCTTCTCCTTCAATACTATTAACACCATATCCTCTACAATTATCATCTAAATACCCACAAACCGCATTGACCAAGATAAATTACATGTCAAGAACCATATTCTAGCCACCCTTTGTCAGAGAATCGGGTCATGACACCTTTGTTTCTCCCACATTCCCTACTCAAAAATTGAAATTTCCAAACACCACTGACCATAATATCATTCATCTAATAATTAATTCATTCATCATTTGTCCTTCATCATCAATTTAAATCTTTTATATCATGGATCTAAGATCGATTTTTTTTAATACGATCATTATATGTCGAATGTTTGTTCATGAATCCAATATTGATGACAAATGTTAATAAAGAAGGGAGAAATCCATAAGAAACCAAAATGAATAGTCCATCATGATCATAATCACTTTATCCATTCATCGTGAGATATAAAATGAAGAAGGAATACGGTTAGATAATATTTCCAAGAATTAAAATTATGAAGTTTATAATTCCAGATAAGAATCATAAATTAACAAGGCCCTACAATGGTCAATTATAGATTAAATTCTTAGAATAATTAATCTATAATCATAATGATATCAAAATGAGGATAAATCTAGAAAATAAAAGACCTACCATATATTTTTATAAATCATTGGTGGATAATAAATCTGTGGCAATGTTGTTGGTGATCCCCATCATTTTTTTGCCAACCCACAAGTTCTGCTGAATTTATTCATCATCCTACAATTCCCCCCACAGTGGATGTCCCTCACAATTGATCTCTTAGGGTTATGTAGATAACTATATAGATTCATCATAATGAGGTTTAAATAGAGTGTTTCTAGTTTCAGATATTTAATTAGAAAATTTAATAAATCAATATATTTAATTTATTTCATCTAATATTCGCTAGTGGATGTGCATTATTTTGGGGTCCAATACGATCAAGACTATATGATGCCTGGGATAAAACTCACGTTATAGTTTTAATAACAGTCTCATTTTCCCCATTAAAGAATTAATTAAGGAAGAAATCAATTGTTTCCTAAATTAAGTGCACGTGTGAGTTAATATAATTAATATGTTTAATATATCACTATCATGGCTATATGATACCTGAAACTCTATGATGACACCACCAATAGCTCTGAAAATGTTATTTAAAATATTCAAAGGGACTATTAATAAAAACTAGATCCATAACATACATGGAGCATGTGACTAATATCCATGAAAATTTTAGATCACACTATGTGTAGTTAGTTTATATGTCGTGTACCTCATAAATATCCACAACTGATAAACACACTTATTCCCTAGGCGTTGAAGGATCAGGGTGCAGAAGAAGCACCAGTTTGGGAATAGAAAAATCAAATTTTTATGATAATCCATGATTAATCTATGATATACATGATGAATAATCATCACAAGTAACTGAATTAATATGGATATTAATTTTTAAGAACCTGAAACCAAGAAGACATGATCATTACACATATAATTTATAATTAATTTTTTAAATAAAGAATCACCTTTCATTGAATTCTTTCTTCATTATTGATGATCGATTGATGAACTATTATCATAACATTATTGCATCATTGTAATTGAGAGTAGATAAACTCTAGTGATGATCCATATGTTCTTTATAAATCTCTGATCATCACTATATAATTCTCAGGGTGATAGAACAAATGAATCTAATTCTTATAGTGATCATTATTGATCACAACCAAATATATCAAGGGGAGAAGGATATGCTCTAGTGGGGGAGGTGAATTGCTCTTCATTCTCCAGAGTGTTTTATAGGGGAGATATCTATATTTTCATAGAATCCACACTTGAACTCTTTGTGAACAATTATAGAATATGGCTACCGCATGTAAAAGATATCATATCCAGGTTTAAATAGTTCTAGGTTTTGAAAATATTAATTATATAAGGGCCCTTATTATTTCCTAATTCGAAAAATACCCCATGTCTAAATAATAATAGAATTATTGTATTTACTGGACATACGCAAAAATTATGGATAAAATAAATATTATTTTTCTTGATTACATAAATTAATATTTATTCAAATAATATTTAATATGACATTTCTCGTTGGTCCATCAAACTCAGGCCACCAATCCTTCTCAATATCTATCAAACCTTAGGTAATGACTATTTATTTAATTAAATAAATATCATTTCATTATTCGCTAATAAATAAATAAATATCATATTCACCAAATTAGTGAATAAATATTTATCATATATTCATATAACTAAATAAATAAATATTTTGTTACCTTATAAAAAAATAGAATAACTAAATATTATGCATTCATGTAATTAAATAAATAAATACCAAGTGAATAAATATTCATTAAATATTCAAATCTCACACACACATAGATTTGTGTGTGTGTGTGTGTGTATTCTATCGAATAACTAGTTATTAAATATTTGTGATCGAACAAACATGAATGATTATAAAACCACATATGAGAATAATATTTATCTAACATGTTAAATTCATATGGAATTTAACTGAGGTTTTTAATACACCTAGTTTGAAACCCTATAGGCCCCTTTTTTAGTGGCATTAGGATACATTACCTGAATTCCATGGTTAAAATCAAGCAACATGCAAAAGATCCCATAAAGAAAGAAGTTAATTTCATAATGAAATGTAACCTCCTACAAACATATAATGTGTAATTTAATCTCTTGATATTTACATCTCTAATCAAGTAGGTTGCATGATAATTTCATCAACCTATGTGATCGATGTCAATTTATTTGACATTCCATAAACAAAATTTCCTAAAATACCACCATGGACATGGAATTAATCAAATAGTTTTATTCCCTTAAAAGTTTTTGATATCTCAACTTCTATTAATAACAGAAGGGATAAATCCTTTATCTCATTATTTATTAATATAATTCCAGTCACAGTGCACCCAACACATCCTACATTTCCATGAGAACATGCCATCACAATTTTCATCAATACATCAAAGTACACAACTCATGACATGAATAAATAATAATCTTAAATTCTAAGGATCAATACATGCATCTAAAAATAGGAACATCCAATGACATAGATTTATTATTGGTCGGTCTTGTTCTCATAATATCATACACTAAAAATTACCAAGGGTGTACACCATAAGAAAGTGTCTCAAATTTCCATGAGTCTCCCCTGATAAACTTTATGATTTGTTTCTCTTGAAATGATATCATCGAGATAGAGAACTTATATTTAAGAATACTATCTTGGTACTTATAAGATATCATCATAGTGGGGACCAGATTTTTAGTTTGAGTATTCTCATCCTTTTTGTTTGTTTTATTTAATGGAGGGAAATATGAGGAATCATTCCATCCACCAATGTGATCGGCAACAAGATGATTGCACTAATGATATGTCAGACATTATGGGAGTGAGATCTAGGAACTTCATAGAAGTACTAGATTGGTTGACTCGTGCTATGAATAATAACTTGATTCATACAGAACGTCTGACTCCTCTTAATAAAAATCCAGTTTCATTCAAGTCCCTTATGTGGAAAGGGTCTCCTACATTTAGTGCATCTTCTAATCCCCTCATCACAAAATAATATAATAACTACATTAATAAGATATTCTCTGTCCTCCAATGCTCAGAAAAAGAGAAATTCAAGATTTTTTTCTATCATGTTAAAGTTTAAGCCAATTAGTGGTATACATTGATCGAGAACATGAAATCCAAAAAAAAAGAAATTGATTCCATGGAATGGGAAGGATTTAAGAAAATATTTTAAAAAAATATTTTCCCTAGACTCTCCATCTTAAAACGTATAGAAAGTTCATCAGACTAAATTAAAACGAATATGAGTATAACAAGGAGTATGAGATAAACTTCACAAGGCTTACATGATATGCCTCTTGCTTTTTCATCAACACCAAAAGTAAGTTGGCCTGTTTCTTTAGTGGGTTAAAGTTTAATCTATGAAAATATTTAGTGATTTGAGACTTTGAAAACTATGAAGAGATTATCTTTTATGACCTTAAGGTAAATATAGAGATTGGTAACTCTCAATGGTATCATGGGGTTGGAGATAAAAAGCATAAAATGGGGTTTAATTTAAGAGTGTCTACAGATAAATCTCATGGTGGAAAGAAAAATAAATTACCCGCATGTCAAAAATGAAGGAAGAATCATATCGAAAACTTTTTAAAGGAAACCAGTATATGTTTAATGTTTTGAAAAAAGGGTCATTGGGATAATAAATCTTGAAGGGATATGAATAATACCACTAATTTGATGGAAGAAAATAATTTTCAAATCAACACTCAGTCTGTGGTAAAATGTTTCAACTTCAAGGTACATGATCATTATGTGAACCAATGCCCTAAGCTAATGGTTGTCAGATAAAATCAATGACAACAACCTCTAAGGCCTAGAGAGAAAGGATGGTCATATGATACCACTACTGATAAGGTGGATCCAGACTAAAATTTCATGACAAGTATGCCATTTATTCATTCAAGAATAGAGAGAATACTTTTTTATTATGATTTTATAAATTATTTCATATCTTTCAAGTTTAGATATTTAAACACGACCTCAAAACATACGGTTTGAGCTATTTTTTAGGAAAAAAATGGAGTAGTTACTTCATCCCAAGTGTATAACTCCTCCATGATCAATTTTTGTGGATTGAACCTCCTGGAAAATCTTGTCATAGTTTCTTTAGTGGAGTTTGATGATACATTGGGAAAGGATTAGTTATCCTTATATAAATCCAACATCAATTTTTGGTAGAGGGAAATCAATCTTCACATCCCAGTCATTATTTGATTTTTTGAAAGTGTAAATAGGTGGATTAATCTTCTTCGTAATATTCAATATCATGTGTGGATATTATTGTCTTATGAGAAAGAATATATAAATCAAATTATTGAGACCAAGGAGAGAACAATGCTTTAAGACATGACCATTGTGAGGGATAACACTAATATATTCCCTAAAAAGTTGTGTGGCCTTCCTCCTAACTGAGAGGTTGAATTCTCAATCGAACTTATACTTAGATCTATTCCCATATTCAAGACTCCATACAGAATGGCCACCATTGAGTTGGTAGAACTGAAGAAGCAGTTAAAAGAGAAATGTTGGGTACAAAACCAAGTTATACATCATATTCCACCAAGGATGGTGGATCAAAAATAATATTGGATGGTAAATTCCTCCTAAAACCCATGTGATTTAGAATGGAACCCTATAAAGTCTTATGTGTTAGTCCTGGAAGACCCAGGGCTGGAGGAAATTGATCTTGACAAGTGGTATCGTAGCTATGGTGAAACTCATGTGTGATGTAGGGTGGAGTATTCCCCAAAACAATTTGGAAATGATAGTAGTTTCTAATTTTAAGCATGTGAATCCATGGTTCCTTATGTAGAAATTCTTCCTGATAAATGGTGGTCAGTCAGTGAGTCATGGTGATGAGAAAATGGTGGTGCAAGATGGTTGGATCTGATGCATTATCATTGGTGGGGAGACCCAATTGTGTGGTCTTTGATTTTAGGGGAGGATTTTTGGGTAAAAAACCAAGTCTCACATCATATTCCACCATGTATGGTGGCTCACATATAATCTTGGATGAAAAAATACTCCTAGAAACCATGGGTTTTAAGATGGAATCCCAAAAGGGATTATGTGTTGGGACTGGAAGACCTAGGGCTGGAGGAAATCAATCCTAGAAATTTGTATTAGAGCTATGGTGAATCTTAGGTGTGACGTTGCGTGGAGTATTCCCCAAACCAATTTTATAACAATAGAGGTTGATCATTTGAAGCATGTTAATACATTATGCCTTGTGTCGAAAGTTTTCCTGATAAATGGTGGTCAGGCGGTGAGTCCCGGTGATGAGAAAACGACGGTGCAAGATGGTTGGATCTGATGAATTATCATTGAAGGTGAGACCCAATTATGTGGAATTTGGTTTGAGGGGGGATTTTTGGGTAAAAAACCAAGTCCAACATTGTATTCTATCAAGGATTGTGTATCACATATTAGATTGGATGGAAAATTCCTCCTAGCACCCATGAGTTTTAGGATGGACCCCCATAAGGGTTTATGAGTTGGGCCTGAAAGACCTAGGTCTGAAGAAAATAGATCCTAACAAGAAACTGGATAAGGTTTTTATATACCCAAGTGCTTCACTATTGGGTTTGTCAGTTCTCTTCATCAAAAATAAGGATAGTTCAATGTGCCTTTGCATCGATTATTAATAACTCAAAAAAGTCATGATAAAGAAAAATTATCTCTTTCAACGGATATATGACTCATTAGATCAACTATGTGGGGCTCATTATTTATCTAAGGTGTACCTTCAGTTAGGATATCACTAATTAAATGTGAAGAAAAAATATATTCTCAAGACTATCTTTCAAATAAGGTATGGACACTATGAGTTCATAGTGATGACCTTCAGAATCACTAATACTCAAGTAATATTTATGGACTTAATGAATAGAGAGTTTAGAGATTACCTCAATAAATTTGTGATAGTTTATATAAATGATATTATGATATACTCCAAAATCATGGAGGAGCATGATGAGCATTTGAATACTATGCTAAATAGTTTTCAAAAGGAAAAAATGTATTCAAAGTATAGTAAATTTAAGTTCTATATAGAGGAAGTATCATTCTTGGAGCATGTTATCACCAATTAAAGGATATTTGGGGACCCTTATAAGAAAAAAGAAATTGGCAAGTGGATTAATACATCATAAATAAGGGAGATCCATAGTTTCCTTGGACTAGTTGGGTATTACTGATGATTTGTGAGAAACTTCTTATGATTTTCAAACCCACTAACCAAGTTGAATCGGAAGGGGGTAAAGTTTTTTTGGACTTATGAATGTGAAGAGAGCTTCAAGGAATTGATATAGAGGCTTATCATAAAACCATTCCTCATGCTTCCATCAAGTGGGGAACATTTTGCGGTATACAACGATGCTTCAAATAAGGGCTTGGGTTTATACTAATGAAGAATAATAAAGTGACATTCTATGCCTCAAGGAATTTAAATGTTCATGAGCAGAACTATCCAATGCATGATATGGATTTAGCTATAGTGATATTTGTGTTGAAAATCTCATGGAATTATCTCTATGGGGAAAAGTGTGAAATATATATGGATCATAAGAGCCTTAAATATATATTCACATGGAAAGAGATTAATATGCACCAACAAATATGGTTAGAGCTGATCAAGAACTATGACTACACAATCAACTCCTATCCTGGGTAATAAAATAAAGTGGTAGATGTTATAAGTAGAAAGGATATTACAACCTTATCAGTGATGAGAATTGATAATGATTCAATCTTCTTAGACTTGAGAAGGATAGACTTGGGGATCATAAAGAAAGGAACATCATCATTCCCTTCTCAAATGATTGTTCAAGAATCCCTTCTGGGTAAGATAAAGTATGCTCAAAGAGATGATATGGAAATACAGATGAAGGTTAAAGCTATAAGAAAAGGGAAATACTTGGAGTTAAAAATGTTGTAGAGGTGGGTTCCTAATACCCAACTTGAACGGTACTTTTTTATTATCATATCATGTATACAGTGAGTTCTGCATGTTGTATTCTTACTATAATCATGTTGATACTTCTGCATCCACTACTTACATGGTAATTTAATTACATTATTTATTGTATTAAAAAGGTTATAACAGTTCTCAGCTATAATGATAATCTCTAGATATTATGACAATAATATTAAATATATTTCCTACGGTCTCGATAAATCATACTAATAGGACACATATGATTTTTTATTATCAAGTGTTGGGGTCTCATAAGCATTGATAATTTTTCTCATGAAGTTTGCACTTGGTGATCTCAAGTATAGGACATCATAAGGAATGAACTACCAATATAAAATCCACATGTTTTGTGTTTCCTTGGTCATTCCTATCTACAAACATGTATATTGGTATCTTGACTTAATATCATTATCAATATGTATAATTTGATTATATACTTTGATGAAAGACAAAAACTATGGAATTTGTGACGTGGTGAAGTAGAGTGAATAAGGTGCATCATTGATGGTATGACATTGATTGAATGGTCGAGATAGTATTTATCACCTCTGAAAGGATGAGATGTCTTAAGCCTAGTTGACCAGGATAGTGTTACCTTTATTAAATCCATGGACAAGTTGATTAAAGGTAATTCCATCCAGTAAGGTCAATGGATAATAAATCAAGATAGGATGAGTACATGAAGTATGAATCCTCCTTTATAAGATATCATGAGATAGATATAATATTACATGGAATGTGTTCATATGAGGTTGTTATTGTTAGGAATATTAATTTATTCCATATGGGCTATTATGGGTTACTTGACTCCACTCTTGGTCTGTGAGTAGTACTTACTACTATCAAGATAAATGCCTAGAGGGTCATACACAAAGCGTATTCAAAAGCTTGGCCAATTCTAGTGAATATGATTTTAGGATATGGTGGGCTCCGCATTGGTGGTTGGGTATGTCTAAGTTTATAGGATCACAAAGGTAAAAAATAAATTCAATATTATTTGAGTTTAAAATAATAATCATTGAATTTATTTACTTATTATATTAACAAGTTATTCAATGAATATAATGAAAAATATTTTAGAATAAATATTAAATATTAAATATTCAATTTTTATTTAATATTAATGGGAGTCGAGTTGAGTTAATGGCTCATATTTTATCATGGAACATAGTTTATGTGTTACAATCATGTGATAAAATATCCACAATATTTACAGAAATTTTAAGAGTTATTTTTGTCGTTTTTTGATATATTTAAGGGGTTAATTTCCATAAGGACCTAAATATAACTCATGGAAATTATAACCAAAGTATAAAAGTATTTTTAATACCCAACGTGTGTGAGAGAATTGAATTCATGAATTTTCTCTCTTATCCTCCCCTCTCTCAAATCCTGGAGAGATAATGTGAAGGGAAGATCAAATTTTTCTCTATCCAAGTTCAAGGGTAATTATTTTGATCTCCCATGATCGTAAAGATGTTGAAGAGCCTATGAATTTATACTCTACCACCTGATTTTAATAGGTATTTGATCATTCAATCTCTTATAATGCACGTGGAAAATCTAGAGGGTTCTAGGTTTAGTTCCTTTGAGAAACAATCACCAACAACAAGAGAAAGGTGTTTCTGATTGAAATTGGACAAGGTTACCTTTTGATTTAATTTTATGTTCTTAATTTTTCGTGATTTATTAAATTTCATAGGATCCATGGATGAATTTAGTTTAGGTTATAACAAATTTGATGTTTTGACACAAATTTGGACCCAAAAATTTTAATATACAATTTTTCACACTTCAGTAAATCCCCAAAGTTCCTTTATAAAATTAATAAAGAATGAGTTTTAAGATTTAGGTCACAAATATATGTACCATTAAATCCTGAGATAAATGATTTTTTGAATGATGCACATAGCTCGACCTTCTCCATTCACCTAAAGAGTGAAAAAATGTATTGAGAACTCTGAGATCACTATTGACGGGACATTATGAGATGGAGATCACAGAATATACATCAAAATTCATGGTATGTCAATAGGTGATAGATAAAAGGAAAAGGTCTAAGGGGATGATGAAAGAATTAACCATAACTACATGGGAATGGAAATAATATAACCATGGATTTTTTTTAATGGTATTATGAAGAAATTAAGAGGAAATAATTCTATATGGATTGTGGTGGACTGTCTTACAAAGACTGCTCATTTCATTACAATTTGAGAGGACTTCTCACTCGGTCAACATGAAAATATATACATCAAATAAGTGATAAGGCTAAATGAAATACCATTATTGATTATATCTGAACAAGATATGAGATCTACCTCTAATTTTTGGAAGAGTCTTCAAAATTCCCCAAACACTAAGTTGAACATCAACACAACTTATCACCCCCAAATTGATGGTCAATCTGGGTGAACTATCCAGACACTTAAAGACATGTTGAAAGCATACTCTATGGACTTAAAAGGAGGATAGGATCAACATCTACCTATTATTGTCTAAAACCTTGATATTTTAAAAGAACACTATGTTCTGTAGCATATACAAAACACAACACCGAGGTTAAAAGAATCACAAAATATTATTATTTAAATATGATTATTATAACATAGTCATTCAATTAACAGGAATAAATAGGAATATCCACATTTTTAAATATATATGGATATAATAAATTCAAATTTATTAATTAATTCTTATGAAATAAACACTCAATTTTTAATAAAATCATTTTATTATTCAAAAACAAGTTTTCTTCAAAAAAATTATTTTCTATGATCAATTAATATAATTAATTTTTACCACTTTTAGAAAATTTATTTGATAAAATTAACTTTATTTTTAAAATCATCATATCAAAATTATCTTATGGTGTATTTTTGGGATTTTTCTGAAAAATATTGATTTTCTAGTGAATGGTGAAAAATATTGATTTTTATTGAAAACTATATTTTTGTTTCAAGCATTTACAAAGTATAATTTTGTTTTAAAATAGTTTTAAAGTAAAATTATTTATTTAATATTATAAGTAATTCAATTAATTTCTCTATAATAAATTATATGATTTAATTTAGTATAAAAACATTTTTATTCATAAAAAGACATTTTTTCTAAAAAATTATTTTTTGTTTCATTTTGTGTTTTAATCTTAAATTAATTTCTACCAATTATTACAATTGAATATTGAAAATGGATTCCATATTTGGAATAAAAAGGTCCAAATTTGGAAAATAATTCTATTTTATTTTTTCATTATAAATAATTATCATGACAAATAATTGTCACTATGGTAAGGTTAAATTTGATAATTAAGGTTAAAAATAATGTGATTAGGATTAAAAAATAAACCCATCACTTTCATTAATTTCATTGGATGAGTCGATTTATTTCATAATCTTCTAAAATTTGAAAATATGACATTTTTCCTATTTGGATATGCTTTTCACCTTTAGAATATTTAAGTGAGTGATAGACAAAAATTTAAAATTTATTCTTTTAATATCTGTAATATTTTATAATGGGGATAAATAAAACTTATGTTAAGTTATAAATAGTCATTTGAAATATATATATATATTTTTTATATTTTTAATTTATTTCTAATTTTTAGTGATGAAATAATTATATTAAATGTTTATGCAACACTGACACAACATTTACTTAATTAAAAGAAAAAAATAAATGATTTTAAAAAAATAATAAAACTAATATAATTTCACAAAATTATTGCATTACATGAATTTAATAGATAAATATAACATTAAAATAATTTGTTAAATTATTATATTCAAATTTCATATTTTCCTTGATGTATTTATAGTCAAATTAAATGAATAGTGTCAAAAATGACATTAATGATATTTTAAAATAAATAATATTTTATTCAATGATTTAAAATTCATAAAAATATTATATTTGGACAAATTAGTGGGATATTGTTGATAACATGAGACATGATACATTTATGGGGGGTTTTTTGTTTTATAGTAATATTATTTGTTCATGGTAGAAAGCATTAATATTACAGTAATTGTCAAAAGGGTTAAGAGGAGGTTAAAACTAAAAGATAAGGGTAAAAAGATAGACAAAACATATAAAAATTTTATTATATGATATAATTTTGATCCGTAATCATCTTATATTTGAATTATATTAGTCTAGAGCCATTTTAATATGAAAAATATTTTATATTAATTTAATACTTTAAGAAATTGTAAAAGTGTCCATACCTTTACTAATAAAAGGGCACCTCCTCTCCTCTTATTTTCACAATTCAAAAACCTTTTTATTTGGTGAAACCCTATCCAAATATATTACCTAAATCTATACCCACATTTTTTATTTCATAGTTTTACCAAAAATTCAATCTAGGAATGCTTTAGGTATGATCTTAAAGAGGTTGTCCGAATAAGAGGTAACGTTCTTAACTGAGCATTTTTTTTCTTCCTCCACCTCCTTCAAATATTATTAAACCATGATATTATAATAACATTAGTATCTATCATATATATATATATATATGTTATTATGTTAATGTAATAACCTACATACATATCCTCTTCCATCAAATGGGAAACTAAATCATCATTCATGTGTATGGTGGACTACCGCCTTGTGAACCGATGTAATTCATTTTTTCCATCACCACCTCTCATGGCTCGTTATAATGATGTATTTAATATATATATATATATATGTGTGTGTGTGTGTGTGTGTGTTATATTAATGACCTAATTATAATTCTATATAATTATTAAATCATATATTTTCTTACATTCTCATTCATTGAAAAATGATAATGTCATTCGTGTGTATGTGTGGACTACCACCTTCATGAAGCGATGTGATTCATGTTTTTTCACCACAACACATGACGAGTATATATATAAATTTGTTTAAATAAATAATATTGTATTTATGATATAATTACTATTATTTAAAGGTAAAATAATAATTACCTTTCTTCCATCATGATTTCCAAAAAATGTAAAATGTTACTCATGTGTAAGTAAGACCTATCGTCTCCATGATTATAAAGTAGTTCATGTTTCATAACCATCATTAATGATTAGTTTTAAAAATTATAATTGATGTATAAAAATGATAATTATTTCATGATAATTATTTTTTAGAAGATGGAATAGTGACTTCTTTTACCATAGTCAACCTACCAAAGTCATTCTTGATATACAAATAAAATATCGTCAAAACATCCAATGTAAATTTAATTAATTAATTAATTAATTAATTATGTTACGATAATAAATAAAATAAAAGGAATAATAAACTTTAATAGTGTTCTTAATCATGTAAATAATTAACATAAGTTTCTTATTCAGGAAGGAAAAGAACATATGTGACAAGTTAGACCTAAGGTAAGGTATTTTAGTCTCAATTTCCACTCTATTGAGACATATTTGGTATTATGCACCTATTATTTTTATGTGATGTATATAATATCCCTTTGAGGTATTTAACTTGAATATATATTTATTAATTAATATTAATTATTCAATCCAAGTCATTCTTTCAAGATAAATGTTTTAAAAAAAATTGATCATATTTATCTTCTGATCGGGTATATTTTTCTTCCCTGACCATATTTTTCAAAATTGTTTCAAAAAAACTATTTTTATTACTCAAATAATTTATTAAGGATATTTTAAATTACCCTTGAATTTTTACATGGTTTGAAATGAATGTTTCTAATTTTTTTCTACAAGTATCATCTTCAACTTTTTTAATGAAAATTCAAAAAGAATGTTTTTTAATGTATACAGTGTTAACAGACTTTTTTGCCATCACAACTATTTTACTCCCTTTAGATTCTTCTATAGGTTTTAAATGGTTTTATAAAGAAAACATTTTAGTGAAAACTTATTTTAAATGTTTCATTTAAATTTTGATCTATTCTTTAAAAGAAACAATTTTACAACAAATTCTACTTCTTTATGGTTATCTCTTATCTCTTGGTTAATATCATAGAAATTAGCTTTCTTTTGAAACATTCACCTTATTGTTGTCATTTGATAATAAATTTCCCTTAAATATGCATATTCTATGTATCATGGATACATTTATTACCTAAACCGTATATCATTTCTGTATACATTGTTTTACTTTTAATGTTATTTTATTAATTGAGGAATTATTGATAATTTGTATTCTTTACTTGATATGAAATTTTGTTAATAAGGCACAAGAATTGCATTGGGAATGAAGTGATGGGTGGGGCCTAAATTATATATCCCCTCGATGAATTGACGAGTATTACGAGAAAAATCAGTAATCTATCATTAAATGTTTTTTTGATGTACACCTACCCATCGATTAAACAGTCTTGCAACAAGGCTTGGACGGTATAGATGTCATGATGCCTGAAATCATGAAATAAAATATTAAGAATTTATTTAATTAAGAATTTAGTTACTATTATCCCTAAGATTACTATATTTTTGTTATCCATGGATGCATTTTTTCACTCAAGTTATTGATTAAATTTCATGAACATTCTATTATTTATCTTTCCATATTGATTATACCTTATTGATTCATGATATATTTTTTTGTATATAACTCTTATTGATCATATTAGATCACTCTTTATTTTTTTTCTTTTCCCCATGATATGAAGATATATATTATGAAAAATATAAAAGATACAAGAATGTTTTCATGTAATGTATTTTTATATTTCCAATGTAATATGGTAATCATATATGTATCTAGTATTTCAAGACTACCAAACCAATTGATCTTGTGTGGTGATAGATCCCTTGTAACTATTAAATGTAATAAATTAGAGATCATATCTTGGTTACTAGAGTTGAATTTTTCATAGTTGATATCAATATTCATGATGATTATAAGCTAACTCAGTGTGTGTCATTATTTAGTTTTGGAACCTAATAAAAGAAAGGGAATCGACACCCGTAGATGGTGTAGATATTGACCGGCTGAGAAAGCCAATACAACTAGTATTGGAACTAATCATATCATTTCTATGTTAGGGTAGATTACTCCGATTATAATGAATAAATTTTCACAAAATGAACAACATATTTTTCCACAACATGACTATCCTATTTTGGGTTGATTCATATGATAGAAGCCTCCATATTTTAGTGTAACTAATAATATATTGGTAGCTAAGAAATAAATTAAGTCACTCAAAAATATATTCCAAACAATTATATGTGATGAAAGTGAAAAAATTATTCTGGCGGTGTATTGTTTGAAAGGAGATGCGGATCAATGGTGGCCATTGATCCATAACACTAAGGAGGATAAATATATAGAAATCATGGAATGTATAAAATTGAAAGTGATTTTATTTGAGAAATACTTTCCTAAAGAATTGCAATATGGAATAGAGAGGAAGTTCCACACTTTAAAGGATAAGTAAGAAGAAAGTGTGATGGTGTATGAGGATAACTTTACAAGAATATTCGGGCATGCTTTGAACTATATAAATAATTCAAAAATCAAGATTGATCATTTCTTTGATGGGCTTAAACTGAGTCTTTGAAGGGAACTAGTTTCGCAAACAATCTCATAATATAATGATATAGTATCAAGTTTCATTAAGACAGAGAAGGAATTTTTAGGATCCTATATATTCAAGGGAAATTAAGAAAAGAAGAGTTCAAATAAACACCAATAAAAAGTGAGTAGTTCAAAGAAGAAGAAGTGAATGAATCAATTTCCATTATGTGAAAATTGTGGAAAGAAACATCCTAAAAAATTATTGATGGGATTTTTTTACAAGCATTGAGATAAGGTTCATCTAGATAATGAATATAAGGAAAAGAAATAAGTCACTACTATCAAGTGTTTCAACTATAAATAGATGGGTAATTATTAAAACTAGTTCCTCAATCATCAAGGAAACATACCATAGAAGAAGACAAGGGGAGAAGGCCAATATTATCTTATTACTACAAATGAAATTGAAAGATTAAAGTTCTTGTGCATTTGGACATAAGAATTATGTTTATAAATTATATTTTGGTTATAAGAATCATTAAACATATAATGATTGTACTGTAATAACTTTTCTTATTTCAAAGCATATGTTGAATGGTACTAATGACCTAATTGATTTAATGGTAAGGTTATATTTTATGTAAAACACATGAATAAGGGGAAAATAACCCTTCTTATGTCCCTAGTATTGAGTTAATAATGTTTAAAGAGAATATCGACCCTAAAGAAGTAAATGGGATAGTATTTTGTATCTTTAAAAATGTTTAGTGATTTGATTTATGATAAAGTTTATTGAATTTTTAGGTTTAAGTGATATAAGGAATAAGGATAGAATTAATTTTTAGTAGTTATATTTTTATTTAGTTTTTATAGTGATTCAAGTTATTAGTATGTTTTAATAGAATATGTGATCAAGGTATTCATATGTTTTTGATGTGACACTACAATCTACTTTATGTTGTGTAGTAATAAATGTTTGATCAAATATATCAAATTTTTGGGTTTTGAATTTTGTTGGAAATATTTAGGATTCTTAAGGTTAACTATTTATGAAATGGATTATGTTGAACTTTGGGGGTTATTGTTGATATTTTATAGATTAATATATTATTGGATAACTTGTGATAACCATTTTGATTTTTTAAAAATACCTAAAAATATGATGAATGGATTTTAATTCTTTTATAGATCTGATGATCCATTAAAAATTAATTTTATCACTTTGGGTAAAAAAAATCCATCTTGGATATTCCTTTCTTGTGTTAAGATAAAGTAGAAATTCATTGAAGCACAACCAAAGGATGAAATTGCACTTATAGAATAGAAATATACTGAGTAATTATATTTTCTTATTTTCTTAGTCTATATGGTAAACAAGTTCATTAACTCTAAGAAAAGGAATTTGAAATAAAAAAATCATATTATGATCATTTCTGGATAATAGATGGTCATTTCACCCATCACATATTTATGGTCTTGTGATTGTTAACGTTTTCATTACCATATTCTCTATCACTTACTATTAGTCCTTGGTTTTTAGCTTTCTCTTTCATATATATATTTTCACTTCTCACTAATGTTAACATATTTGGAAACCTAGTTTTGGGACGAACTTTGTATTTCTATTCTCCTTTTATATGAAGTTTTATTAACCCTTTCTACAATGTGGGTTTTCCATAAAATAATTTTCAAATCTCAACCTCTTGATTATAAAACACAATTTCAAATTATAAAGATGAAATTTATTGAAGATATATAGAGTGTAACACTTAGATATTCTAAAATAATACTACATTCAATAGAATATACAACACACCACATCAAGCCTAAATGAAGAAATAAATATTATTATTTAAATGTCATCATTATAACCGAGTCATTGAATTCACAAATACGAATAGGAATAACCACATAATGAAATATATATGAAGTTTATACTCAATAAAAATTTATTGATTAATTATTATGAAATAAACACTCATTTTTTATAAAATCATATTATTCTTCAAAAATTGGTTTGTTTCAAAAATGATCTTTATTACTTTCGTTGAGAAAATAATATTATTCATTTTTTTGAATATAATAAAATTTATTTGATGAAATTAACTTCATTTTGGAAATTATTATATCAAAATTAACTTAATATGATTTTTTGTGATTTTTTTGAAAGGAATTATTTTCTAGTGAATAATGAAAAATATTGATTTTTATTGAAAATTATATTTTTTTCAGGAATTTAGAAAGTATAATTTTTTTAAAATGGTTTAAAATTAAAACTAAATATTGAATATTTTTTATAATCTAATTATGTTCATTAGAATCAATTTTATGATTTAATTTAGTACAAAAAATTTTATATTTAAAAATGCATTTTTCCAAAAAACTATTTTTCATTGCGTTTTGTGTTTTAGTCTTAAATTAATTTCGTACAACTATTGAAAATTAATATTAAAAAATTAATTCCATTTTGGAATCAAGAGGTAAAAATTGAGTAAATAAGTCCCCTTTTATTTTTGATCATTATGAATAATAACCATAGTAAATAATTATCATCGTGTTAAGGATAAATTTGATAATTAAGGATAAAAATAATATGATAAGACATTAAAAATCAATCCAAAACTTGTTTTAATTTTATTGGACGAGTATACTTCGTTAATAGTCATCGTAACTTCTAAAATATGACCTTTTGTTTCCATTTGGCCATAATTTTGACCTTTATAAAATTTAAGTGAGAGGTAAAGAAAAAAATATTACTTTTCCTAGATCTATAATATTTTATAATAAGGATAAATACAACTTATGTTTGATTATAAATTGTACTTTGAAATATAAATCATTTTTTTATCATGATAATTTATTTCTTATTTTTAGGGATGAAATAATTAGCTTAAATGCTTCGCAACATCAAGACATCATTTATTTAATTAATAGAAAAATAAATTAAATGGTTTAAAAAAATACTAAAACTAATATAATTTGAAAACATTATTGTGTTCCATGAATTTTGTAGATAAATATAAAATGATAGTGATGTGTGAAAGGATTATAATCAAATTCCCTCTTTATATTAATGTATTTAAAGACAAATTAAATGAATAGTGTAAAAATGACATTAATAGTATTTTATAATAAATAATATTTTATTAAATTATTTAAATTCAGAAAAATATTATATTTAGAAAAATTAATTGTATATGGTTTAAAACATCAATCATGGTTCATTTATGGTCTGTTTGTCATTTTATAGTGACATTATTGAACCTTAAAGGGTAGAAAACTTTAATACTTTGGTGATTGTCAAATGGGTTAATAGAGGGTTAAAACTAAAAGATAAGGGTAAAAATATATCCAAAATTTGTCCAAATTTTATTGGAGGGTAATATTTGGATTCATACTCATAATATATTATAATTATATCAGTTTGGATCCATTTGAATATGAAAATTATTTTATATTAATTTAATACTTTAGTAAATTCCAAAAGTGCCCCTACCCTCACTTATAAAAGGACATTGTCTCTCCTTTTTTCTTCACACCTTTTTTTTTATTTGGACAAGACCTAACCAAATATATTAATTAAATATTTTCCCACATCTTAGATCCCTTTGTTTGATTAGAAATCTAATTTAGGAAAGCTTTAGGTATAATACTAAAGGGGTTTTCAGAAGAAAAAAAGGTATCATTCTTAACCGAGCATTTTTCTTTTATTTCTTCATCCACCTCCTTCAAATATTATTCAAAAAATTCAATATAATAACATAATTACCTCATATATACTAATATGTTATTATTTTAAGGTAATAACATACAACCATCTCATCTTCTATCTAATGGGAAATGAAACTATCTTTTGTGTCTACGGTGGACTACCGTCTCGTGAATCGATGTAATTCATTGTCCAGTACTGCCTAGTTATAATGATGGATTTAATATATATATATAGTCAATATACCGCAATCATTTTATATATATGAACCGAATATTCTCAAAACATCCGATGTGAACTTAATTGATTAAATAAATAAATATAACATGGTAATAAATAAAATAAAAGTTATAATAAACTTTAAAAATTTTGTCAATAAACTAAATAATTAATGTAAGTTTATTATTCAAGAAAATAAAGAACATATGTGACAAATCATACCTGAGGTAAGGTATTTCTATCTCAATATCCACTTCATTGAGACGTATTTGGTATTATGCACCTATTCACTTTTATATAGTGTATATAATACCCCTTTGAGAATTTTAATTTGGATATATATTTATTCATGAATATTAATGATTCAATCTAAGTTATTATTTCAACAGATGTTTAAAATAAAATATGATCTTATTTATCTTCTGATCAGGTATATTTTTCTTCCATATTTTTCAAAAAAAATTTACAAAAAACCATTTTATTACTCTTATAATTTATTAAAAAATATTTAGTTTTATGTGACTTTTTTCATTATTTGAAATAATATTTCAATTGTTTTTCTAAAAGGTACATTTTCAACTTTTGTTATAAAAAAATCATAAGCAATGTCTTTCTTAATGTATACAATGTTAATGGTATTTTCCACTATAATAACCATTTTAAACCATTTATCTTCTTCTATAAGTTTCCAATGGTTTCAAAAAGAAAAATATTTAATAAAAAGTTATTTTAAATGATTCATTTCCATTTTCATCTATTCTTTACAAGAATAGATTTAAAAAAAATACTTTTTATTGTCATCTCTCATCTCTTGATTAATCTCATGGATAATAGCATTCTTTTGAAACATTCACTTTTTTAAAATCTTTGAGAATTAAGTTTGACTTAAATATTCATATTATTTATATCACGGGTATGCTTATTTCCCAAACCGTATATCATTTCTACATATGGTGTTTTACTTTGAAATTCATTTGATTGACTGGGGAATTATTTATAATATACATTCTTTACTCGATATGAACATTTTTTAATAAGGAATATTTTTTATGAATTTAATTTGATCATTAAATATATGAGTAATGCATTGGACATGTGGGGATGGGTGGGCCCTTAAATTATATAGCATATCGATGCATCAATAGGTCTCATAATACAAATTAGTAATCTTGTAGTAAATGGGTTTCTGGTGTATACCTACTCATTGATTGAACTACCTTCACACAAGTCTTTGATGGTATATATATCATGATGTCTGGAATCATGATGTCTAATATTAAACAATTCCTTCATTGAGAATTCAGTTACTATTATCCATGAGATTACCGCATTGATATTATCTATGGATGTATTTCGTGATAAATTTATTGATTAAATGACATGTGTTTTTGGTTATTTAACTCATAATATTGATTATACCTTATTGATTCATGATAAATTTTTATTATAAGTGACTCTTATTGAGAATCTAAGCTCGCCATTTATTTATTTTTATTTCCCCAGGAGATGAAAAAGGATATTATGAATAATATCAAACATAAAAGAATGTTTTCATTTTATGTATATTATATTTCCAATGTAATATGAAAATAATGTATGTATCTAGTTTTTCAAGACTTCTAAATTGATCAATCATATGTACTGAGATCCCTTGTAACTATTTCATGAGATTTATGAAAAAGGAAAATCTAAGTTTCAGGTACCTCGACCCCTTTGATATTCTCGATCACATCGAAGCTATGTTCTATCTAATAACACTCTTACCAACTCTTTCTCAAGTACATTATGTATTCTTCATATCCCTCTTGAGGAAATAAATACCGAGTATCTCATATGTAGTGAATTCAGAGGCAGTACAACAAGAAAATGATCTCACTTATGAGGAGATATCAGTGTAGATCTTGGACCATAGAGATAAATTTTACACAATAAGATAGTTCACATAGTCAAAGTACTATGGAAAAATTGTAAGTACAAGGAGGAAACATAGGATCCATATGAAGCCATGAAGTATAAATACTCTCATGCCACATGATAAAATTAACTAATATTTATTATATTAATTAAAACATTACATATAGAGAATAAAAATGTCCATAAGAATTAAAAATATTACAATAAGATAAAAATAGAAAACAAGACAAATAAAATATGAAAAATTGGATATGCTCGATTCACCAGAATAACTATACTCTCAAACAGTACTATAAAAATGAGGCAAAATATTAGTAATATAATATTCATCTTGAAGGTAAAAATATATATAACCTTTATAGAAAATATAAGTGAATAAAGGTTTAATGAAATATGATGAATATATAGGAAGTGGGGAACTCATATGACCATTACAAATCTGACCATTGAAATAGTAACTTGGTCATTGGAATAGTAACATGACTGTTAAGAATAGTAACCAGACCATTGAAATGGTATCTTTACCTATGTAAGTTTAAAATAATATTTAGTTATCTTTTAAAATGAAAATATGACATATTTATATCAAGATACAAGTAAATAAGTGTTTTAAAAATGATAAAATAAGTGTTAGTACTTTTGTAAAACATATATGTTTTATTTGAAATTTTATAAAAAATATAATGATTTAAAATAAATTTTATTTTCATAAAATGGGTTTATAAATTAATATTATGTCGTATTATAATGATAATAAATGTGGATTTTATTTAAAAAATAATTTTCTTGTATATAGAACATTATTTTCATAAAATGGATATCATTTTCCTAATCTAAACATAAAAAATGATTAGGGTGAATTTTTGAAATTTTTATAAAATGGTTGAATTTTTTATGAATAATAAAATACAAAAAATTCAATATTGAATGTTATAATCTAAATACATGAATTTTTTAGTAAAAATTAATGTAAGTACCTGTTAGTTCGAACCCATATGCACCATTTAATTTATATAGTCAAAAGAATCGATATATATATATATATTGGAATGTTATATTGATAATGGAATATCTATCATCTATAATCTTCTCTTCTCCTCTTATTCTAAAAAAAGCGAAATCATTTTCCATATTATGTTAGTTCATCTCCTTCATGGATGATGATTTTTTTTTCCATTATCGCCTTCAAGGATGATAATAAAAAATATTATTATGGTTAAATAAGATGTTAATAAGTATATTATAACTTATTTCATGTATTGGAATGGATATATAGACATATTATTAAATAAAATGAAACTAGTTTGTGATTATTAGTAAAATTTCTTAAATAAACGAACCGTATAACGTTAACATTTTTACTAAGTGAATCATCTCTATATAGAAGCACAAAAGGATATTTGGGACCATTACAATTTATAAAAGTAAATGAATATCATTTAATTTCACTTATAGAGTTGTATTGTCATTTGATAAGAACTTTCATAATTATACAAAAGTGATTCAACCATGGAACCATGAAATAGATTCCCTCGGAAAAGAAAAATGAAACTTTATATCTCTTTTTTTAATAGTTTGAGGTTCAATCCCTCCTTATTGAACATAAAAAATAAATCTTCTTTTGAGAACTGGGAAAAGTGTAAACTAATTACAAGCACATATTCAAAAATCAAAAAAGAATCATTACCCAATGGAATTAATTATAGTGTCTCAGTGTTTGTCCTATAAACTTTGGAATATTTTCAAAGAATATTTCCAAAGCTAGGTGCTTAGTTGGCATGGGGTTTCAGGGCCTGTAGAGCCTCGATGTGATGAATTTAAAAATATTAAATATATTTTATCATGCTTGCGATGTTCTTTGGTAACATGGGATAACTCCCAAGAAGAGTCTCGGATTGGAATTTTAAGACTGTGGTTGACTTCAGAACATCATGTTTACCCTAAGAGTGATATAGACTTTGTTAGCACCGAGTGTGGTTTCAGAGGTGAGTTGTAAGTGGGGTGTTAAATGAAGGGTATTGTTTTAATAAAATTAAAACAATATCCCTTACCTCCCTCCCCCTTGGTGAGATGCATGATAGGAGATCCCCCATTTCCCCTATTGAAGCAATGGTCGACTTGAGGACTAAATCAAATAATTGAAGCATCTCTGATCTCTGATCTTGACTGTGATCACTCCTAAATCATGGTGCAACAACTTTAGAAAATGGATCTGACCCCAAAGCTTTGGATTTTCACTATGAGGTATGTGGTTTTTAGTTTTGAGTGAAGATACCCTTTTTATGCATCGTTTTAAGGTTGTAGAACCCTTAGATTCTTGGTAGGGACCCCTCAAGGATTGATCTGTGTGTTTTGGGGAAAACATGGGTGATTTGGGTGGATCATAGGGAAATTTCATATAGATTTCCTATCTACACAGCATGTAGTGCAGTGGATCATGTAGTGTGTTCTTTCCATGTAGGGAAGATGAGTTTTGGGGACTACACACCCTGTACTGAGGTTATACATCATGTAGTGAACCCATGTTGTTTGGTTACGGTACATGGCTAGGGTAATTATGTTAACTTACATGGGTGTGTGGACGTACATGACTAGAGTACACAGGAATGGGGTGATGGACATGGACACGAGAAGATGACATGTCTAGGGAGCCGTGTGGCTAGGACACATCGTGTAACAAGGGGCACATGCAATGTGTGAGACACAACTGGCGATCCGTGTGAAGGGAAGACATGGTCGGGGCCCGAGTGGGGTGAGACATGTCATGTACCTTTGATACACACTATGTAATCCCACATTACCATCCAATCCATGCATTCATCTAATATGTTCGGGTGTTTAGGTGGGGTCCCATGCTATGTATACCCCCTTAAACTTTATGTAGTCGCCTCTTGGAGGAGTTTCTACCTAGCATATCTCTTTCTCTAAGGCTCAGATTCAGGCTGTGGGTAGCCTATCCTGAGTAGTTTTATACTTATAATGCGATAGTGGCAAGGTTTTGGTCCTAGGATATGTGAGGTGAGGCGATGTTTTGGGTCTCTTGGGTTAGTGATGCTTAGACCGGCAGTGGTTGAGTGAGTTCCCTTAGTATATCCCTATGAGGGTAGTGTGGAATTATGTCCTCGGTATGAGATTGTGATCCCATCAATAGGATAACCTTGGATAGATTTGTCGTATCCCTCTAAAGGGGATTGGGTTGGACCATATATCGTATTTTTTAGGGGTTTTATCCCTCGTGAGAGGAAATAGTGAGATCCTCTAGCATATCTTTTCCCTAGATCGGGTTCTTGGAATTGTCCTGACCAATGCTACAAGGGAAATGATCCCCTATCTAGTAGGACAACCTAGTAGGGTTTGTGGAATCACTGGTGGTATGATCCCCTACATAGTAGGAAAAGTTATTAGGGTTGTGATATCATTAAATAAATGATCCCCTACTTAGTATTCAGTATTATGTAGGGTTGTGGAATCATCGTCTTTAAGATCCACTACTTCACAAGTTGTACCAAGTAGGGTTTTGTGGAATCGTCATGACCAACACTACACAGGAAACAATCCCCTATCTGAGTGATGCGATATTTGGGATTTCAGATTGGGTTTTGGGGTCCCCCAATGGATCTTGGGTGTAATACCCTTTCTGAGAGGTCTTGAGTTACTATTTTGGGTTGTGGTGTCTCCTAGTTGATCATGGGTGTGATCCTCTTTCTAAGGATGTTTGGTCTTCAGTGTTCCATATTGGGTTTTTTGTTTTCCCCAACACATCCTTGGAGGGATCTTATTTCGAAGTAATGAGGCCTTTTCATGCTTATATTAGGGTTTCTTGTGTCCCCCTTCAGATATGGGTGAGATCCCCTATCTGAGTATCGATATCCGTTGAGTGTCAATGTGACTCTAGTGGCAAGATCCGATGAGAATGACCAATCAAATGCATTCCCTTTGGATGGTGGTTATGTTCCCTTGGGAGTATTTGTGGTGTTTTCACATGTCTGGGTTGACACCCCTTATGGAATGAGCTGAATAGTCACGTATTGTCGAGGAAGGTTTGGGATGGAGTTTCTCTCTTGATTGGATTCCCTATGGCTAAGTCGAGCAAACTATTGCCTTTCAGTTTCTCCCTTACCCTTTGGGGTTTTGGGGTGCCTAATGAGTACTATTATACTCATCCCTGCATGGGCTTTTCCCACACATGTTGTGTCTTATAAAGACCATAAGCCTTTCAATAGAGTCCCAGGAAGACCTGGATCATGCGGAGATTAGTGAGCTATAGAGTCCCAGAAAGACCCAGAGTAGGCAGAGCTTAGTGAGCTAGACTAACTGGGGTGTTTACTAAATCTTTTTTGAGGATATTTCTAGCGAGTTCATTTGGCAGTGATCCCCTCCATCTGAGAAGGTTGTTCATTTTTTCATTTTTCTTTTAGTGGGCCTATATTTTCCCTTTTTTTACTTCAGTTGCACTCTAGTTTGGGATATATTTATGCATTCATTTATTTTCAGTTTATATATTTATGCATTGTTTCATGGATATGTATGTGGATGGGTTTGTATAGGTACATTCAGCAAAGTTCTTCCATCTGTGTGATATGCCTACTTGGCATTAGTCGCCAGCCCCTGGCCTATTGGGTGTGGGTTTGCGGAGTAGCGGCCAGGGCCCCGTCGGGTCTGGTCATGGAAGAGTGGTATCAGATAGGGTTATGTAATGACCCGAAATTTTGAATAAATTTTGTTTCCTAAACTTTGTGTGTTATTTTATTTTATACTAAACAAAAATATGTCATTTAATAAAATGAGTATAATTAAAATAATACCGTTGGGTTTCGATTGTTATATGACCATTGGTTAATATGACCGTTGGAAACTAAATGTTGCGATTATTGTCTATAAATACAAGTGATCTTGATTAATTAATATAGAAAGAAGATTTGATACCCCCATCCAGTAGTCTCAGGCCGATCGAAGCCCATCTGACGGAGCTCAGGAAAGAGGTAGCACCTTTTTGCTTTTCTCTAGACCAAACCCAAGCCGAACTTCATAGTTTGAAGCTAGAACGGAATCACCTTCGCGAGAAGTTCAAACTGATAGAAATCACTACTCGGGAAATGTTGGTTGAGCCACCCTAAGATTCTATCACCCCAACAGACCATACTCTTAGGTCCTATTCTGGTGTTATAAGGGGCTATGTAACAAGACCGTAACTGCCTTGTGTAATCCTTTGATTTAAATAGAAAATTGTGATTTCATCTTATGGTGAAGTTTGTGAATTTTCAAATGTCTGGATAAATATAGTATTCAAATTATTGATGAATTTTAGAAAAGGGATATTTTAAAAACATTTATGTAAACCTTAAATAATTAATAATGTGTAATTATTTTTAAAAAATGGTCTTCTACAGTTATGTTCAGTAAGAAATTTAGAGTCTAATAAGATCAACTTAATTTTTGGTGAATAGTAAATTATAAATAGTGATTTTATGCTTAGGATTTGTAATGTGACCAAATGGATTAGCAATCTCACTTAAAAAAATTATTATTATAATTTAGGCACCTTGATTAAGTAATGTGATTCAATAAAATAAGTAAATAACTATTTCAGAAATTATTAGTTAAGTATTAGTTTTTTCAGGTGAATAGTATTTTTTATTTAAAAATTAAATTAAAAATATTTATAAAATTACTTTTATAAAATGGAGTTCATTTTTTAATTCAGAGCATTGATATTATGTTAAGGTGAAATTTTGGGATTTTTCTGAAAAAGTTGATTTTTAGTGAATAGTGAATTTCTAGTTTAGAGTTTCGGGTGTTTAATGACATCATTAAGGATGTAATAATTATGTAATAATTCTGGTAGAATTATGAATAGTAATATAAGGTATGAGGTGTCCGAAGTGGCCAATACCATGATAAAATACCATGGGAAAGCCTATGGTTTTGACAATACCACCAATGAGGTGTCCCTTGGCCATTAATGCCTTGTCCCCTCACTTCCCCTATAAATACCAAGCCATTCTCTCATCCTTTCAATTAAAAAATCCTCCTCAACGAATTTCTGGTCTCCTTACCTCCCAAGGAGTCATCCCAAGGTTCCCTCAATCCTCCCAAGGTCCCAAACTTCACGATTTCAAAGTTACTCTTCAAGGTAAGGGATTCTTTCACTCTTCCCATTTTCAAAGTTCTACTTTCATGTCAAGTCTTTCAAGTTCCTTTTTTCCATGTTGGGGTATGATCTATATATTCATCATACTGTACTTTTATTTTCACATTATGAGAGACCCCATTTAATCTCATCAATTCATTTTTGTATGTTTTAAGTGACGCTGTTAGGCTGCTGAATTCTTCATAAGAGAAATCTTATTCTTGTCTTCCTTTCAAGTTTTTCATTTCATATGTTATGTCCTTCAAATTTCATTACCATGTTCTTATATCTTTTATATTTTGTCCCTCTATTATTTTATGGATCATTTATGATTGGGTGACCCATGAACCCTCTCTTTTCAATGTTTTCTAAAACCCTGCAACATAGCCGTTATGCTGTTGAATTTTCGTCTCAAAATGTCTCTCTCTTTTTTCTAATTTTTTTTATTTTATTAAGTGAATACTTAAAACCGTTCGTTCTATAGGGGTATTCACATATATATTAAAATTTTCTATTTTAAATTTTGGGATTTACATACATGAGACCCTCTTTCCTTTTCTGTGGGTTTAAAGTGACATAATGATCACATCTTTAAAGCAGTTTTTAAAATGTTATGACTATGAAATGAAACCCATTTCTTTTATGCTATATGGGTTGTTTATGAAATTATTTATGATGATATATATGGATCACATGATAATAAATACAAATTAAGGGTGCACCCTGATAGCGATCCAATTCATTGGGTAAAGACTTAATCTCTAGAGATGACCATTTTAACGATACCTTGGTGAATAGTCATGGTATTTTTTTTATGAAACCTTGGGGATGGACCTTAGTGATATGGAAATGATTGTCTAAGTTAAATTTTGTAGCCACATATTCAAGTTATGAAACATGTTATTTTTATTATGATATGCCTCATGATCTCTTTCTCAAGCCTTAAAGTTATTTATCATGACTTTATTGATGTATCTCAAGTTCACATGTAAAATGTTTCCCTTGTTTTCCTTACTGGTCCTTATGATCACCCTTTACTTTGATGTATGTTCCCAAGTTATGATATGTAGTAATGAACTTAGGATGAACAAATGAAGAAGCCTTTCAAGTTTTTAAGAAGAATTTTTTTTATGTTGTCATGTATTAAGTTCCTGGTTTCCAAGACACTAAACCTTAAAGATCCTCGGTTTTGTATAATGTAATGAAAGTTTATGTGATAAAAAGGCGAGATTATATAGTTGGTATCAAATTATGGTTTAGTTATTTGTGGAAATAAGGATTTGAAAACATTACAAGGTTTCTTAATGAAAATATTAAATATAGGAAAACATCCTAGTATTTTGGTGAAGTATTGAGTAAGTGGTTTCGAAACAAATAAATCCATGTCTGGATAAAAACAAGTATATGTGGCTCTGTCACAGATGTAACTAGGAGTGAAAACTCTAACAATGTGTTTCCGGCTTGACCCATGGTAACCTGGTGCATGACAATGGGCCTTGCTGCACTATTGGTTTGACACTCCCGGGGGATATGCTTTGGTAAATTCATAAGATTAGTATGAACAATTAATAAAGGAACAAATATAAAATAAAATAAAGATTCACATAAGAATATATGATCATGGATAACCTATATTGGAACCTAGGGGATCACAAGTTAGGATATACTTTTCTTCTACAAGTTTATCCTTCTATGCTTAAAGTTTCCTTTTTATGATTATTGGCTAAGTATTTAAGCCCCATAATTATACTTTATTTTCTTAGTTAATGGTGGGAAATAGAAGAACATGTCCCAACAACCAATGTGATAGGAAATGTGATGATTTCCCTATTAATATGAAAGAGACGATGAGAGATAAAGTTGAATATATTGTGATTATGCCAAACCAGCTATCAAAAATCACAATTAATAATCAGTACCTAGTTGAATGCCCAAATTCATCCAGGAAGAGGAAGATGAAGTCACAAGGATATTCATCTGATAAAGGTGATAAGGGAAAGAAGACCCAATTTCCTTTGTTCAAAAAGTGTGGAAAGAGGCACCAAGAAAAATTTCACAAAAGAACTGGGAGATGTTTTAAGTGTGGGATGATAGGGCATAAAGTATCCAATTTCATTAAAAAAATGGATAATGTGACGAATGGAGATAAGGTTCAATCTAATGTACCTTATACTATTCAATTTTGTAAATTTGGATAAGTTGGACATTATCCAAGTCAATGATCTCTTGGAAGGGATGAGAAACATGATGAGCATCAATAATCTTCAAGGAAAAGGGAACAATGCAAGTCCTATGCTGAGATGGATCATGATGACTGAAGTACATGTAACTTCTTCGCAATAATTGTCTATGTCATGTTGTATTTTAGTTCGTGATCTATGAGCATATCTTTAATGTTTTCTAAGAACATCGAGTCACTACCTAATATGGTTTTATATCATTAAAGAAAACATCTATTGTTATGTATCACATGTTGATGTTGTGAAGCTATTCTTCTTTAAAAAAATGATTAGGGGATTACAAGATGAATATTATTTTGGAATACGTTCACTAATTTGGGAACCCTATATGATCAAGGTAAATAGATTACTGTGGTATTTTCTTTGAGAAGTAAAGTTTGACTTATATTTTTAAGAATAAATGAATTTAAGGTGAACTTATGGTAATTTTGGTTACTTATGGAAATGATTAACCTATCTTGGGGAAAATGTGATTAGGATAGTTACTTTTGTTATAAGATGTTAGGAGTGGTTGATGTTATTTGGATATGAATGATAAATTTTATCTTGGAAGACTATGTTATCAAATACTTATTATATTTGGGTTTCAATCTTAGTTTGGTTTATTTTGAATAATTTTAAGGACATTTATTTATGGAATGGTCTATGATGAACTTTGGGTAGTACCATGGAATTTTGAAGATTAAAAGTAGTTTCCCTTCCTATGGGGTTCTTTCCTTTTGAAGAGTTGTTTTATCTTACCCTTTCTATTTTTGGGATAATGTTTAAAGATAGAAGAAATAGATAGTTAATATTTTGTGGATTATGTGATTCTCTAGAAGTTTTCTAGAAGTTGATTCTAGTGATTTAGGTACAAAAAACAAAATTCAACTTGAAAACTCATTATTTGGAGGAAAATATGAGTTTTCAGTGGAATTTATTAAAAATGGAAACTATACATGTTATGAAAGTAAGTATGTTTCATTATTTTCTTAGTCTATAAAGAAACTTAATATTTTTTAACTCTAGGGAAAGGATATTGAAACAAAATATAATAATAATAATAATAATAAATTACTATCCTAGTAATTTTTTCAGATAAATCAAATGGTCCCTTAAATCCTCTCATATTTATGGCTCTATAGTTACAAATTTTCCCCTAATCATGTTTTCTATCACTCTCCATCAGAACTTGAACCTTTGTTTTTCTTCCATATCAATGTTTTCCTACATGGAATCCTAGTATGGGTTAACTCAGGTGACCTTTGTACTTCCCTTTCTTTCTTTTAAAGTAATAGTTTTAGTGACTCTTTTTCAGATGTGAGACTTTCAACGAAACTTCCAAGCCCAATTTTAAAATTGTGAGGATGAAATTTATTAAGGGGGGAAGATTGTAACGACCCGAAATTTCAAATAAATTTTGTTTCCTAAACTTTGTGTGTTATTTTATTTTATACTCAACAAAAATATTTCATTTAATAAAATGAGTATAATTAAAATAAGGCCATTGGGTTCCGAATGTTATTTGATCGTTGGTCAATATGACCGTTGGAAACTAAATGTTGCGATTATTGTCTATAAATACAAGTGATCTTGATTAATTAATATAGAATGAAGATTTGATGCCCCCATCCAGTAGTCTCAGGCTGATCGAAGCCCATATGACGGAGATCGGGAAGGAGGTAGCACCTTTGGGCTTCGCTCTTTACCAAACCCAAACCGAACTTCATCGTGTGAAGTTGGAATGGGATCGCCTTTGCGATAAGTTCAAACTGATATAAATCACTACTCAGGCAATTTTGGTCGATCCACCCCAAGATTGTATCACCCTAGCACACCATACTATTAGGTCCTATGCTGGTGTTATAAGGGGCTATGTAACGAGACCGTAAATGCCTTGTGTAATCCTTTGATTTAAATAAAAATTGTGATTTCTTCTTATGGTGAAGTTTGTGAATTTTCAAATGTCTAGATAAATATAGTATGCATATTATTGATAAATTTTAGAGAAAGGATATTTTAAAAATATTTATTTAAACCTTAAATAATTAATATTTTCTAATGATTTTCAAAAAATGGTCTTCTACATTTATGTTCAGTAATAAATTTAGAGTCTAATAAGATCAACTTAATTTTTGTTGAATAGTAAATTATGAATAGTAATTTTTCTCTTAGGATTAGTAATGTAACCAAATGGATTATTAATCTCACTTAAAGAAAGTATTAATATAATTTAGGCACCTTGATTAAGTAACGTGATTCAATAAAATAGGTAAATAACTGTTTCGGAAATTATTAGTTAAGTATTAGTTTTTTCGAGTGAATAGTGTTTTTTATTTAAAAATTAATTTAATAATATTTATAAAATTATTTTTATAAAATGGAGTTCATTTTTTAATTCAGAGCATCGATATTATGTTGAGGTGAATCTTTGGGATTTTTCTGAAAAAGTTGAATTTTCGGTGAATAGTGAATTTCCAGTTTAGAGTTTTGGGTGTTTAATGACATCATTAAGGATGTAATAATTATGTAATAATTCTGGTATACTTATGAATAGTAAGATAAGGTATGAGGTGTCCCAAGTGTCCAATAAAATGGGCAGATACCATGGGAAAGCCCATGGTTTTGACAATACCAACAATGAGGTGCCCCTTGGCCATTAATGCCTTGTCCCCTCACTTCCCCTATAAATACCAAGCCATTCTCTCATCATTTCCATTCCAAAATCCTCCTCAACGAATTTATAATCTCCTTACCTCCCAAGGAGTCCTCCCAATGTTCCCTCAAGCCTCCCAAGGTCCCAAACTTCAAGATGTCGAAGTTACTCTTCATGGTAAGGGATTCTTTCACTCTTCCCATTTTCAAAGTTCTACTTTCATGTCAAGTATTTCAAGTTCCTTTTTTCCATGTTGGGGTATTATATATATCCTTTTATGTTCACATGATGAGAGAACCTATTTAATCTCATCAATTCATTTTTTTATGTTTTAATTGACGCTGTTAGGCTGCCGAATTCTTCATAAAATAAATCATATTCTTGTCTTCCTTTCAAGTTTTTCATTTCATATGGAATGTCCTTTAAATTTGATTACCATGTTCGTATATCCTTTATATTCTGTCCCTATACTATTCTATGTATCATTTATGAGTGGGTGAACCATGTCCCCTCTCTTTTCAATGTTTTCTAAAACCCTGCAACATAGTCATTATGCCACCGAATTTTCATCTCAAATTGTCTCTCTCTTTTTCTCAAATTATTTTATTTTATTAAGTGAATACTCAAAACTCTTTATTCTATAGGGGTATTCACATATATATCAAAATGTTCTATTTTAAATTCTGGGATTTACATACATGAGACCCAATTTCCTTTTCTGTAGTTTTAAAGTGACATAAAGATCACGTCTTTAAAGCAGTTTTTAAAATGTTATGACTATGAAATGAAACCCTTTTATTTTATGCTATATGGGTTGTTTATGAAATTATTGATGATGATATATGTGTATCACATGATAATAAAGAAAAATTAAGGGTTTTCCCTGATAGCGCTCCAATTCATTGGGTAAAGACTTAATATCTAGAGATGACCATTTTAACGATACCTTGGTGAATAACCATGGTAATTTTTTTATGACACCTTGGGGATGGACCTTGGTGATACAGAAATGATTGTATAAGTTAAATGTTGTAGTTACATCTTCAAGTTATGAAACACGTTATTTTTATTATGATATGTCTCATGATCTCTTTCTCAAGCCTTAAATTTATTTTTCATGACTTTATTGATGTGTCTCAATTTCACATGTAAAATGTTTCCCTTGTTTTCCTTACTGGGTCTTCTACTCACCCTTTCCTTTGATGTATGTTCCCAGGTTATGAGATGCAGTAATGAACTTAGGATGAACCAATGAAGAAGCATTTCAAGTGTTTAAGAATAATTTTTTTAAGTTGTTATGTATTAAGTTCCTGGTTTCCAAGACACTAAACCTTTAAGATCCTCGATTTTGTATAGTGTGATGAAAGTTTATGTGATAAAAAGGTGGGATGACATAGGTTCCACTTTGGTATTGTAGTTTTGTGAGCTTGGTTTGGGTTTCATAACGACAATGTTTGGATGTTTAGAGTTTGGCGCTCAGACAAAAGGTTTCAGTGTTAGTGTGGAAACTGACTTATCCATTCAATGGGACTCTGATAACCTACTTTTCGAATTTGTATATTAGGACATTGGTCACTGGGAAATAATGGTACATGAATCATATAGGATTGGGTTTTGGTTTTTCATTTTCCTTATTGAGTTAGCTCCCCAGATATACTCTTTGACATGGAGAAACCAGAATCTATTTCAAAATGCCTTCGTGATGACAGCTAGATAGGGTTCCACGGTGGGATTGTGGTGAAAATCCACCCCATGATGAGGATTCAATTCAGGGAAAAAGTTCAATGGATGGACCTTCAGTTGGTCTTCTAGTTGAGCCACCACCCATTGAGCATAAGGTTGTTCTTGAAGTGTAGGCCAAGGATATTCATAGGTTGAGTGAACTGAATGAGTTCTTGAGGCAGTGAACTCTGAGGAATAGGGTTGATCCAAACCCCCAGGAAACTGATGACTAGATTGAGGTATTCATGCATATTTTTCTCCTTGTGAGGACACTTCCCGATCAGATTTTGGTCTTAGTGGTGAGCCTTCTATAGGGTTCAGCCGATCAATGGTCGAGTCTAGGGATTCAGACCCATGATGAGGAGATGATCTATTGGGAAGAGTTTGAGCATCTCTTTAGGGAGGATTTCTATCCGACCGTGGTGAGGTCGGTGTGTATTCATGAGCTTCTATAGCTTCGGCAAGATATCATGATTGTGGAAGAGTTCTCAGCGTGGTTCACAGATCTATCATGATACTCAGTGAATATGATTCAAGATCCATTTTTCAGTGCACATAACTTCAAGAAGGGATTATGATGGGATATCATGGAGTTAGTGGTGTCATTGCGCATTCCCACCTTTGCTGGAGTGCTTGAGTGGGCCTTCCTGGTGGAGAGATTTCTGGCTAAGTAGACTCCAACCATTGGTGTTGGGCACACAAGAGTTGAGAACTTGATAGGTCGTATCTGATGGTAGGCTTAGAGATTTGGGAAAACACAATGCTTCATGAGGAAATCCCAGGGTATAGGTAATGATCCTTAGGTATTCCAGGTTGGTTTTGGTCAGCCTCCGAAGAGGGGGTGTTAAGCTTGTGATGGATGGGGACATCATGCAATAGATTGTCTGATCCTTCATGCTACTAAGAGGGAGATGGTTGTTATATTGCCTTGGTAGAGGAAATATTTTGAGAAGTGGGAGGTGGAAGATGGTATGAGTTGCCACCACCACCCCAGGTGGTCCACGCCAGGCTCAGGGATCTAGAGGACGGGGGCATGGATAGCTACAGGCCAGAGAGTCCTTTGACCCAGAGGCTCTTAAAAGGGATAGCGGTACACTCTATGTCCTTTCTACTTTATATAGTAGTTTTGGTATACGATGTTATGAGGTACTATTTTCTTTCTTCTCCTTGATCGGGGTTTGTTTAGGGTGATGTGGGGCATCAATAAGACCATGTGTCAGTTTTTTTCGGTGTAACTTCAAATTCTTAAGGAAGAGGGATCCTTCCCCCATCGAGATGAACTTTTATGAAGTGAACAAAACTATGCAGGTGAGTCAGTGTCGCCCAAATAAGATAGTGTTGAGGTGTGTTGGTTGAGTCCCTCTGATTTGTGTATTCGTGGTGAGGTTTTGTGTTGGAGGTTTGTGAAGAGGGCCTGATAAGACCCAGTTAATGCACTTAGGAATCATTGTTCTGTTTGCTGGTACCCTCACCTATTCGGCATTAGTTTTTTATGGGAGACTCTTGAGGAGGGTTTGGTGTGGTTTTTCATGGCATCAGATTCATAGGAATTATGGATTATTTACCCAATACGATGCATTTTTGAGATAAGATACAAAACCATATGAGCGAATCAGTGGTGCCCAAAGCGGATAATATTGAGCTACAGTGGATGATTTCCTTTGACACATGTGTTCAGAATAGGGATTCATTAGTATCTACATCAAGTAAGTGAGGTGGTGTACTGCTAAACACTATAACTGTAGATGGACTATGGTGCCTGGTGATTTTATACCTTTTGCAGTTGATGAGACATGTTTCTATTGTTGTATGATTTTGACCTGGTTGAAGCTAGATGTGAGAGTGGATTGGCCTTGGTGGTTCATTTAAGTACATGCATGTAAGTAGTACGAGAACCCTTTGTGGACCTTGTGGTGGTCATGGTGAGCTTACTATCATGGGAGTACTAGTTTAGAGATCATTTTCTTTCCCTTATGCCTAGGTTGTCATTTTTTGAGGATGAAAAGCCTTAAGATGGGGAGGATGTAATGACTTTGGGTTTGTCCTATAAGACATTGGAATATTTTCTAAGAGTATTTTCAAATCCAGACACTCTGTCAACATGGGGTTCTAGGGCCCAGAGATCCATGTCACGGTGATTTTAAAAAAATTAAATATATTTTATGATGCACGTGATGTTTCTTTGAAAAAATGAAATAACTCATGAGAACAGTCTCATATTATAATTCTGAGATCGTGGTTGAGTTCAAAACATCATTTTTACCCTAGGAGGGACATAAACTTGTTCAATGCTTGGGGTTGGGTTGGAGGTGAGTTCATGGAAGGGTGTTAAATAGAGGATATTATTTTAATAAAATAAAAACAATATCCATTACCTCCCTCCCCCTAGGTTATACTTATGATAGGAGATCCACCCCCCTTTCCCTATTGGAGAGACTGATGATCTTAGGAACAAATCAACGAAGACAAGCACCACCGATCTCTGATCTTGACAATAATCACTCCCAGATCATGGTACAATGACTCCAAAGCATAAATATAACCTGAAGCTTCGGTTTTTTTCCATAGGGTAGAAAGTTTTGAGTTTTAAGTCTTGATCCCCATAGTTATGAATCCTTTTTAGGTTGTTTATCCCTTAAAACGCTTGATAGAGGCCCCTTGGGGGTCGAGATGTGTGTTTTAGGAAAAACATGAGCAATTCAGGGGGCTTGTAGGGAAATTTCCAACAGATTTTCCATTTTCATGGTGTGTAGTGAAGTGGAGAAAATTGTGTGTTCTTTACATTTGAGGAAAAAGAGTTTTGGGGACTAATGTCATGTACCAGGGTTACCTGCCATGTAGTGAACCCAGGTCATGTGGCTACAGAAGATGGCTAGGGTATCCGTGAGAACGTACACGACCGTGTGGACATACACGGCTAGAGTACATGGGCACGAGGTGTCGGACATGAACACAAGAAAATTACATGGCCTGAGAGCCGTTTGGCTGGGACACATACTAAGGGGTATGCTCCATGTGTGAGACATGACTGGCAAGCCATGGGAAGGGAAGACAGGGGTGGGGACTGAATGGGGAAAGACACTTCGTGTAATCCCACATGCTTATCCAAGCTATGTATTCAAAGGAAATATCCAGGTGTTTAGGTGGGGTCACACATCGTGTAGACCCCCTTCCATGCTGTGTAGTCTCCTCTTAGACTGACTGAATGGCCCGAAGGCCAAAATTTATATTGATTTTTGGATAAGCCCCGTTTTAAGAGTTTCTTCATATTGTATCTCCTTTGGCGCTCAAATTTAGGCAAAAAATAACCTATCCTGATAAATTTTCCATGTAGAATGTGATGGTGGCCACGGTTTGGGCCTAGGAGATGTGAGGTGAGGCAATGTTGTGGGTCTCTTGGGTTATCGATGCTTAGACCAGCAATGGTTGAGTGATTTCCCTTGGTCTATCCCTACAAGGGTAGAGTGGTATTACATCCTCAGTACAGGATTGTGATCCTCTTGATAGGATGATCTTGGATAAAGTTGTTGTATCCCTCCAGAGAGACCGTGATGAAATCTTATATCATATTGATAGAGTGGTTATATCCGTTTATAGTGGCCAGGATGAGATCCTCAATAATATCTTTTCCCAAGATCAGTTTCTTAGAATCATCGTGAACAATGATACACGGGTGATGATCCCCTATTTAGAATGATAGCTCGGTAGGGTTTTTGGAATAATTGGTGGTAGGGTCCTCTACATAGTGGGTGTAGTTAGTAGGGTTATAGAATCATTGGATATACAATCACCTACTCAGTAGTCAGTTTATGTAAGGTTGTAGCATCATTAGGTATACGATCCCCTACTTAACAAGTTATACTAGGTGGGGTTTTATGTAATCTTTGTGACCAACACTATATAGGTGATGATCCTCTATTTTAGTGATGTGATATCCTAGATGTCATATTGGGTTGTGGTGTACCCTAGTGGATCTTGGGTGTGATCCCCTTTCTGAGAGTTCATGAGTTCCTAGTTTGGGTTGTGGTGTCCCACAGTGGATCCTGGGAGGGATCTCCTTTCTAAGGATGTGTGGTCTTCAATGTTCCAAATTGGGTTAGTTGTGTGCCCCAACAGATCCTAGGAGGGATCCCCTGTCTGAGTGATGGGGAATTTTCATGGTTCTAGTAGGGTTTGTTGCGTCCCCTATCAAGGATGGGTTAGATCCCCTTTCTGAGTATCAAGATCCGCTAAGTGTCAGCATGACTCTAGTGGAAGGATTTGATGATCATGACCTCTTTGATACGTTCTAGTAGGGTTTTTTTCGTCCCCTTTCAGGGATGGGTTTGATCCCCTTTCTGAGAATCAAGATCCGCTAAGTGTCAACATTACTCTAGTGGAAGGATTTGATGTGCGTGACCTCTTTGATACATGCCCTTTGGATGATGGTTACATGCCATCAGTTAGAAGCACCTGATGGAGTGTTAACTCTCAAGGGTTCCAATAGGGATGGTAGGGTTCTACCAGATAGAGTTTATCTCTAGGCTATGTTTCATATGGAATGATAGAGCATGTAGAGTGTGTTCTCCTGGTTTAGTGTTGCTTTAGATCCTCGAGTAGAACATACCACTGTCTATGAGGTTAGAACCTCATGAGACTTGGAGTCTGAGACGAGTATTTCTTGGTGTATTTTTGGGATTCCTTGAGGTGTTTTCACGTGTCAAGGTTGACACCCTTTGTGGACTGAGTTGACTAGTCATGTATAGTCAAGGATGGTTTGAGATTGAGTTTCTCTCTCAATTGGGTTCCCTCTAGCTAGGTTGACCAGACGGTTTCCTTTCAATTGCTTTGTCTCCCTTTGGGTTTATGGGGTGCCTACCGAGTATTGTTATACTCACCCATGTATGATATTTTTCTGCATATGTTGTGTCTTGTTCCGACCATAGGACTTTTGATGGAGTCTTAGGAGGACCTAGAGTAGGTGGATCTTAGTGAGCTAGACCAATTGGAGTGTTTACCGGAGCTTGGCTGAGGAGCTTCCTAGTGGGTGAATTTAACAGTAATCCCCTCTATCTGAGTAGGTTGGCTGCTTTTTTAGTTTTATTTTGGTGGGACTATATTTTCTCTTTTTGTACTTCTTCTGTACTCTGGTTTGGGATAAATGTATGCATGCATTTCTTTTCAGTTTATATATCTATACACTGTTGAAGGGAGGTGTATGTGGGTGTGTGTGTACAGGTACCTAAGGATGAAAGCTTCAAAATAATCATAAAAAATATTTTCACCCCTCAAAAGACAATGAAATAGTGAAATCAATTGATAATTATGTGTTTTCCTTGCCAAGAATTTATTTTGTGTTGGGATAACACAACATGGTAGAGTACTCCTCACACCCACACAATTAGGGGGAATCACATGGCATTGAAAAATGTGGTGTCAGAGCACTAATAAAAGGATATTTTGAGTCCCATTAATAAACAAAGAACTTTTAAAAATATTTTATGGTTTTTATCATCAAAGTTTTTAGCACTGATAATGAGTGTCTTTTTCTGTGCTTTTTATAGAACTAACAAAATCTGTGATATTTTTAGGATGATTATCTTTTAAATGTTTTTTTATTGCTCACAAATCCCATTTTTAGCATTGACCATGGATAAATTTTCAACAGTGAATATTGATGAAAATATAAGACACAAAAATGAGAGAAAAAACATATGATCAACAAATACATGAAAACACTGCTGCATACATGGGCTTTAACAGCATTATAAATAGCCTTCATTAGTGATGAAAAGGTGTTTGTGTTGTAAGAACATTTAATAGTCGACAACTTTTTTTATAATTGATAAAATCACCCTTTATTTGTGTTTTTTGTATTAATGAAAAAAAGAACACTTTATCAATGAATTTTTAGTGATGATAAAGTGACATTTTATCAGCATTATTCATAGCATTGATAAAGGCCAAGTTACGGCAACATGTTATTGAAATTACACCACACTCTAACAACAAATAGAAAATTTAATTTTACTTAAATTCACATCACAATACAACAAAACACACAAAATATACAATAATTAAAAACATTTCAAACATTGCAATTTATAATTACATGGGTACGTACAATTTATTACAATCATGAACAAATTCACAAACATTAATGTTTCATTGTCTTTGGACCCTGAACCCCTCTCAAAAAAGTATGATCATTCTATCAGTCTGCAAACAACCCACAACTCGAAAAAAAGAGTGTACATGTCTAAAAAAAATTCTTATATTAATAATATTATAAATAAATAGATTAAAAATAAATATATAACAATGCATTAATAAAATATCACTTTTAAACTAAAATCATACACTTTGAGTCATATCGAACACACTATGTTTTTGATTAATACACGGTTGATCCCTACACACCACAAATGATTTATAGATTATTTTCCTAAGTTATCAAGACAATATGAGTGTATTTGCTCATTTTTAAGTATGTGATGTGTGTTTTGAATTAAAATTACGATTTAGAATAAAAAACATGCAATGTTGGTTCTGAACTCAGTGGAAGAATTTATTAGGACCGAGCCTGACTCAACAATTATCAGATTTGATGGATCATTTGCAATTTTATGAGACCTAAAGGTCATGACTAATGATTTTTTCCCAAAGTATAGGAAATTAATGTTGTGAGAACCACAAGAAGATCATTTTCATGTTAAATTTATAATCAATTTAAATAGATCAGAAGAAAGAAAACAACACCTTGGGATATTTTTTCTATGAATTTGTTGATCATATGAAACCCTTTTTGGAAAAATGTCATTTTTCTTGTAGGATCCAAGTGTATAATTTCTATAGCAGTGATCCAAACATGATCCTATGATTTCTGAAGAACACCAATGGATTTTCAGGTGCTAGCACAATGAATCAATCATCTTGCAGTGTTCATTTTGATCGCTTCGAAAATTCCTTTCAACATGAAAAACTGTCTTTACACTCTTGTTCTTGAGATGATAGAGGGAGGAGAATCTCTAGATCATTCTTCAGTCTTGAGAGAGTTATCAATAATTCATTGTGCACAATGATTCTCTATTTCGACTAATTTCTACATAATATACATGGGTGTTTATTTATAGAGATAGAGTTAGAGTTAAAATATTATTTAATTGCACGATGACCCTTAAATAATATATTAAAACCATATATGATTGAAACCATGTAATAATAATAAAATTATCATTTTCTCATGGTGTATGCTAACTGGTGTAATGATAAATATTATTTGACTAGCTTGAAAATTAATATTTTTCATCAGGCATGATCTTGTTTTGATAATCCTCCTTGACATTTATAAAATACCAAAAATAAAAATTTATTCATTCAATTAATAAATATTATATCAATGTAATTAAATAATTACCTTGTGAATAAATATTTATTTAATTTATGCAATCAATAAATCCTGAATGAAATTATTCTGCAAAATAATATTTATTCCAACAATTAAATTCAAATAGAGTTAAAGAAACCACTTAGTGTGCGACCGTCTAGGTTTTTTTCTCATCGACATTAAGTGGACTTGGCTAAAGTATAATATTACTATCTAGAAATGGGTCAAGATGCCTAATAGAAATAAATTAATGTTGCAACGTCGATAAACATATATGAGTCCTCAGTGTGTAATATAATATCTTTATCATGATATCTCATCAAGCCGGTTGCACACTTTTGTCATTAACATATAAGTTTGATAAATATTTCTTTGACTATCATAAATAAACTCATAATTACACCATTCCCATGAAATTTAATGCAATAATTCTATTTCAATCAAAGGGTTGAGTTATTAACTTCCATAAGTATGAAAGAGACAAATCCTTCCCTAAATTAAACATTAATAACATGTCAATCATGATGCACCCAACATTCCCAACATTGCGATGAAGTGTTTCTATCATGGTTAATGACAATACATATAAGTGTGAAAGTCATGAAATGAATTAATAATAATCTTAAAGTCTAAAAACCATTACACATTCTCGTCGATAGGAATATCCAATGGCTCATAAACATGTGAAATTCCTATCAGCATGTATGTTCTTATAATATCTCACCTTAGAGGATATCAAGTGGGAATTTTGTGAGATAAAGTCTTAAGTACTCTCACTTTATAATCAAAATTCTATGTTCCCCATCATAGAATGTTATCTGACCAGAAAATAAGGTTTAAGGATATCATCATGGAATTTTAAGGTTATCATCATAGTGGGAAACTACTATGCCCTTTTCAATGCAGAAAAATACTCTGAAATTTTATTACATTAAAGTCACACAAAACAATGTATGATCTGTAATAATATATTTTAATTAATATTAACTTATTTTAATATACATGCAATCCAGAGTATATACGGTTAGTTTTAGGACACAACTCCAATAGACTCCCCCTTGGACTAGAGCCAACTGCCAACTACTTTCAGTCCACTAGATCTCACATGATGATCATGTTTCTACTGAGTTAAGACTATAGTCAAGGGATCTATTGTGTTGCATTACATAAAGAATCTACTCACTATGAATTCACCTCTCTAAGAGAAATACCCAAAGAGATGATATTTCCTCAGTATATGATTTGTTCATTGATGTTGTCTTAGATCCTTTTCAAGATCCATTATTGTAGTATTAGCATAATAAAGTGTGATAGGATCTTTATTGCTAGGAATCACATCAAGTTATTAGATGAAGTTAAATATCCAAATTTCTATTTTAGGTGCCTCAAAAGCCATAATATACTAGGAATCAACTATATAATCTCTAGACACAAATTTCTTTGAGTCCTTCCAAGTCATAATACCTCCATTAAAAATGAATATATATCATGAGTGTGATTTTAGAACATGTTGATGTGTTTGGAAACAAGAATATACATATACTAAGTATTTTCTTTGTTCACTAATGTTGTCTTATCTCCTTTTCAAGATCCACCATTATAGTATTAGCATAATAAAGTGTGATAGGATCTTTATGACTAGAAATCACATCAAGATCTTGGATGAAGTTGTGTATTAAATCTGCTTCTTTAGGTGCCTCAGAAGCCATAATATAGTATGAATCTACTGTATAATCTATATACATAAACTAGTTTGAGTCCATACAACTCACAATACCTCCATTGAAAATGAATATATATCATGAATTTGATTTTATAACATGTTGATGTGTTTGGAAACAAGCATATGTGTATCCCCTAATTACTAACTCCACATCCCCTCTATAAACTAGGAAAATAACCTTAGTATTTATAAAATATGTAAGGATGGAATTGACTATCATCCAATGATAGTTACCAGAGTCTTCTTGATATCTTCCTACCATGCTTAAGGTGTAGGTGACATCTAGCCTAGTACATAGCATATCATACATGGCTGACCCAATCGCCGATGTGTATGAAATACTGTCCATATTTTGTTTCTCCTCATGTGCATGAGGAAAAATTTTATTGGATAGATAAATACCATGTGACACTAGAAAACATCCTCTCTTGGATTGTTCCATATTAAATCTTTTCAGTATCTTATCAATATGCGTACTTTGACTTAGACTAAGTAGACTCTTGGATATATCACGATGGATATTAATAAAAAGTGTAACATCATGACTTTTAAGAGAGATATGAATCCATTGAATTTAAGTTTAAACCTCTTATTTTACTTTTGTAATATCACTTAAGAGATCAAGGAAGGGTTTGGGAGCGTCTAAGGATTGTTTGAAGCCCAGAGCTCTAGTTTTTGAAGAATCAGATTGAGCCATACAGTTAGTAGTAACTATATGGATCACCCATGAAACCCATATATATAAGAGAATAGTTAGTCTAATCATATAAGGGTGGATTCATGTTCATGAAAAACTCATGCACGATTTTTCAAACCATGCACCTAGTCATGCGATGGGGTGTTCCCTATAAAAGCGGGTGAAATTGACTTTTCCCCCCTTGGTTATTTAAGCTTAATTCCTTTTTTTCCTCTATCATTCACACAAAACATCTCCTCCATCAATGGGATGTCCCTCTTCTCCCCCAATCTAGGCTTTTAGCCTCCTCCCTCATACGACGTCTTATTCAAGGGTCGTTTGTCACGTTGGTTAGCTAGTGGTAAGACTATGAGTTCTCTTACTTCCTTTATTAATTTCATTCACCGTATGGATTGATAAATATATATGAACTAAATTTCCATAATTTTAAGGAATTTTTCAATTTCACAAGTTTCTCCCAATATAACCCGGATAAGAGGCCGATACTGGATCAGGAGTCTACTACCTGTCTAAGGTAGGTGTTCTAACTCTTTTACCTAAAAGTTTTGGTGTTTATATTTTGTTCTATTGTGTTGTGTGCTAAACCTTCCATGCATTTCCCTTTAAATGTTAAATTCATTAAATGAATTGTTATTAATTTGAGATGGTAGTCCTTACGACCCCTATTCCGTCATCTGAGGTTATCTTCCTCAACATGAATCACCTCTTAAGGTGCGTTTCTATTATGTTCATAACCAAATGTAATTAAAAGTTATGTTATAATTTAAATGCACAAACTGTGAAATAGTAAATGCTTTACTTTAACGCATGGTGTTGTTGGAGGTTGAAGACCACAACACAAGCCACCCTCAGGTTGTTATATTTAAAATGTATATAAATGTTATGCCTTAATGAGTATTTAAACCACCTTTTTAGTCATGTTGAATTATCCATTGTAAATGATACATTTAAATTGACTTAGATGAAATGGTATGACACCATTCTTGGACTTTATGCATGGATATGTAATTTGACCACCTTAAAAGGTGTGTTAGGATCATACTTTATGAATGAAATGGATAAATGAGATAAATGAAAGGTTGAATGGTATAACCATGTCACCAAGCCCTTGTGTAATTATAAAGTGCGACCATACCTGTCATTATGATTGTGGATATTTGATTATTATTAGGAATTCTTCATTAGTGAATGGAAACGTGTTGGACATGTCTCTCCACTCACACACTTATCAATTTAGAATAATTGAAATGATGATCCTTATACTTGAATAGGAGGTTGCACATGGAATTTCCTCTTCTTTTTATGAATTATTGAAGAGAACACCTTAGGGGTGTCATGACATGATATAGTGCCTATTATGCCTAGCCTCATGACCACCTAGGACGTGTTTTTATGGATCATGTAGAACACCTTAGGGTGGTATGCTAAGGGTATACCCCTTCGGACTTATACTTGACTACTAAAGTCATACCTACTATAGAACCTCATAGTTATCTTATTTGATTACTTTAAATGGATGCCTCTTCTATATTCCTAGAGACCCAAGCTTGCTTATACATACTCACATACTTATATAGTATTATGATGTCACTTGTTTAGAGACATCCCAACTCAGACCGAAGTTGGTAGCATCATATGGGTTTCCCTTGAGGAATCCAAACCAATATGGTTTATTTATTTATTGTCCTTATTAATTATGATTGCACACAACATATTATATATTTACATACTTTATATTGCTACACTGTTGATGTTGTCATACTGAGTTTATCTCACTCCCTATTTGGACCACTGATAGGTACCCGAACAGGCTTCATAGAAGTAGGTAGGGACAAAGGGAAGTGCCCAACTTTGGATGCTTGGTTTTATATACTAGGATGGAGTACGTGAATAGAGAACCAAACGTATGATCGTGATACTATTGGAGATATCTTTTAGTACTTTTGTTCATTTTTTCATATCATGATGTATATTATTATGGCTTTGTTTCCTTGTATTACCATTTTTTATACCATAAAAACATGACATTATTTTGTATATGATAGTCGATATGGATTAGTTATTGTTTATGATATCATCCTACTGGTTATTATTATATTTGGGTGTTTATTTTTTCTATTTAAATTATTATAATACTTATTTTGTTTTATCTATTATTTACCATTGTGTTTCACTCTAATTATGAGGATATAGTCTCCTCACTGTACCACCGTAGACCCTCACTGCTATTCAGAGGCATTTGGTAAATGAAAAGGAATGTTTGAGGCATGTGGCCTATTGAGTTTGGTTACTTCTGAGTAAACTGGATTTGGGATGTTACAAAGTGATACGAGAGCCCTTTTACTTTTGTATTACTATTTTGGGTTAGTAGATAGGAGACTAAGAAGTTTCTAATTTTGGTAATGAATCTGTGTATGGGAGTAGATAACCCACATACAAGAAAAAGTCCAAGTTGTGTATGATGGGACTTATTGTTTTGGATTATGTTTATTATAGTTATACTAATGTCACCGATGGGTGACACACATGATTTGTGGCATTTATTGTTAATGTTATGAATTTTATTTTTACCCTTGGCTTAGTATGATAAGGAGGTATTGATCATGCATCATTATAGGAATATAAGGATTTATATATCATGCATATGTCATGTCATGTTTAGTTATTGCATGCATTGCATGTGGAGGTAATGACCATGCTTCGGAGGTGGAGGGCCCTGAGCTACTTGCGACACCACCTACTATTCCTGATATGGGGACCGATGTTCAGTTTCAAGATTGTTTCTTATGGTTAATGCAATATTTATAGGGATATCCACAACCTACCCCTTCTATGAAAGAGTTGATTAGGGAGATCTAGACCTCCTTCTTTTTCAGGGGAAGGCAGTCCCTAGGATATTTATTCATGGTTGGAGTCCATGTTATCTATCTTCAAAAATCTTGAGACACCTCTTGAGAGGAGAATGAAGCTCTCTGAGACTTTGAGAGCTGACCGGTCCAGATAATTTATGCACCTATAAGAGGACACTATGTCCATTATGTACTATTCATCATGCTTTACTAAGATGTAGTGTTTCACACCGAATCTTATGGGTGACGAGTTATCCAAGGCTAAGAGATTTGAGGGTGGGATCAAAAATGACATTTGATCACAGGTGAATGTCTTCTAGTTGACTACTGTATTGAGAATAGTGAACCATGCCCTCATCATCTAGAATAATATGAGAGGGTCTATATGTGTGGTCTATGGCAGTGCAACACCTAGAAAGGATATTACTTCGACCATCGATAAGAAGCGTTGCCTAGATGGTTCTCATCAGGGCGGTGGCAGTGAGAGTATTTTCATTGGTAGTCGAGTGTTATTCCATTGGAGTAGGATGCTAGGTCATATAAAGACTCAATGTCTTAAAGACCTCATTGAGTGAAATTCTTATGACAAGATAGGGTATCTTGAGTGATTTTGTAGAGATTTTACTCTAGTGTCCAATGATAGTATCTGCACCAACTCCATAATTAGGAGCAGTTCCATTATCTCTTGTCCAGGTGGGTAGTTAGAGTACTATAGGAAAAATAGGCTGAGGAGGTGGTTATGGGTGAGGGATCCATACAAAAGACATACAATGCCATCAGAGTGGACCTACTCAGGGTAGTCAGGTTGTATCTCAGGGTTATGGATCAGGTTAGATATATGAAATGAAACTTATACCTGAGGAGTAGAGTGTCAGGCCTTCTACAGTACGGGGTGAGATTTTAGTAGCCTCTACTTTTGTGTATGCTTTATTTGATATAGTCACTTCACATTATTTCATATCTATGGAAATTATGGAAATTATTTGTCTATATATCGAGTATTTTTGTGTAGTAGAGACTCAATACTCCTTTGGGAGTGTGGTTAATGAGTGTACACATATATAAGGAATTCCCTCTTGATATAGGAGACTATCATTTCATGTGGAACCTCTTTATCCTTGTGATGATAGGTTTTAAAATCATTCTTAGGATAGACTGGTTAGTACCTTATCACACTCATGTTGAATTTTATCATAAAATGGTGTCTTTAACATCACCCTAGGGTAGTGATTATAATGGGGAATGGGATATTTAGGAAAGTTAAGTTGGACCCAAGCAATGTAGGTTGGGCAAAGTGAAAACCCAAATTGCCAGTCCTTTTCTTAGTGATTAGGGAGAACGTCAAATATATTTCCCTCTTGTAGTGAATAGTCTCAATTAAATTTCCCCTGATGAATTTTTTGGGTAACCTCCTAATATATAGGTTGATTTTTCTTTGGAGATAGTTCTAGAAACAACAAAAATTCATATTCCCCCCAATAGGATAACTCCTACAGAGTTTCAGGAACTCAAAAGATAGTTGGAGGACTTGGATTCTAAGGGGGTTATACAACCTAGTACGTATTATTGGGGTTCATTGATCATTTTCTCCAAGAAGGTAGATGGTACCCTCATAAACTTTGTGTGGAACTAAAAATATAGTCGGAGGATTTGGATGCTAAGGGGTTTATATGACCTAGTATGTCTCCTTGGTGTTCACTATTCATTTTCTCCAAATAGGTGGATGGTACCCTTAGATAATTTGTGAGGAATAACATATATTAAACCAAATTATTTTTAAGAACATATATATTTTACCTCATATAGGAGACCTCTTCAATTATCTTTAAGTAGCTCAAGTCTTCTTGAAAATTGATTTGAGGTTGGGCTACCATCAGGTACAAGTTAGAACTTCATATTTACCATGTACGTATTTCCATAGTAGATATAGATTGTAAGAGTATTTGGTAATGTATTTTTATCTTATGAATGTTCCTTATGCTTTCATGGCTTTGGTGAATCGATTTTTTCACCTATATTTGGATTCTTTTCTGTATGTTTTTTTGGATGAATTCTTGGTGTATTCTCATACTCTACATGCTCATGATAAACACTTTGACATCGTATTGAATACAATAAGAGAGAATAATTTGTATTTCAATCTCATAAAATGTCACTTTTGGATTGGTAAGGTTCACTTTATGGGTCACATTATCTGAGAGACAGGAGTGTCAGTGGACCTAGATAAATTGAGAGCCATGGTTTCTTAGGAGCATCCCAAAAATGTCTTTGACATTCTGAGTTTCTTAGGGATATATAACTATTATATGTACTTTATTTAAGAATTTTTACACCTAAAATCACCTCTTATGGGATTTAATAATATGGGAGTTAAGTTTATATGGTCTAGAACTTGTGATAAAGCATTTCAGGAGCTAAAAGGAATATTTTCTTCAGCATCGATCTTAATTCTTCTAGATCTAGGAAGAAGTTATACAATTTATTGTGACACATCAGGGGTCAGGTTAAGATCATTGTTGATGCAGGATGAGTGAGATGTGTGATACAAGTTACATCAGTTCAAACCTTATGAGTGGAATTACCCAATACAAGATCTCGAATTAGCAGTTGTGGTCTATGTCTTGCATTACTGGAGGCACTACTGGCTGGGAGAGCACTTTGTAGTGTAGACATCCCCCAAGAGCCTCATATATATATATATATATATATATATATATATATATATTCACATAGCATGATTTAAATTCTATATAATGAATATAGGTTGAATACCAACAGTCATTTAATTTTTAGTTTTCTTATATGCTTGGGAAAGACAATGTGGTTCACACATAAGAGTTTTAGGAGGCCAGTAGTGAATGAAAATTGATGGAATTGTTTTTTTGACATGAATTTGGAGGTGTATGAATCTTATGGGAAATTTGTGCTCACTTCATTATCATTGACCTTCTCACTTATGGATAGAGTGAAGATGAGACAACTTTCAGATCCCAAGGGTTCGGTCCTATAAGAGAGTGCTTCTAGAAAGGACTCACTTCCTGGTTGGGTTGTTGATAAGGATGAGATTTTATGCATACACAGAAACATTTGGGTTCCTACAAACATGCTAGAGGAGTTAATGTGAGAATCTCATGCATCTACTTGGGTAGTACATATCAATCTTACTAAGATGCACCATGACATACTCTGCCAGTATTGGTGGCCTAGAATGAAACAAGTGATAGTTGATTTTGTTACTTGGTGCTCCACATATAAGCAGGTGAAGGAAGAAAAATAACGACAAGCCAAAATTTTACAAGCATTAACCATTCTAGAGTGGAAAAGGGATGAAGTCACTATGAATTTTGTGACAGGTTTACCTAGGTCCCTTTTTTTGGATTGGTGTAGTCTGATTCTCTTGGGATGATGTTGGGACAGTGCTTCATCCTCTTTATTATCTCATTTCAGGATAGGGTTTCTGTGTGTGTGTAAAACACTAAGATATCCCGGTAATATTTGTGCACTCAAATCATAGTTAATTTCAACCTATCCATGGACATATGAATTATTCTTGAGCCATATAAATCGATGTATCTATGTTATTATTCTTCTCTTATTACTATCTTTTCTTCATCTACAAACTTGTTCAGTCACTACGATTCTTGGTGTTTCTTCAACACCCTTGAGGTAGTGACACATTATGGATGCTATTTTTACATCGTGGTTCTGGTATGGGTTATAAAAGATATTTTGTTTACAAGTACTTGCTGGGAGAGCACTTTGTAGTGTATATATCCCCCAAGAGCCTCATACATACATATATATATATATAAATATATATATATATATATATATATATATTCACATAGAATGATTTGAATCCTAGATATTGAAGATAGGTTGAATACCAATAGTCATTTGATTTTGAGATTTCTTATATGCTTGGGAAATACAATGTGGTTCAGACATAAGAATTTTAGGAGGCCATTAGTGAATGAAAATTGATGGAATTTTTTTTTGACATGAATTTGGAGGTATATGAATCTTATGGGAAATTTGTGCTCACTTCATTATCATTGACCTTATCACTTCTGGATAGAGTGAAGATGAGACAAATTTCATATCCTGAGGGTTCGGTTCTATGTGAGAGTGCTTCTAGCATGGACTCACTTCCTGGTTGGGTTGTTGATAAGGATGAGATTTTATGCATACACAGACACATTTGGGTTCCTGAAAACATGCAAGAGGAGTTGACGTGAGAATCTCATGCCTCTACTTAGGTAGTACATCTCAATCTTACTAAGATGTACCATGACATACTCTGCCAATATTTGTGTCCTAGAATGAAACAAGTGATAGTTGATTTTTTTACATTGTGTTCCACCTATAAGCAGGTGAAGGTAGAACAATAACGACAAGCCATACTTTTACAGGCATTACCCATTCTAGAGTGGAAAAAGAATGAAGTCACTATGTATTTTGTGATAGGTTTACCTAGGTCCCCTTTGTTGGATTGGTCTATACCTATCCTATTTGGATGATGTTGGGACAATGCTTTATCCTTTTTACTATCTCATTTCAGGATAGGGTTTCTGTGTGTGTGTAAAACTCTAAGATCTCCCGGTAATATTTGGGAACTCAAATCATAGTTAATTTCAGACTATCCATGGACATAGGAAGTATTATTGAAGCACATAAATAGATGTATCTATGTCATTATTCTTATCTTATTACTATATTTTCTTTATCTACAAACTTGTTCAGTCACTGCGATTCTTGGTGTTTCTGTAAAACCCTTAGGTAGTGACACATTATGGGTTTTCGTGGATAGACTGATGAATGTCACCCATTTATTTCCTATTCAAGAGACCTTTTAAGTGGAAGAGCTAGGGAGACTTCATTTCAAGGAGATCATACACCTTCATGGAGTTCTACATACTATTATATTATATATGTATGCTAGTTTTACATCGTGGTTCTGGTATGGGTTATAAAAGATATTGTGTTCACAAGTACTTAAAAGTACAACCTACCACCTATAGATCGACGAACATTCTAAGCGTATGATACAGGTCTTAGAGGACATGATCTGAGCATGTGTCCTTAATTTTGTATGGTATTGGGGAAAACACCAACCTATCACTGAATTTTCTTATAAAAAAAGCTTTCAAACAACTATACATATGGATCCTTATGAGGTTCAATATAGTAGTTTGTGCTATTTACCCATGTGTTGGTTAGAAGTAGGAGTGGAAGCACTACTAGAACTATGTATCATTCAAGAGACATCAGAGTAGGTACAACTTATAAGGAATCATATTGTAATGAATCAAATTTTTTTGATTTTATTTTTAGAAATTATTTGGAAAAATTCTGAGACCAGGTGCTAAGATGGAATGTGATTTTGAGGCCCACTGTTCCCGAAACAATTCATTGAATTTTTTTAAGTTTTTAATAGCACGTGCGTATAAATTTACTTAAAAAGTGTAATATCTTTTAAATGGGTGCCCAGATCAGAAATACGAGGGCACCATTGAGCTCAAAATGACATTTTTACCCTAGGTAAGACCTAACTTTGGTCGGCGTGGGTAATCTGTAGAAAAAGCCACCAATGAAGTAACCATAAATAAAATAATTAAATAAAATTATTGTTTTTAGAATCCTAATATCTCATTAAAAATGACTCAGATTGGAAATTTGAGACCATGATTGAGTTTTTAATGTGGTGTTTTCTCTAGTTACAACTTTACTTTAGTCGGTGCAGGTATTTTTTGGAAAAACCCAAAAAGGACATAATCGTTACTAAATAAATTAATTAAATTTATTTTCAATTCAGTGATAGTGTTTTATATATTATATATTTTTCAGGAATTCAGGGTTAAAGTCATAACCCTAGAATTCCTCTAGAGACAGAGAGAATTCTCTTGAAAGAATGACGACGGATCAGAGATCAGATCGTGTATCGTCGTGCTAACGGATTTGAAGGATCTTGTCAATGATAGAAATGAAATTGTTCCTCATCAAAGACTGGTCTAACTCGAGGTAGGACGTTGATAAATTTGGATTTATCCCTTTTTTTTTTGCTTTAACGATTAATGTGAATCAATTAACAAACAAATTTATTCTACAGATCGCGTATTTGCGAGTATGGGATTTATATGTGGGATTTGGGGATAATTTATCTTTTTTGTTCATTTTTTATTATTTACTCTTTGTTCATTCAAAAAACTAACAAAGGTTGAGGTTTGTTCCTCAGTTTTATTTTTTATTCTTTTCTCCCTCCCGTTCTTCATGTTCTTTTTCGATCAGACACCTGAATTTGAGGAAAATTGAGAAATGAGGCTGTAGATGTGTAGATCATGACTTGAGGATTCTGGATCTAATTTTATTTCATGTTTTATAGAATCTTAGGAAGCCCAGTGGTCTATAGAAGGGATCATTGGTGTGTGGTGGTTGGTGGCAGTCATGAGGTGGTGGGGATCCACAAGTGGTGGAAGCCATGAGATCCGCAGGACAGCAGGGCAGTTGCGCGGGGCACGGCCTAGTGAATGGAGGAGGGCCAGTAGGCCACCTAAGTGAGTGGGTCAGGCTGGAGTGGGGCGGGCCAGGCCGGAGTGGGCCAGACTGAGGTGGATCTTTGGGCAGAAACTTTAAACCTCCATAACTCCTAAACGAAATGTCTGTTTTACATGACCTCTATGACAACGTGATCCTACATTCAAGATAAACCTTTTGGGGCTAGTTTAGGAATTTAAGGACTCATTATAATGGGTTATTTGCACGAAACACCTAAGTATAATAATAATAATAATAATAATATAATTATTATTATTGATGAATTTTTGTATCGTACATAATTTATGCAATCGATGACTGATTGATGTTTCTTCAGTGGAGATAAGACCCTGACTTCAAGATGGTTATTTTAAGACCAATGTTAGATGGATTTTTTGGGTTTCAGATCGGGTTCACAGCCCAGTGACCCCCCTTTGAAATTTATTCAAACTCCCATAAATTTCAAATGGTAAGTCTGTTTAACTAGTCGTCTGCGGCGTTGGGACCCTTAATATGAGACGGATTTTTTAAGATATCCTAAGTGATTTTTGTAGTAGTGTGCATAAAAAATAATGTATTGAGGATTGATTTCTCCCATTATGAGTGTGCTTCGATCGGAGTTTTTTCATTGTCTATGACCTTGAGACTGTGTGTCTTAAAGAGACTATGTATCTTATAGAGACTGTGTGTCTTATGGAGACTGCATGACTTATAGAGACTGTGTGTTTTATTGAGACTGTGTGTCTTATTGAGACTATGTGTCTTATTGAGACTATGTGTCTTATTGAGACTGTGTGTCTTATTGAGACTGTGTGCCTTATTTAGATTGTGTGTATTATTGGATTGAGTATATCTGGATATCATTGTTATATGTATTGTAGACATATACCTATGTATAGAAGACTTTTCTTTCCTTTGTGGTATTTCATTCATGGTATTTACTTTATGGTATTTCCTTTGTGGTATTCCTTTATGATATTATTTTGTGATATTCCTTCATGGTATTTCATTTATGGTATTCCCTTATAGTATTCCTTCATGGTATTTCCTTTTTGGTATTCCTTTGTGGTTTCAGGGTGTCTTACTGAGTGTTGTTTTACTCACCCATGCACAGGTTTTGCCCGCACGTGTCATGTCTTGTGCAGACGATCAACCATTTGACGAAGTTACAGGTAGACCAGAACTACACGATGCCTTGTGAGATTGAACATGCTGAGGTGTGTTAAAACATCTTTTCCAACTACATTCCTTGTACCTCATACTTTATAGGTTGGACTTGTGGCTTCATAATCTTTTCTTTTGGTGGGCTTGTTTTGGACCTGTTTACTTTCTAGTACTTTCACTGATGTACTCTATTTGTGGGATATGGTGGTTTTCATGAATTGTTTACTTAGTAATTTTACATTTCAACATTTGTGTCTTGGAGATGGGTGTGTGTGTATAGGTACTTAGGTAAATGCCTCCCATTTGTGGGACATGACTACTCAGTGCTGGTCACCAACCCCTGGCCTATTGGAGGTGATCTTAGGGTAGTCATGGAACGGGCCCCTTTGGAATGGGTCATGATATAGTGGTATCAGAGGGGGTTAGTTATAGTTTAGGACTGGGAGTCTGTGAGATTGGTTTGGGGTGACAGTGTTAAATGCTTTGAGTTTAACTTTCTGGTCAAGGAACCTAGTGTTGGTGCAGCGGCCGATGTATCCATACACTAGGACTATGGGCACCTGCTTTCTGACGTGGTATATGAGAACACTGGTTACAAGGGGTAATAATAGTACATGAATCATATATAAGTGGTTGTGTCTTCCATGTACTTCTTGATTCATCTCTCCAAATATACTCATTTGACTGTGGTACATCTTGTTTTATTTCAAGATGCCTCCAAGTAGACATTCAGACATGGTTCCACCATGTGATAATGAGGATGATCTGCTTAGTGACGTGGCATCGGTGCAAGTTCATATACCAGAGATATCACCTCTGAGTAGTTTACTAGTGATACCACTACCCATAGAGAAGTAGCTACTACCATCACTACCAACACTACCAGCTGAGGATGCATGTAGGTTGAGTGTGTTGCATGAGTTTCATAGGCAGCAACCTCTCAAGTTTTGGAGTGATCCAAACTCCTAGGTGGCTGAGTATTGGATAGAGGTAATCACCCATGTGTTCCACCTTGTAAGGATGCATGTCGATCAGATGGTAGTCCTTATCACGAGTCTTCTTTAGAGATCTTTGGGGAAATGGTGGAGCTTAGTGATTTAGACACATGAAGACACTATAGACTTCAAGAATTTTTTCAGAGAGGATTCATTTATGTCCATGTTGTGATCAGTATATATACAGGAGATTATGCATCTTCAAAAGGAGCAGTGTGGTCTGTAGGGTGGTGGACGCGGCAGAAGGGTAGGTAGGGAAGTAGGAGGTGGTCGAAGGTTCGACCTATTACCACCACCACCCCTAGGTGGTCCATGTCAGGCTCAGGGAGATAGTGTAAAAGGAAGAGGTCAGTTGTGGGTGATGGAGGCCTATGACCACATGACTCCAAAGATTATTTGAGGTTTGATCTATATCTTTTCTATATTAGCTGCAGTATTGATAGACATAGTTTATAGTCATTCCTTTCTTTCCACAGATATTGTTCGAGACTCATAGATTCCAGTTGGACTATTGACTCGACCCTTACGCTTGGATACTCTTACGATAGGAGACTTAATGATCACACATTGGTGTCAATAGTGTGACCTTACTCTTGGAGGTGATAGATTTGGTTGGGATCTCATAGTAGTGGTGTCAAGGCCTTACGATGACATTATCGATATGGACTGGTTATCCACAGTTCATGATCATATTTAATGTTTTAGGTGTAGTGTGTGGTGTGTTCGTAGTGATGGAACCAAGTTTTACTTTGTTGGTGAAAAGTAAACACATGCAGCGCAGGATGGACTCACACATAGGAGGGTGCAGTCGATTACTCATCAGTTGGCTAGTATCACCCTTAGTGAAGTTGATTATATGAGTCTATAGTTTCATGCAGTGGTGGCAGAGTATGAGGACATCTTTCTTGAGGATGTTCCAAGATTACCTTCCCGCAATGTGGTAGACTTATACATTGATTTATACCCCAGGATGGTGCCGATATCTACACCTGCATATCAGATAGATCCCAAGGAGCTTTGTGAGTTGAGGGTGAAGTTAGAGGAATTGCAAAGGAAGAGCTTTGTGAGACACAATGTTTTACCCTGGGTAGCCCCACTTTTGTTTGTCAACAAGGCAGATAGGAGCTTGAGGTTATATGTGTACTTTTGGTGCCTGAACTAGGTGACCATGAATAATAAATATCCACCACCAAGGATCGATGAACTCTTCGATTAATTAAAAGGGTTACGGTGGTTCTCAAAGATTGACCTCAGATCTGGCTATCACTAGCTATGAGTACAGGATGAGGATATACCAAAGACGGCCTTCAGATGTCATTATGGTCATTATGATTACTTGGTGATGTTGTTTGCAATGAAAAATTCCCCAGTAGTGTTCATGGAACTCATGGATGGGATATTTCAGCCTTATATAGTCTGGTTTGTGGTGGTCTTAATTTATGATATCCTTGTGTACTCAGCGTCTGAGGAGTATCATTTGAGACACTTTAGGATGATCCTAGACATATTCTAAGAGAACTAGCATTATGGTAAGCTCTCGAAGTGTCAATTATGGATTTTATAGGTCCATATTCTAAGACACACCATTTCAAAGGCTAGAGTTGCAGTGGATCTAGTGAAGATTGAGGTAGTGCTTTCTTGGGAGCCCCCCAAGAGTGTTACTAAGGTAAAAATTTTCCTTGGTTTGGTTTGGTACTATCAGAGGTTTGTACCTGACTATTCCAAAGTGGTACCATCCTTGATAGATTTGACATGAAAGGGATAACCTTTCGTGTGGACAGAGAAGTGTCAAGAGTGATTTCAGCTGTTGAGGTAGAGATTGATGAGTGATCACATCCTGAGATTTCCAGAGGAGGGTACTGAGTATGTATTATTCTGAAAGGAATCATAAATCAAGCTTCTTTGTGTCCTGATGTTGGGGGAAGCGATGATTGCCTATGGTTCATGCTAGTTGAGACCACATGAGAAGAACTCCGTGACCCATAATCTTGGGTTAGTAGTGGTATTCTTCACTAGGGGATGGCTAGAGTTCCTCTAGGACTATGAATTTGAAATTGTCTATACTCTTGGGAAGGAGAAGGTGGTGGCAGATTCTCTTAGTAGAAGATCTAGTTCACAGTTGTTGAATGAGGCATCGGAGAAGTTGGCCTCATTGCATATATCCTTTGTAGATGGAGTTGGAGCATCTTACCTCCATTCGATGGTTGTTACCCCTCCACCCTTATAGTGATTCAGGGAGGCATAGCTTGGGGATACCGACTGTGAGACTTTACATTCCCAGATATCCATAGGGAATACCCCTAATGGATATTCGAAAGGAGGGAAGCATGTCGTTCATTTCAGAGGGCACACAGTAGTACTAGTGGCTTTACGATGGCAGGTTTTGAGAGAGTTACATATATACCCTTTGGTTGTACATCTAGGTGTGGATAAGATGTAGAAGGACATCAAATGTTAGTTTTTGTGGCCAAGGATTAATAAGGGAGTTGCATAATTTGTTTCTCAATGCCTCACTTATCAGCAGGTGAAGGCTGAGCACCATGTTCCATCGGGTTTGAATCAACCCATTGAGGTGCCAGAATGGAAGTGGGATGGGTTATTGATGGAATTTAGGAAAGTTTTACCATATATGTTCAGGGGACATGATACCATCTGGGAGATCATTGACTAACTCAACAAGTTGGACCAATTCTTAGCTATTCAGGAGAAGAGTTCTGTAGAGATAATGGGATGCCTCTAAATATAGGATATAGTTCGACTCTATGTAGTTCCATCAATGATAGTATCAGATTGTGATGTTCACTTTACATCCCAATTGTGTAATGGATTGTAGGAGGTGTTTGGGACTCAGTTATGCTTGAGCACAACGTTTCACCCACAAACGAATGACCAGACTAAGAGAACCAATCAAGTTATGGAGGACATGCTACGGGCATGCATGTTATACTTTGGTCGTAGTTAGGAGGATCACTTACCACTGATGGAGTTTGTGTAAAACAATAAATACCATTCCACTATTGGTATGACACCATTAGAGGACTTGTACGAGAAAACCTATAGGTCACCAAATTGTTGGACTAATCCAGGAGATTCAGCACTTATGGGCCCAGAGTTGGTGCGAGCTACTACTGAGAAGGTGCAGATCATCTAGGAGCATATGAAGACTACACAGATCCAACCTGTTTATGAATATGGGTAGAGAGAGTAATTATGTTTTTCATATTCTATATAAATTTACTCTGTTCAACTATTTTTTATTTTTTTTATTTTTTTATTTATGTATGTCTTGAAAGAATTTAGAGCGGAACATGAAATGGTTGAATCCCCTGATCAAAACCCTTTCTCTCACTTCCTCCTTTTCTTATATTGCATTTTTTATTTTAGTAAATAGAAATCTTTTATTCTTTTCACTGATAGAAGTATAATTTAAACTACCACATTCTTGTCATGCCTGTGACCATGTCCCCACTCTAGAAAAATTGGCTACTGTAATGATTTTGTTAATGTTTCAAGTTTATTTATTAATGCCTTTTGTTGTACATGTTTTTCATATGCATCTCTAGAGAACAATTATCCTTATGTCATTCATGTTTATGATTAATATTCTAGGATATGTATCTTGGAGGGGCTGCATGAATTCTGTGGATGGATTCTGGAACTATTTTAGCATGGGTAAGATATTTACTGGGTGAATTTCCTACTGCTTTGTTTTGCTTAAGTTATATGATTTTCTTCAGTATATACCGTACTGAAATATAAGTTTTCCATTAAATTGAATGGCATTGTTTCAGTATTACTTCTATTTGTGCAGAATTCCTTTATATTTCTAATCAGGTTTGAAAGAATCCATTTTTTTATGAAACCTGAAGAAATATTTTACATATTTATCACTTATGATAATTGTTTTTAAAAATATAATTGACATCAATTATGTATACTAAATATGGGTGGCTTCTTCCTATGTGTCACCTAGCCATGCTTACACTTCAACCTAAATTATTCATTCGTCCCTCCAAAATAAATTATGTTTTATTTTACAATAAAGAAGAAAGTCCAAAACCGTTTGGTTTTACAGAGTAATTATGATAGGGACTATGATGACTTAAAGCATTTAGTTATTTTTTATGTTAAAACTTTGTTAAATTTTAGTCATTAAAAAATATTGGAAGAGTATTATCACTCTTTTAGTACTGTCCACTTTAATTTATCTAATCCCTTTATTTTTCTTCAAAGGCAAGTGATTAAATACTATAAACCGGAGAGAAGAAATCCTTTAAAACAATATTTATCATATAATCTGAATTTGTGGCATTTAGTTCATGAATTTTGTGGCTTTATTCAAGGAGGACCTGCTTTAATTTTTTATCACAATACCTCTGTCATAATGATGTTTAAAAATCCAATTTCTATTGAAAAAATGGGTAGCAGGAAGCTGAATTTTTTTCAAAGTTTTGAGGATAGATTCTTTCAATAGGCTAAGAATTATACTGAGACTGTTCAGTTTCAACACAATGTCAAATTGAACTTATTTCAGTAATATCAGTTGGAGATATTGTGAATTTAATGCTTTTTATTATTTTGTGTGTTTTTTTTACTTAGTTTTAGGAATACAATTCTAAACAGACTGGATTTTCCCAATGACAGCTCCTCCATCTGCTCCTACCCATGCTTCACCAGGATGCTGAAAAAAAATGTACACCGCTGAGGCATGTTCCTTCGTGTCCAACCACTCCACACAGTTGTCTACACTGGGCTCGAACAGGTTCAGACCATACTCTCGGTCGTCCTCCACCCTCATAGTGATGCCGACTCTTATCATGCAGGTATATCTTAACTATTTAATTTTACCACATCCATGTATGCGGGTATATCTATTTATGTTGAAGCATATTTCAGTTGTAGTTCTTTTTCTTATTATTCTTTTAATTTTACATATTCTGTTATAAAAAGAACAAGCTAAACATGTTTGGTAAGACCGAATTTTCCTGTTTATAATTATCTTAATGAAATCATTTATCTTTGTAAATTCATAACTATCTAGGTTTTTCTTTAATCATTTTTTAGATTTGATAGGTATTAATTCATTATTATTGTGTGTTTTCCCCCATTTTTGAAATGTCATTTGAGCAAAGTCCTATTTTTCTAGAATTTTATCATTTCTATCAAATATATTTCGGTAATCAGTTTGTTTTACAATAAATTGTCTTCTACAGTTTTTTCCTTCACATGTTACTATTATGTAGCTTGAATCAGTGACTTGCTTTCATCACCATCATCATGAATAAATACCTCTTTGATATTGCGGCATGATATGACATTCGAATCACTGCAACAATTTTCATATTCATCATTTATAGCAATGTAACATATGATATTTTTTTTTTACTGAAAACATGCTAACTGAATGTGACTGAAATGAAAAGATCATGTTATATAAAGAATTGAACCTTTTGTAATAGGAAGAACTTCTCTTTTATATTCAACCTTGGTTATGCATTAAGGCAGGGATAAAATTGTTTTTGTTGAAAGGGTGTCATAAGAGGTTTTGATTGATAGAAATGTTTCTAATTGATTGGACGTAGAAGTAACATTAACAGACTGACTTTTTTCATGCACCGTTTCTTTCTTCAGACCAAGTTCATGATAAAAGAAGATATCCTTTCTTGGCATGACCCCTCTCTATCCCATTATTCCTTGTGTATATATCCAGATTCACTTTTTCCGAAACCTACTCTACTATTAACTATTAACTATTGATTGAATCATTGATGTCTGTTGTGTTGTAACCAGTGATTTACTTAGGTGATTCCAAGGGTGTTGAAGTTCATGTATTTAGGCTTTTGGAAATAGAAGGTGTCTTGCTAATGTGCTATTTTTCCACCAGAATGCCTGATCTACCCCCTCAAAATAGATGTACATGATATTAAACTAGAATGCATCTCCACCAGAACGCCTGAACTGCTCCTTTGAAAGGTAACTATTATTTCTGGGTTCTTGAGTACCATGGAATATGCATCCAATTTAATGTTTCTAAATAACACTTTCAGGAAGTGGAATAATACTTATCACCATAAATAATTCACTACACCGTCATTCCTACAGCCTCCTAGATCGAGCAGGGCATGTGATATGTCCTTTATACTATCTAATATGTTAATATCTCATCTTTTATTTTCATGGACCTGATTTTATGTCATTTCTTATTATAGGGGATCAATGCATGTTTTCAAATAACCAAGGATCGCCATGATTACTATGACAATTGTTCTCTCATAAGCTTTTATATGGTTGGTATGAAGCAATTCAGAGGCAACTACAAAGGTCGCAGTATCAACAGTTGATGCGTGTATTGCTTAGAAACTATACAAAGGATTAGGAGAAGCCAAAATATTATGTTTATGGAATAGTTGCGAATTGAAATTCAAAACATCTTCTACTTGAAAATTTTCTCCAAGTCTAAACATCACAACATCTCTGTTTGTGGACAACAGTTTTTTATTTATGTATTATAATTATTCCTCCACACATCTCATATTATTTATTAGAAAAACTCTTCTTTAAGTAAATTCTCTTGAACCACTATGAAATATTTTTTTTCTAAATGAAGTTTATATTGAAGTTAGGTTTCCATCCTTAACCATTCGAAAGTGTTTCACTTTATAATTAATATGTCTTATTTGAACTATCATAATTTTTTCTTCTTATTAGACTCACATCTATTTCAAAATTATTCACCATTTATTCGTGATTAAAATACATTAAACGTTAACTGTTTCTTCGCAACTATTAAAAATAGTACTCTCTTAATAATAATAATAATAATAATAACTACATATTACCGTGCGTACGCACGGGCGAGTACTAGTTTATAATAAAATACAGGTTAAATATGAACTTATTACAACCTCGCTAAATAGCAGAATTTATCTTAGAATTTTCTTCCATGGAAAATGAGAACCCATATGGATGGCACCCCTGGCCATCTAATACGGATGTCCAGATTAATCCTGAGTTGTAAAATTAAATGCAACTCGTGATTTAATAAGAGAAACTGATGAAATTGAAGTATCATACCTTCATATCAGGGGCATGGGTGACTGGGTAGGGAACGATTGCTGTAATTACCAATAGATTCAGAAGAACCTATGGTTGATGAAGAATACAAGAAAATGAAAACAAAGAAACCCAACACAAGAGTGGGGGGGATTCGCTTTCATGGAAAAGGTCTTTAATAACAACAAACAATAGAAAGAAGTTACCCCACCACCCTAAAAATTGGGGAAGTATTGAGGTTTTAGGCCTTAACGACCCCTCATGCAACTCTAATCACCATCTTCTATCGCCTTTCAGGATATCACACGGATTGGATGACACATATCATCACCACCGTTCAACTAATCGAATAGAAAAGGATCCTATATCCAATCGAGATAAGTCTTCTGTAGAATTAGACTCACACCATGAAGAGGAGTAGTGGGAACAGATGAACAATTGCATGAACTGTCAATAAAATAACAGAGACTGAGAAACAAAAATGAAGACAATATTCCACCTAACTTCGAACTAATTATATAATCAAATATGATTCTCATTCAGTTCAAATAATTTAAAAAATTAAAAACATTAAATTATATAGATCTATGGTGATAAGGAGAAAATCCGGGTTATCCAAACATAAAGTTCTCAATTGATGTGAAAATAAACAAAAATAAGATATGGGGTGTAAGAAATCTAGTAAATACAATAAAATCTTTAGATCTGGTAATTGAACGCGTATATACGTAAGTTCATGAAGGGAAATAATGGTAGAGTCATTTTATAACTTAATACAAATCGTAGGAGGGATGCAACATTTTAGAAATCATCAATCCGTTACTCAATAGTCAAAGAAACAAGAACTCAATCTATGTTCAAAAAAAATACATACAAAATATAGCAGGATATGATCGCAGGAGAATCGAAAAAACGATAGGGAGGGGGACGTCAAAACAGAGATTGGTGAGATATCAAATGGATTATTAAATAAAAAATCATCAAACAATTTAACACTAAGATAGGTCTTCAAATACGAGGACAGCGCTGAGGAACCCTAAGGTTGGGCAACGAAGTGGCGATGAATCGTGTACTTTTATAGGATGGGCTGGTGTAATGAACAAATGTGATGAAGAAAGGTGGATTACGATTGATGACTAATAAATAAGATCGAAGACTGATAAATAAATGGCGGTGGGTGGTGGTGGGTGGTTGGAAGGATGAATCTACCAACACCTTTCATTTTAAAACATCACCTTTCAAATCAGACAAAATTTAGAATAATAAAATCAAAATTTCAATTTATTTGTAATCCATATATTTTTAAAACATATTATCGTGCATCTATCACGATATATTTTTAAATATTTTTTTAAATATGATAAATCATTTAAATATTCAGATATTATTTTGAATGTTTAAAATTAATTTACAAGTGTAAATTGAATAAATATATAATAAAATAAATATATTTTTTAATTTTATTATCATTTATTGATTAAATCAAAAAATATTATTTACCAGCTGTTAATAATTTTTAAAACAGAGTTCCAAGAATTCCCCAAAAAAATGACTAAGGTTAATAATATCATCTCCAAACAACATTGAGATTCAACAAAACTTGATTGTGGTTTATAAGGTTTCTTGAAAAAAAATGCCTTAAAAAAGGTTTCTTAAAAAATTACATTTTACATAACAATCACAACTACATGTCGATCTATATTCACCTGTATCATCTATCAATGTTAAAAAAACAATGATAATGACGATATCTTTATCATTTAAAGCTAAAAATGCTAATAAATAACACCTCTATCACAATTAAAAAGGTGGTAATAAAAATACATCTTTTTTTGGCATTTTTTTACACGCTAATTTATCATCACTTTTTTTCATGATAATAAATATTACTTTTATAAGTGTTTTTTAGCACTAATAAATGTTGATATTTATCATCGATGTTTTAGCACTGGTGAAAGGTGTATTTATTAAAAAATACATATCTAATAAAAAATTACGTATTAATATATAAAAACATTTATATAATTACAACAGTTCATGGAGAGGGATACAAACAAAGAAACTCTAAAACACAAATAAATATATTTATATAGATGTAAATAAAATATATTTATTGAATATGATTTATATAAGACTAAATATACATTTACACTTAATATATAAGATATTTAATGAAAAATTTATTATATAATAATAAAAAATAAATATTAATTAATAGTTTTCTAATTATTAATTGAGTGAATGTCAATTAATAACAATTTGATGATATAAAAATTCAATAAATTAATTAACAACCTAACATAAGTTGAAAATATGACTTGAACTTCAAACGAACATAACATTTAATCAGAGTGATCGTTTTAGCTCTACCACATATCAAATCGAATATTGAGAAAATATTTGCGATGTGATGATTCGAGAGACCCTGATTAGTATTTATTTGTCGTAAAACAAGGTCCAGAAGACATCCATAACTGAGTTCTTTGTTGGGTACATTAATTTTTGAACATTTTATGGAATTTCAACCTCGTCCGAGGAGGGCTTCTTATCCCTTTTCAGTGGAGGATATATTTATTCTCAAGTTTTACACTCATTTGGATATTATAGTGTTTAAATTTTGCCTTTTTTATATTGTAATGTTGTTTATAATTAAATATATATATATTTTCATATATTTACATATGAAAAATCAATTGTAAACATAAATATTTAAACATATCTACATAAAATTTATTTTTAAATATATAAACCATGTGGAAATAAATATTTATTATCAATTTTTTTAAATAAAAACTTATCTATTTTATTCACTTTATAAAAATGCATTAATATTTGTAAACACTTATACAAGTGTATATACAATGCTTATATATAAATTTTTGGAGTTGGTATTCTAGGACCAACTGTTTGTACTTTGATTATGTGAATATTAGATGTATTTAATATTTATAAAACTTATTATTACATATTGTTTGTTGTTCTATGTGATGTGTTAGGATGATATTCTAAAATAATGTTTTTTAGTTGGATAATGTACTATGATGGGAGACATAGTACATAGACTTTGAGGTCTTAGCACTCATAAGCAGATGAGACTTCTTCTCATGAAGTTCGCACTTGGTAATCTCTAAGATGAGAGATTATGAGAACAAACTCACCAGTAGGAATTCTACATGTTTTAGAGTCATCAGATATTCTTATCTACAAGTTTGGGTGATGGTCCTTATACTTTATGATTATTATTAATGCATGCTACAACTCGTGTACTTAGATGTATTTCATAAACCATGATGATAACAGTTCATGACAAAGTTGGATACGTTGGGTGTGTGACGAGTGACATGTCATTAATGAATCACGAGGAATAATTTGAATTAAATTTATAGATTATGTATCTATTCTTCTAGATTTAAATTTATATAATGATTATTTTTATTCATACAGTTAATATAAGATCATATTTTCCTTAAAAAATACAATTTTTAGAAAACCACTTTTTTCGTGCTTGCGAGTTTTATTTATAATTAAATTCATAAACTTTTGTGAATTTATTTTGATAAAATGGATTCTATATTTGGAATCAGAATAATTTATATTATATAATAAGTTCAACTAATTTTTTGTTCATAATTAATAGTAAAATCGGTAGAAAAATAGTTATCAAAGTAGAAAAAATAAAATGGTCACTACTGGAAATAAGATCTATACCAACGGTTTTGGGCAAACCGTTGGTATAGTTCACTTATATGGACCTATACCAACAGTTTGGCCAAAACCGTTGGTATAAATCACTAATTTAGACATATAACAATGGTTTTAGAGAAAATGTTGGTATAGGGGGACCTATACCAATGATTTGGGGAAACCGTTGGTATAGGTCACTTATTTTGGGACATATACCAACGGTTTTGGCCAAACCGTTGGTATAGTTCCATAATAGAGACCCTATACCAACAGTTTTCCCCAAACTGTTGGTATAGGTCCCCCCTATACCGAAAAAGTCCCAAAATCAAATAATCTATACCAATGGTTCTCAAAACCATTGGTATAGGTCTATACCAATGGTTTTGAGAACCATTGGTATAGTTACATGTATTTTTTATGGAATCTTCTTACAGAGAACATTAAATAAATAAAAATTTAAAATATTTATGATAATACATATATATATTTATGAAATTATGTACACAAAATTCAAGTTAGGTTAGTGGTTAGGTCATTCAATCATAAGCTGGAGGGACTGGGATCAAAACCAACAGAATGCTTCTTTTTTTAAATACATATACCAATGAATTTATGGAACCATTGGTTTAGATTTTTCATTACTTATACCAATGGTTTTGGTATAGGTTTATACCAATGGTTTTCCCAAAACCGTTGGTATGGACCTATCCCCACGACTTACTAGCCAACAGTTCTCGAAACCGTTGGTATATCTTATACCAACAGTTTGGAGGCCTATACCAACAGTTTCAAACCGTTGGTATAGGGTATTTTTCTAGTAGTGGGTAAAAGTGAGTAACATTAGTGGTAAAGATGATAACATGTTTAAAATATATTTCTTTCGAATGTTAGAGGTTTTTATCATACTTATAACTCCTAAAATTCTTCATTTTTTAGTTTTTGAGGCACATGGTATGAGATTGACTTCCCATTATTGAATAGTATTGGGTATTTACAAGAATATCACTTCTCCTCTCTTATAAAATGAAACCCCTTCTCCTATCCTTTACAAAACTTTCAAAACCCACTGGTTCTTCTAATACCAAACCAATTACCTTTTCTACTTGACTCCCCACATCCTAGAGGCCTTAATTTTGTCACAAATACAATCTAGGGAGCCTTTAGGTATATTCCTAAAGAGGTGATCTGAAGAAGAGGTAACGTTCTTAACCAAACATCTTTATGTATTTTTTCTTCCACCTACATAAAATATTGCTCAATAATTCTCATATAACAACATAATTATATACCATATACTGTTATTTTATTTTTCTCACGTAATTTCCTAAATCCATCTCCACATCCATCAAATGGGAAACGAAACCACTGATTGTGTGTACGTTGGACTACCGCCTCATGAACCGATGTAATTCATTTTCCATAACTGCCTCTCATGGATATTTATGATGATGGATTTAAAATTTTTATATGATATTTATGAAATATTAATAATTTTTTAAAATTAATATATCATATACTTTCTTATCTTACCATCCATTGAAAATGATAAAGTCATTCATCTGTACGGTGGAAAACTACCTCACGAAGTGATGTGAATCATTTTTTATTACCGCATCAAATGGATGATATATGTATATCTATTTAAAGAAATAATATGATATTTATGAAATAATTATCATTATGGATATATAAAATAACACTTACCTTATATCCATCATGATCATTGAAAAGCATAAACATTCCTCATGCGTACGTATTGCCTATCGTTCTCGTGATTGAAACGTAGTTCATTTTTCATTACCATATTTCTTGGATAGTTTTAAAAGTATAATTTATGTATAAAAATGATAATTATATCATGATTATTATTCTTTATATGATTTAATAATTATCCCTTTGACCACAGTCAACACACTAATGTTGTTTTGAAATTACGAACCAAGCGTCCTCAAAACACTTGATGTGGACATAACTGATTATGTAATTAAAAACATCATTAAAATAAATGATGTAAATGGTTTAAATATATGGTATTAAACATTTAAAAGTTTCTTAATATAAAAAATTGATATAATTTTATTATACATGATACAAAATACATACACAATAAATTATGGAGGGTTTTGTCTCAAAACATCCTTTTCTAAAACACATGTTCCTTTATGAACCTGATTTCATTTAAATGGTGTATATACTAACCCTTTAAATATTATATCATGAAGCATTCAAAATTCGTGGTATTTTAATTTTCAATTATTCTACTTCATTAATGAGACTTTATGATTCAAAAGATACAAATGTGGTAAAGGTTTATGTTTCAATTTCATTTTAATCGAGATTTTTTATGCTTGAATTTACATTTTAGGAAATAATTTAATCATTTTATACTAAAACCCTTTAATTTTATTCTCCTATGCTTCCATATTTATAGAATCCGATATCTCAACCCTTTGATTGGAATAGAACCGTCACATTAAATTCCATGACCATGGTGTAATGGCATGTTTATTTCAGATAGTTAAAGAAAGACATATTGAGCATATAGTTTGGTGACACAGATGCGAAACCTGATTGAAGATATATTATAACAAAGGGATTATATTACATTTTGAGCATTCATATATGGTTGTTTACATTGCGACATTAATATCTTTCTCTTGGTTTTCTTGAAACATTTCTAGATAGTAATCTTCGACTTCAAGTAAGCCCACATAATGATAATGAGAAAAAATCCCAGAGGGTCACACACTATGTGTTTCCATTGATCTTGATTAAATTATATTTTAGTTTAATTAATTGAATAAATATTATTCCCAAGTTTAAGGAATAATTTTATTCAAGTTACATTGATCACATAAATTAAATAAATATTAATTTTCTAGCCTGTGAATAAAATATTTATTTTATTTATTGAATATTTTCATAAATATTTGTTCGATAGATTGTGAATAAAACATTTATTTATGAATAAATTATTTTGTTGGTTATTCAATAAACGTTAGAGGATTTTAAAAGGACCAAGACCAAGTTCGATGAAAAATATTAATTAACAAGGCCGTTACATAATATTTGTTATTACGCAAGTTGGTGCGCGCCACAAAATGATAATTATATAATTATTATTATGCAGAATGGGATTTATTAATGGTAATAAATTTTATTTAATGGCCAGTATGAAATTAAATAATATTTTCAACTCAAATCCTAACTCTATAAATTGACAACTATTTCTATCGTGTAGAGCATCTGAAATTGAGAATAGATAATTGTTGCGAACATCGATTTCTCTCTCAACTCCTCCTCCTCTCTCTCTATCAAGATTGAGAAGTTTAGGAGATATTTCTTAAAGATTAAAAAATGAGTGATCAAGAATGAAAACACAAGAAATTTGACTCACCGTTCTAGAACCTGAAGATTGAGTGGTGCTTCTAAGAGAACATAGGATAACATGTGGATCACTACTAGAGAGATTCTATCATTGGATCCTTACAGTGCAATGAAGGTAATCCAAAAGGGTCTTTTTGGACGTTCAAAATTCACTAATGAAGAAAGTTCCTAATCCCAAATATTTATTTTATCAAATATTAAATAATTTAATTATAAATTTGACGTGAAAGATCCTCTCTCTTGGTTTTGATAAATGATTATTAATTTTTTTAATATATCACCCACCTTCGCACACTTCTGTTGTTCTAAGAACCATGAAGTGGCATCAGAGCGGTCCGGTTTAAATTCATAATTATTTATTTGATTGTTTATCTATACACAATTTTAGTTGAATTTTCATTTCGTGATATTCGTTATTTAATTTGATTTGAATTAACATATTATAGATATATTAATCATGTTTGTTCAATGTTTCATTTTCATAAAGGTTTAAGAAAAAATGAACAAAGACCAGAGATGGGATTAGGAAGTTCTAAATCATTGGATGGTAAAACTAGGTTACACAACGTATAATAGGAGCACACGCCATATAACCATGCACATTGTATCTAGATGAACCAAGAAATTAATTACATGTAGTGCTTTTACTGCACACCATGTCTTGACCAGGCCAACCTGGCACACGACAAGCGGATATGGGGTGTCTAACTGTCATGTAGACCCCATGTAGTCTGGCCGAGTCAGCATGCTGAAGTTGCAGACATGTGACTTGGATATATGGTAATTGAGGTACATGGCATATAGCTTCATGTACATTCCATTTAGTCTATTATTAATGGAAAAAATTAAAATTACATTAAATTTTAAATTTCAGTATTAAAACCTTATTTTATTGATTAGAACATCATTGTGTGTTTGAAAATTTAATAATGGTTTTAAAGAATTTTAAATGATCAATTAATTTATTGTAATTAATAATTTATTATTGGTTCCCCCATTTATTTGACATTAATGACATTAATTATGGGTATCTCCAAATAATATCAAATTATCATTAAGATGAAAGTGTATTAATTAATTAATGCAAGAGAATTTATCTTAAATAATAACATAATGAATAAAGAAATGAATGCTAGTCATTTACTATTTCGTATTATTTTATGATGTTATTAATATTTTCATAAATTTTATATACTCCCTTTACTGATTTTATAGAAAATGTGTTTAATTTGTGTGAAATATTAATGTATAAATATTAAATATAATTTTTGAACACTATTTAAATTCAACTAGATTCAAGTATGTTAAATGTTTTAATAATAACTATCACCTTACAGATCCAAATTGAATGGTTCTTGTTTTTTAGGATTTATATTTCAATATAAAACATTTCATTAGAAGGAATCATGGGCCAATTTTTTCAATTTAAGGGTCATATGGTCCACACAAGAATACCCAAAGAAACTGTGAAGAAATTGGACCAACTATAAAGATTGAATTACTGGGATCCATCCAAAATTCCAAATTCCTTTATTATTATAAAATATTATGCAGAAAATGTAATGAGTATTGGATAAAAATTTCAAGGCCCAAATCCAAAGACAAGGGGCCCAAATGATTCATTTAAACTCATCCCACCATTCTGGTAGGGAATTAAAATCAGTAGAGTATTCATGACATGTATCCTGATCTAGTCATAAAATCAAGTTGAGATTTTGCAGTGTGAAAGAGTAGATATAGGAGGATTACTTTGTTGAAGAAATCATTCGGATTTGAAGGCATCTTCCTATTTATAAACTCACTCACATTTTGTCCTTTTAAAAAGTCTAGATTGAAATGAAAAGATTAACATTGTTTAATAAAACGGCCATGACTTTGGCTCCATAAGTCCAAATGCCTCAAAATTTTGAGATTTTTTAGAAAACATTATTATCTAAAAATTTGAGGAAGGATATATCTTGATATTAGGTTATATAAATTATCAAAATGGCGATGAAAGTGGAGGGACAGATTGGGAATACAAACAGTTCACTTCCTTGGGCTATAAATACACCCCCTCCTATCCTTCAAAAGAGTTGGAAATTCAGAATAGAGGAGGGTTTATTCACGCTCAAATTTACCCAAGAGATGAAGGTAGAATAGTTCTTGTAGTTTAGATTGGGTTATCGAATCCTCAGAGACCTAAGAAGTAACCTACAGACACATACATTCTATGGATTGTTTTTTGCTATTGAGTGGCCAAATTTCGGTTGATGTTAGATGGGTTTATGTGAACACTAAAATTCTTAAGTGAATCCAACTTAAAAGAGTGGTTTGATCCTAGGTTATCACTTGGGGTGGATTGGACGTATTTCATTTACAATGATTTCAATTTCTTATATTTGAGATGGGTTCATTTAAGAAGATAAAACAACATAATCACTTACTAGTTTAATACCTACACCCCTTAATACTAATCACCTATACACTTGAAGGATCAATGTTTTGATCACTTCAAGGTAAAGGTTAGTATTATCACTTGAAGTGTGTGGCCTTAAATTCAAAAAGGACAATGGAGTTTAAAAATCATCAAATAAAAATATCAATTAAAGAAGTGATTAGACATTAATTGGGTGATAAATAAAATCCAATCCAGCCCCTTTATACTCCCTTAGATCAACCCATAAGTGGGTTAGCCCTCCATTGATGCTATGATTTCAATGTAAGCGGAAAGTAGACTCATGAGGGAGGAATTGAAGAAGTAAAGAAAAAATTAAAAATAAAATGATCACTCCACCGTTGTGTGAATAATTTCACAAGGTTTGGTGTGAATAAATTCACACCTTGAGGCAACGGTATCAAAGTGAGATGGATAACAACATAATAAGTGGAGAATATGAACTTTTATGAAGAAACTAAGATGAATTAAAACAACTTACATGTGAAGGAAGAACGTTACAAAGACAAATTGACATCATAACATTAAGATGAAAACAAAGCTCAAAGATGCAAAAATCCTCCACCACCACTACCTTAAATAGGAATTTTGGGAGCCTTGGGTCGAGACTCAAATAGTACAAAGCATATCACTTGATTATGGTAGGCCTAGGGTGGTAGAAAGCTTGTGGAACTTAGACTTTTCCACACTTGACCCGAGGTGGAAGACAACTTTCATCCACCGAACAGATGCGCTTGTAAGACCTTTTAGAAGTCCGAATTAGAGAGTGGGCCATAGAAGACGAAAATGGAGCCCTGGATGTCTCCTAATCACCTGTAAACTTTGGGACGATTTGAAGTTGTGGATTACGATTTAGGATTATATTGGTAGGATTGTTTTTTGGGCCGCAGAATCTGGACCAGAATTTTATCTCCAAATTGGGCCGCCTTAATGACCACCATGGAGGCCGAATTAGCATTGGATACTGAAGAGTTATTTGTTAATAAAAATTTATTCTATAATTAAAAGAAATATGGGATTCATTGGGCCATTTTTTTGGGCCACACATTCTCATTAGTGGGATGATGTCCAATCTGACTTCTCCAGAATTGTTTCACTTCATCACAAAATATCCCCATCTTCTTCCATGAATTCTCCATTGATCCCTGAATCAAACAAGTTCATATTGATGTTTAGATCAATTTCCAAAAATATAAAATTAAAATATGTATAATTATATTCCTTAAAATCAGATGAATCATTGGGTACTTTAAATGATGTTCAAAAATGTACCACATAATAATGCATTTTAAGAAAGAATTACAATCATAATTTGGAATGATGTTCAAAGTGTAGAATGCACTAAAATGATGTTTATGAATAATAAAGCACATGAATATTATATATATTAATAATGAATATTAGCCTCATTTAGTGGCTAATCACACCCCCAACTTGAGTTTTTCTAGTCCCGAGCAAAATATATCTCAATAATATGAAATTTAAATTCCCTTTTCCAAAAAAATTTTAATACACAATGATCACCAAAAACACTCATACCAAATAATCATGAAACCCATAAAAATATTTTAATACATGATAGTTTCATAAGCAAATCCCAATCCCAAGCCCATTCCTTTGTTCAAATTCATTTCCATATTTTATCCAATATCAATTAAGTATGAGGATGTGTTGTGTATCACAATAGATATGGGGGTTCATCTTTATTCAAGGGGGAAATGATGGAAGCGCTAGGTGGAATCACATTTCAATATTAAGATGAGTATTCATTTTTTTTATTGTATTATTATTATTATTATTATTATTGCAATTTTTCCATGGTAATTGAAGTTGCATTCAAAAGATTCAACCCCTGTAGCGAGACTTTACCGATGACTCCCAGGCTCAAAGACCTTAGGGCACCTAGTGAAGACCATATACTCGGGAATCATATCGAGTTAACTCCGTCAAAATCAAATTTAAATTACAAAAAATAGAGATAAAATTACTAACTCTGGGCCAGAAAACTATGGAGTCACGATTCCAAAGTGCCGAAAGCCACGCATTAGGTCATTTCATTGCACTACGCGCAAATTTATTATTATTTTTTAATTTATTTTTTGAATAGTCAAATTAAACTAAAATGATCACCAAACCTATACTATATATTTGGGGGACCCCATGAACTCAAACTAATACCCCACTATCCAAAGGACGTGCATTGTGATTATTTTTTTTATTTGGATGAAAATATAAACAATGAAATATCACATTGGACAACCACACTTTCCAAAATCTATGCTCATGAAATTATACAAGGATTAAAATAAGAATCAGGGCATGCTAAATTATTTGATATTTATTTTCAAAGTGTGCAATTTTTATTACCATGTTCAAAGTTAAAGGAATTTTTCCTTCCATTTACACACATTTTTTTTCAAATCATTTTTTTTTTCAGAAAAGAATTTTTTTTATTTCATCTCCCCTCACCCCAATATTAAAACAACATTGTCCCTGGTGTTTCAAGAAATGAAAATTTATAAGGAGTAGAGATAAATAAGGGAAGTTCAAAAAGGAAATTGAAATACGAGGATCATGGAATGAAGTCACCTGGTGTTTGAAGTTGAAATTCTTGTTGCTCCCTTTTAATCCCTTGATCTCGATGTCACTCTAAGAATTACCTAGTGGAGAAAAAAACAAACAAAAAAACTATATATATATATATAATAAATAAATTGAAATATAAGTATATATATATAAATTATAGAATAAGGAAGCACAAAAAGTCGTAGGTCGGTGGTAAGCATGCGCCCCTATCTCCCTTCGGTCCCGGGTTAGATTACCCACGGCTTCGCCGGTTGTGATGGGGTTTTCCCCACGACCTACGATGTGTCATTTTTATTATTATTATTATTATTATTTTTTTATTTTTTTTTATTTTAAGTTACAAACACATAAAAAATGAACTGATGATACATTGTCTTATTTTTAAATTTCTGTGTAAGGTATTACTTGAGTATCACACCATGTGACATAGATGAATATGGTTCTCCCCATTCGTACCCATCCATACTCAGAATAGAAGAACAAGCCAACTGTCTATTTTTTTTAAATATAAAAATTAATTAATTCTATTTGAAAAAATAAAGATGATTCAAAAAAATATTGGAAACATGAAAACCACGGGTTGCCTCCCATGCAACGCTTTTTTTAACGTCGTTAGCCCGAAATGGACCCCTAATTGATTAATTATTTTCTCCATCTAAGGTAGGTTTACACAATTATTTATCAACTTCATGTTTTTGGAATGGTTCTATGAATGGTTTGACTCTATGACCCTTAACTTTAATTTTTTTACCATTGGTGGGATCTTGAATTTCAACATCCCCATGGGGGTACACCTTATGCACTATGTATGGACCTGACTATCTAGACCTCAATTTTCCTGGGTGTAAGTGAAGTTTAGAATTATACAAAAGAATAGGTTTTCCCGGTTCAATGTGTTTGGTTTTAGGATTTCAAGATTTTTAGGCTTGTACTTTAGCTTTATTGATCCTTGAATTTTCATAAGCCTCCATCCTAAGTTCCTCAAGTTCGTTTAGATCTAATTTCCTTTTTTTTCCACCAATGAGAGGTCATAATTCATTTTCTTAATTACCCAAAAGGCCTTATGTTAAATCTCCAATGGTAAATGGCATGATTTACCATAAACTAAACTATATGGGGACATTCCTAAAATGGTTTTATATGCAGTTCTATAGGCCCAAAGAGCATCCAAGAGTTTCTCAGACCAATCTTTCCTAGAAGGATTGACAGTTTTTCAAGAATATTCTTAATCTCCCTATTTTCTAACTCATCTTGACCATTAGTTTGAAGATGGTAGGTAGTGGAAACTTTATGAGAAATCCCATACTTAGAGATGATTGAAGAGAATGGACAGTTGCAGAAATGGGTTCCCCGGTCACAGATTATAGCCCTAGGAATTCCAAATCGAGAAAATATGTTCTCTTTCAGAAATAAGATCACAACATGATGGTCATTATACTTGGTGGGAATGGCTTAAACCCATTTTGAGACATAATCAATAGCTAAGGGGATGTAGAGGTATCCCCTAGAGTTTGGGAAGGGACCCATGAAATCGATTCCCCAACAGTCAAATATTTCAATCACTAAGATGGGATTGAGTGGAATTTGATTCCATTTTGTGATTGACCCTACTTGTTGAAACTTAGGGAAACTTCCAAAAAATGTGTAGGAGTCCCTTGAGAGGGTGGTCCAGAAGAGACCACACTAAATAATCTTAGAAGTTGTTTTCTTAGAGTAAAAGTGACATCCACATGCCTCACTGTGATAGAATTTAAGGATGGACTCTTGTTCAGATTCTGGGACACACCTCCAAAAGACTTGGTCAGGGCTGAACTTATAGAGGTATGAATCATAAAAAACATAGTGTCTAACATCATAAAGAAATTTACTTAGAGCTTGAGTCCCAAATAAATTTGGGATGACTCCTTTAACTAAGAAATTGTCTATGTCGTCATACCAATGGCAGTCACTCACAGAGTATAGGTGTTCATTAGGGAATGAATCAGACACAGAAAGGTGATTTGAGTTGTCTTTGAATTACATCCTAGAGAGGTGATCAACTACAAAATTTTGAACACCCTTTTTTTCCTTGATTGTGAGGTCAAATTCTTGTAAGAGAAGGACCCACATAATTAGTCTATCCTTGGAATCTTGTTTTTGGAAGAGTTATTTTAGTGCAGAATGGTCAGTGAACATAGTGATGGGGGATCCTAAGAGGTAGGACCTAAACTTCTCTAAGGTAAACACAATAGAAAGTAACTCCTTTTCAGAAGTGGTGTAGTTTATTTGGGCATCATTTAAGTATTTTCTTGCATAAGAAATGACATAAAAAGTTTTATCACAATGTTTTCCTAACAAAGATCCTACAGCAAATTCATTGGCATCACACATAAGTCTGAAAGGAAGGTTCCAATTTGGAGATTTCATAATGGGAGGAGTGGTGAGAGAGGATTTGAGGGTTGAGAATGAACCCTCAAAGATTTCTGTCCAAACAAATGGAGCATCCTTTACTAGTAGAGCACAAAGGGGACGAGATATTGAACTAAATTCCTTGATGAATCTTATATATAAACCAACATGTCCTAAGAAAGATATCACTTCCTTAACAATTTTGGGTGATGGAAGGTGAAGAATGATGTCAACCTTTGCTTTATCAACTTCAATCCCCTACCTGAGACTAGATGGCCTAAAACTAGTCCCTATTTAACCATGAAATGGCATTTTTCCTAGTTTAGGACCAAATTCTTTTCTTCACATCTTGACAAGACTCTCTCCACATTCCTCAGACATCCCTCAAATGTATCCACAAACATAGAGAAGTAATCCATGAAGACATCTGGAAAATCCCCTACCATGTCTGAGAATATTCCCATCATGCACTGGTGGAAGGTTCCAGGTTCATTGTGTAACCTGAAGGGCATGCGTTTGAAAGAAAAGGTGCCAAATGGACATGTGAATGTAGTCTTCCCTTGATTTTCTAGGGAGACCTCAATTTGATTGTACCCCGAGTACCCATCTAAGAAATAGTTGAAGGCATGACCTGCCACTCTCCCAAGGACTTGTTCAATGAATGGTAAGGGGAAATGGTCCTTCTTGGTGAATGTGTTTAGCTTCCTATAATCAATGCAGACCCTCCATCCACTACTCACCCTAGTTGGAAGAATCTCTCCATCCTTATTGGTTATCACTGTGATTCCTGCCTTCTTGGGAAGCACTTGGATTGGGCTGACCCACTCACTCTCAGCTATGGGATATATGATACCGGCTTTTAAAAATTTTAGAAGTTCGTTTCTCACTACTTCTAGGAGATTAGGATTGATTCACCATTGAGTTTGACGACATGGATTTGAATCAGATTCTAGAAAAATCTTATGAGTCCCGATAAGTGGGCTAATCCCAGGAATATCAGACAGGGTCCAACCAATGGCTTTCTTATGTTTCCTAAGGAAATCTAGAAGCATCCTCTCACGATTGGATTCAAGAGAATAAGAAATGACAATAGGATGTGTTTGATTGTCCCCTATGAAGGCATACTTCAGTGCAGCTGGAAGTTCCTTCAATTCAAGATCAGGTTGGTTTTGAATTTCAGTATAATATTGGGTCATTAGATAAATATCAATTTTGTTTCCTAGAGTTTTAGAAAGGATTGATTCCCCACATATAGAAGTTTCAGCTACTAAATTAGCTTGATCAGATTTAGGGAAGGAATTTTGACTGGTCTCCATGAAATTGGTTTCCTGAAAGGTTT